>LR880972.1:978471000-978483258 GCA_904067115.1 Aegilops sharonensis
GTCAGCAAAATTATAAACTTTCTGTTAGTGCCATTAGTTTTAGAAAAATTATAAACTTTCTGTTAGTGCCATTAGTTTTCAAATTTGTATAATTAAAATTTGAATTCTTTGAAATTTGTGTGAATCACAAGTTTGTGATTAACTTTACTAAAAAAATGAACATAGATGCGCCTATAGAGAAAATTCAACCTAAATTCATAATAAAGCATTTCAAATGAACTCTAAAAAAGTTGAAAGTTGGCATGGTATCATAATTTCACCCACATAGCACGTGCATGTACAAAACGGACAATGGTATCATACTCGTCAGTTACAAAGTTGGCATGGTATCATCATAATAGTTGCGGGATAAAGTCTTCACTTTTTCTTCGCTTGTGTCATTTGCTTATTGCGCCGTAACCATGGATAATCTTCATCGTTTATCAGGATGCTGGGGTCAGCCTTGACTTTGAAGGGAGGAATTTCATGAAACTTTTCATAATCTTCAGACATGTCTGTCTTGTCCTCCACTCCCACGCCGTCCCTTTTTCCTGAAAGAACTATGTGGCGCTTTGGCTCATCGTATGATGTATTCGCTTCCTTATCTTTTCTCTTTCTCGGTCTGGTAGACATGTCCTTCACATAGATAACCTGTGCCACATCATTGGCTAGGACGAACGGTTCGTCAGTGTACCCAAGATTTTTCAAATCCACTGTTGTCATTCCAATATGTGTCCTTTCCCCTCTCGGTTGTTGCATCAAAGCGGACACCGCTGTTTTGGTTGGTGCACTTTTGATCTTGATCAATCGTGTAAAATGTATTCCCATTTATCTCGTATCCTTTCCAAATCAATACAGTCAAAGATGGTCCGCTGGACAACAAGTACGGCTCATCACAAACAGTGTTGTCACCTCTGATACGTGCTTCCAACCAACTGCTGAAAGTCCTGATGTGTTCACATGTAATCCAGTCGTCGCACTGCTCCGGGTGTTTGGAGTGCAGACTGTTCTTGTGTTCATCGACATACGGGGTCACCAAGGTAGAGTTCTGCAGAACTGTGTAGTGTGCTTGAGACCAAGAATATCCGTCCCTGCATATTATTGAGTCCCTTCCAAGCGTGCCTTTTCCAGTCAGTCTCCCCTCATACCGCGATTTAGGGAGACCTATCTTCTTAAGGCTAGGAATGAAGTCAACACAAAATCCGATGACATCCTCTGTTTGATGGCCCATGAAGATGCTTCCTTCTGGCCTAGCGCGGTTACGGACATATTTCTTTAGGACTCCCATGAACCTCTCAAAGGGGTACATATATGTGTAGAAATACGGGGCCCAGAATGACAATCTCGTCAACTAGATGAACTAGGACGTGCGTCATGATATTGAAGAAGGATGGTGGGAACACCAGCTCGAAACTGACAAGACATTGCACCACATCACTCCTTAGCCTTGGTATGATTTCTGGATCGATCACCTTCTGAGAGATTGCATTGAGGAATGCACATAGCTTCACAATGGCTAATCGGACGTTTTCCGGTAGATGCCCCCTCAATGCAACCGGAAGCAGTTGCGTCATAATCACGTGGCGGTCATGAGACTTTAGGTTCTGGAACTTTTTCTCTGGCATATTTATTATTCCCTTTATATTCGACGAGAAGCCAGTCGGGACCTTCATACTGAGCAGGCACTCAAAGAAGATTTCTTTCTCTTCTTTCATAAGAGCGTAGCTGGCAGGACCTTCATACTGCTTCGGAGGCATGCTCTCTTTTTCGTGCAAGCGTTGCAGGTCCTCCCGTGCCTCAGGTGTATCTTTTGTCTTCCCATACACGCCCAAGAAGCCTAGCAGGTTCACGCAAAGGTTATTCGTCACGTGCATCACGTCGATCGAAGAGCGGACCTCTAGGTCTTTCCAGTAGAGTTGTCCCAAAATATAGATTTCTTCTTCCACATGGGTGCGTGATTCTCAGCGTCATTCGGAACAGCTAGTCCGCCGGGACCCTTTCCAAAGATTACATGTAAATAATTGACCATAGCAAGTACGTGATCACCGGTACGCATGGCGGGCTTCTTCCGGTGATCTGCCTCACCTTCGAAATGCTTGCCTTTCTTTCGACAGTGATGGTTGGTCGGAAGAAATTGACGATGGCCCAGGTACACATTCTTCCTGCAGCTTGCCAGGTATATACTATCGGTGTCAAGTAAACAGTGCGTGCATGCGTGGTATCCCTTGTTTGTCTGTCCTGAAAGGTTACTGAGAGCGGGCCAATCGTTGATGGTCACGAACAGCAACGCCTTTAGGTTAAATTCCTCCTGTTTGTGCTCATCCCACGTACATACACCGTTTCCATTCCACAGTTGTAAAAGTTCTTCAACTAATGGCCTTAGGTACACATCAATGTCGTTGTCGGGTTGCTTAGGGCCTTGGATGAGAACTGGCATCATAATGAACTTCCGCTTCATGCACATCCAAGGAGGAAGGTTATACATACATAGAGTCACGGGCCAGGTGCTGTGATTGCTGCTCTGCTCCCCGAAAGGATTAATGCCATCCGCGCTTAAAGCAAACCATACGTTCCTTGGCTCACTTGCAAACTCATCCCAGTACCTTCTCTCGATTTTTCTCCACTGCGACCCGTCAACGGGTGCTCTCAACTTCCCGTCTTTCTTACGGTCCTCACTGTGCCATCGCATCAACTTGGCATGCTCTCCGTTTCTGAACAGATGTTTCAACTATGGTATTATAGGAGCATACCACATCACCTTCGCAGGAACCCTCTTCCTGGGGGACTCGCCGTCAACATCACCAGGGTCATCTCGTCTGATCTTATACCGTAATGCACCGCATACCGGGCATGCGTTTAGATCCTTGTACGCACCGCGGTAGAGGATGCAGTCATTAGGGCATGCATGTATCTTCTGCACCTCCAATCCTAGAGGGCATACGACCTTCTTTGCTGCGTATGTACTGTCGGGCAATTCGTTATCCTTTGGAAGCTTCTTCTTCAATATTTTCAGTAGCTTCTCAAATCCTTTGTCAGGCACAGCATTCTCTGCCTTCCACTGCAGCAATTCCAGTACGGTACCGAGCTTTGTGTTGCCATCTTCGCAATTGGGATACAACCCTTTTTTCTGGTCCTCTAACATGCGATCGAACTTCAGCTTCTCCTTTTGACTTTCGCATTGCGTCCTTGCATCGACAATGACCCGGCGGAGATCATCATCATCGGGCGCATCGTCTGGTTCCTCTTGATCTTCAGCAGCTTCGCCTGTTGCAGCATCATCGTGCACATCGTCTGGTTCCTCTTGATGTTCAGTAGCATCACCGTATTCAGGGGGCACATAGTTGTCATCGTACTCTTCTTCTTCGCCGTCTTCCATCATAACCCCTATTTCTCCGTGCCTCGTCCAAACATTATAGTGTGGCATGAAACCCTTGTAAAGCAGGTGGGTGTGGAGGATTTTCCGGTCAGAGTAAGACTTCATATTCCCACATATAGGGCATGGACAACACATAAAACCATTCTGTTTGTTTTCCTCAGCCACTTCGAGAAAATCATGCACGCCCTTAATGTACTCGGAGGTGTGTCTTGAACCGTACATCCATTCCCGGTTCATCTGCGTGCATTATATATAATTAAGTGTGTCAAAAATCATTACAGAACATCATGAATAGATAATTAAGTGAATAAATTAATAGAAGTTCATCATCACATTAAAACCAAAGTACATACATAGTTCTCATCTAACAACATAAAGCTCTGCAGAGCATCCAAATTAATTAAACCATACACTGAAACTATGTAAAACATTTCAATGCGAAAACAAATGCGATCATAATCGCAACCAATGTAACAACTGATCCAACGGCATAATGATACCAAGCCTCGGTATGAATGGCATATTTTCTAATTTTTCTAATCTTCAAGCGCTTTGCATCCATCTTGATCTTGTGATCATCGACGACATCCGCAACATGCAACTCCAATATCATCTTCTCCTCCTCAATTTTTCTAATTTTTTCCTTCAACAAATTGTTTTCTTCTTCAACTAAATTTAACCTCTCGACAATAGGGTCGGTTGGAATTTCCGGTTCAACAACCTCCTAGATAAATAAAATCTATGTCACGTTGGTCGGCATAATTGTCATAAACAATAAATGAACCAATAGTTATGAAGATAATATATACCACATCTGAATGATAGACAGGACGAGGGCCGACGGGGGCGGATACCAAAACCATCGCACTATATAAGATGCAATAATAAAAGTAAGAAAATTATACAAGTATCTATATAAACATACAAGTAAGATTTTTTTTCCTTTCAGAAAGAAGATAAGAACAAGAGGCTCACGACGGTGGTGCCGGCGACGAGATCGGCGCGGGCGATCGACGGCGGTGAAGACGGGGACGGGACGTGACGGACCGCTAAACCTAGACAAATATTAAGGAAAATGGAGCTTGGAGGTCGAGCTTGGAGAGGAGAAAGCTTAAGTAGTGTGGCTCGGGCATTCCATCGAACACCTCGTGTGCATAGGAGGTGAGCTAGAGCACCAGAAAGCTCTCCCCTTGCCGGCCACGAAAAAACAGAGCACTGGGAGAGCTCTGCTCGTGGGCGAGGGGTATATATAGGCAACTAATTGGTCCAGGTTGGTGACTTGAACTGGGACTAAAGGGCAGCCTTTGGTCCCGGTTTGTCCCACCAACCGGGACCAATGGTGGTGGGCCAGGAGCGAGGCCCATTGGTCCCGGTTCGTCCCACCAACCGGGACAAAAAGGTCCAGACAAACCGGGACCAATGGCCCACGTGGCCCGGCCGGCCCCGGGGGCTCACGAACCGGGTCCAATGCCCCCATTGGTCCCGGTTCTGGATTGAACCGGGATTAATGGGCTGGTCGGGCCTGGACCATTGCCCCCTTTTCTACTAGTGAAAGCGAACTTTGACAAAATATGGTAACAATTAGATATGATTGAGTGTTTTGCCCGCATTTGAAATGTTATGTTTTCTTTCATATTTATTTATTTATTTTGAAACGCGGTCCCTTAAGGCCGGATTCATTGATATTTAGATATACATACGTTATGCAATGTGCATACTTTCATTCATAATGTACTTGCACCATTGTCCAGAAGAATAGGTTTGAGTAAAGTTTGCTTAGGTAATGGGATGACAATGTGCCAAATAGGATCCGCCTAACGAGACGGCCGTGGCGTCCAGCGCCGCCGATACTCTCCGACGTCTTTACGCCATTTTTGCAGCAAAGACCTGCTCACATTTAAACCATAAAACCTCTCTCTCTCTCTCTCTCTCTCTCTCTCTCTCTCTCTCTCTCTCTCTCTCTCTATCTATCTATCTATCTATCTCTGTCTCTCTCTGCATGCGTGTGTGTGTGTCCGTGTGCGCGTGTGTGTGTTTTGCTTTCCTTTATTTTTGTGATGCTTAGATCATGAGCATTGTTATACGTACAAGTATTTCCGTACGATTTTCATATGACACTGTAGATCACACCGTCCTTGTGTCAGAGCAAGCCACTGCCCACCACGGGAACCGTACAAAAATTATATAACCAAGCATCGTATGTGCAGCAATTTCCTTAGATCAGACTCTTTGTTATTTGTTATTACCTTAGCTCCTAGATTTTGGTGCAAGCAAATTTATTATGCACATATTATTGCATCGTATATATGATTTTGCGAATACTGCACACTTATATTGATGTTAAGGATTACCTAATGTCCCGGTTACGGTCAGCACTTATTGAACTATTAGTGATTTTCATCTTTGTACGATAAAACCAATGTATTGTAATTATGGCATTTCTGGATAGTCAGAAAGGTTAATTGGTTGATGCCCCGGCCCCTCCATTTTTTCAGGCATGGGATTGACATTGGCTGATTGCATTCTACTTATACAGTGTAACAATGTGTAGTTGCTCCACNTGTGCGCGTGTGTGTGTTTTGCTTTCCTTTATTTTTGTGATGCTTAGATCATGAGCATTGTTATACGTACAAGTATTTCCGTACGATTTTCATATGACACTGTAGATCACACCGTCCTTGTGTCAGAGCAAGCCACTGCCCACCACGGGAACCGTACAAAAATTATATAACCAAGCATCGTATGTGCAGCAATTTCCTTAGATCAGACTCTTTGTTATTTGTTATTACCTTAGCTCCTAGATTTTGGTGCAAGCAAATTTATTATGCACATATTATTGCATCGTATATATGATTTTGCGAATACTGCACACTTATATTGATGTTAAGGATTACCTAATGTCCCGGTTACGGTCAGCACTTATTGAACTATTAGTGATTTTCATCTTTGTACGATAAAACCAATGTATTGTAATTATGGCATTTCTGGATAGTCAGAAAGGTTAATTGGTTGATGCCCCGGCCCCTCCATTTTTTCAGGCATGGGATTGACATTGGCTGATTGCATTCTACTTATACAGTGTAACAATGTGTAGTTGCTCCACTATACGGGTCTATATTATATAATCAACAAATATGAGATGATATAGAGTACCAATTTTTATAATATCAATATGTAACTTCCGTTCAATAAAATTGTGAAACACTATAAGCTTGGATACGTCTTAATCTTTTACCCTTTTTGGAAGTTTTTCCATCAAGTGTTCATGCATTCTTACCATACTTCTACAGAAGTGTTAGGCCTTATACATCCTAACTTTTAGTGTGTATCAATCATGTTAACATATATAATTCATTTATTTTGCAAAAAAAATATTTTCTAATGAGCTAAATTTCCAAGAACTTATTTATGCTTGTCTCAAATGCAATAGACAATGTTCTTTAGGACATCCTACCCCCATCTGCAACAAAATTTATTCTGAATACTTTCTCTACTAAGATCAGCATAATAATATGTAGCATATCATCATGGAGCCATTTCTTACCATAGAACAACGGAAAAATGAGTATGAAACCATCTGTACATTCGCAGTCGCTTATTTAGTAGACGACGGGCATGGATGCTAATGCAATGAATTTTTACACCGAATACTACTTATATATAATGCATACAACCTGTAAAAAAAGTAGAAGCTTCAACTTGGTGTCATTCGTTAGTACTAACTAGTCGTCAACCCGTGCTACTGCACGGGCTAGTAATTATTGAAAAATTATAATGTTATACGTAAAAAGATTATTTAATTATATTTATTTAAAGTCCCCTACAAATCAGAATCACGGTATATTTTGAATTATTTTTACTACTTATTTTCATACCGTATATAATATTATATTTCCATACGCCCTACACATAAAACATTGTGGATAATCATATACCTTTGAATTTTTTGTATGCCTATCATGTGCAAATTTGGGTACATATTCTTATGTGTGATTTATGGGCGTGATTAATATAATATAAGTAACTCATATCATGTGTGTCTGAACTTATGAAATCAATCGGTTTCTGATGCACTCACGCGGTTTAGATAATTTTTGATTTTTTTTTAAGATTTCTATTGCACTCGCACGGTCTAGCAATTTTGGATTTTTTTAATATAATCTAGCATTTGTTGATATATTTCTGACATAGATTTAGCTTTTTGTATACTAATATACTTTTATTTTAAGAAAACACTATGTACATGTTTTTTTTGCGGCAAACACTATGTACGTGTTAGGTACAAATTTCGAAAAATATACTTAAGTGTGATTTCTGAAAGATAAAATTTAATTAAGTACTTAGATTTACGCACAATACACTTATAGTGTAGGCGAATTTATAGTGTTTCCTCTTTGTAGTGGAATGATGTACATACATTGCTAGCTGTGCTACGTATGCATGTGTAACTTCATCAATATGTTTCCATTTAAAAAATCAACTTGTTAGGTGATTTTAATTTTCACGTTTCCTTCCTTCCCAGCAAAATACCTATGGACACTTGGGGTGGATTGGATCTCACATTTAAAGTGCATGGACTTCTAAACCCACGTTTCCATCGAAGCTTAATACTGATGGACTCTTTCCCCATTTAATCATTGCACTATGTTTTAAAATTTTATTTCACGGGTAATGAGCCAGATCGTTGATTCTTTCCCCTTTTATTGTTGGACTAATTACTGTTTTACATTTTATCATCGGAGATACACTTTTAGTTAAGCAATCTACCGCACCAATTATCTTGAGAAATATTTATTAGAAAATGTTACAGTCTTCAAGGAAGTAGCGGTCCAACAGGTCATCCGTACAGAAATAGACGTGACTTGTTTCATTCATAAACAACTACAAAGATAAGAAAAATAGATCTATTGGAGGTGTATATACCTTGTTTTGAGTTTCAACCACGTCAATGCATTGACATTGTTGATGCCATTGCTGGACAAAGAGATATGTTATTGTTTCAATTATTTCTTCAGCAAAGACAATCATTCTAGCAGCAGCGGCAGTACGAACTATTGCTTCTCTCCAATTAAAAAATATATTTCTTGTCTCCGGCGGCCGGACGTATTTGCTGCCATGTTATATGTCTCATAAATAATACCTAGCTCCTACAACATGTATTTGTGAACTGGTGCGACAAAAATTGAAGAAGATCATCAGATTTAGAAAGTAGGAAAGAATACACATACACTTACCAAGCTGATTTCCCAAGTAGGTTGATTGATTTTGGCCGGCTAGATGTGCTACTACATACTGTTCATACATGTAACATTGGCTGATTTCTTCCGGCCGCTAACACAGGCAAGCGAGAAATACGATCGATGGCAGCAGAACCGTGCATGTATTTGTCTGCAGCTTCGGCCGACGGGTCGCAGTGTCGGGTGGTGAACAGCGACTAAGCATGTTGGCTTGATTTCTTCTCAACGCGGTCATGTGGAAACTCGTCCGGCGAGATGCCACGCACATGCTAGCTCTATTAAACATGCACGTACACAACCTTGATCGGGTCTAGTTAGACGTGCACGTAATCAAACTTGATAGGCAGTGCACTTGATAAATCCTTGCGGCTGGAAACCTTGTCTTTTACGTGAGACTTACCTTGATTTGTTTCAATAACGTTAGTCGTGTCAGATGCATTTTTCTATAAGATGGAATCGTCGGTGTTACGTAAATTTTTCTTTCATCCTGATCGTAAAATTTTCAATCTAACGGTTTAGTTAATTTTGCTGTGAGATCATAAATGGTGCCTCCAATTAGTAAATATAAGATATAAGATAAGAAGGCTGAGATGACAAAAAAAATATGGCATAAAGGATAAGATGACAAAAAAAAAAGGGAATGTTAGCTGGAATATAGATGAGAATATATAATCTTAAATAATCATCAAAATAACAATGCAACTTTTGCTTGAAAAATGTACCTAGTGGAAAATCTTCTGAACTAATTGATTTTTGTCTCCCCTTGGAACTACTCCCTCCGTTCCTAAATAATTGTCTTTCTAGCCATCTCAAATGGACTACAACATACGGATGTATGTAGACATGTTTTAGAATGTAGATTCACTCATTTTGCTCCGCATGTAGTCACTTGTTGAAATCTCTAAAAAGACAATTATTTAGGAACGGAGGGAGTACTTTACAAAAGCTGAAGAAATCGTAAACATAGTGAAGCACTAAAGCAGATGCATATAACTGAGGCATCCTTCGATCTCGTACCTAGCCAGCTCCTTCTTGTATAGATGCATACGTACGTGAGGCATGTTTAAAACATGAGGCCGTTGATGTGCATGGCCGCGGTCGAGGCGAAAACGGCGGCGTGACTTCTCGCTCATCCGATCGTAAACAGTTATAAAGTGGATCCAGTAGTATGATATTCTGCATGCACGTATCGTAAACAGGTCCAAACTCATACCTTGGATCTCCTGGACTGTGAGCACGCGGCTGTTTTCTACTGATGTTTGGCCAGCCGGTGCTCTCTTTTTCCAGCCTGATTCGAGTAGGAGGTCACGTGCGGCGTTAGGCAACCAAACGCACCAGGCAGCAGCACCTAGCTAGTGTTTTGGCCCGTTAGTATAGGTATATATACTGTACTATATACTTGCAAAATTCGGTTTTCGGAACCTGTTGGAAGGTTTAGGTCTGTTTTTTCGTGTTTACTTTTCCTTAACCTTTTGTTGGAAGGTTTCGGCTTTACAAAATGTTAAAACTTATTCAAAATTTCAGAAAAAAATTGTTTGTGTGCCCAAAATGGTCAAATTTTGGAAAAACCTATTCGCTTATTTAAACAAGTTATTTATTTTTCCAAAAATAAATCTCACGTATTCAAAGATTGTTCACACTTTCACTACCAGAAACTAAAATATTCTAGGTTAATATGACAGGACTATCTGCAACAGCTTGAGTACATAAGTTATTAGAGGTTTCTTGTGTGCCTAGGGTGTTTCCTCCTTAGTATAAATGCCACACGGGCCAGTCCCTGTTTTTCCGGTTTGCTTCATTAGAGGTTTCATGATAATACTTTGGAGAAGATGATGAAAACAAAAGTAAGAGACCATACCTCTACTAGAGTAAGGACTCTTACATCTCTTTTAGACCATGAATCTTGTATTTTGCTCCAAATCTAGATGAACTACAAACAAGAAAAATCAGATCTCAAATAGGTGTTGACCAAGATTTAATTTCTAGTTTCAAGACATACACCATCAAAATATGGAAGGGATTAAGTATACACAGTTGAGATTTGCAGAATAATTGGTAAGCTATTCATCATTGCCACACACTACAATAGATAATACTAAGAAACCAAAGCATCATCGAATTATTTGATTTTTCTACAGTAGAGAATAGTACCTCTTCATTTGGAAGAATATTATACAATTTCTTCTTTCCAAGTGATAACCTGGAATTCTTGCTGCAACCTCTTTGTTGCACTAATGATGTTTCCTGTACTTTGAATGCAACTCCTGTTTTTGTACTGCATAGACAAGTTAGAGAACAAACTGTTATTTTACTGGATAGTAAGAGAATAAAAGATCGGAAGATGGAAATAGAATGGAAAATCAAATTCAGATTGAACCAACATAGTAGCTATTGCTCAACACAGGTAAAAACCATATCTTGATAAAGAGCCATAGCAAAGCTTAGATCTCATAGTTCCTGAATGTTCAGTTTTGCTCCTGATCTAGATGAACTAAAAACTAGGAAAATCAGACCTCAAATCGTTTGCCATCAATATACAATTTTTAGGTTCAGGGGCATACATCAACAATATCTGGAAGTTGTATTTTAGCATTTCCTTGTTACCAAGCCAACTATAGTTCAAAGTTTCATATAAATTTGCCAAAATTGCATTACATAGTGTGCGACTAGTCAGGCTGGCACTTACAAATTATATAGATCCTGACAAGTATAAATTCATATATGAAAGTAAAATAAGAAATAAAATTCCACACAGTGCGAGCATTTAACACTGGTGCGACACATTGGTAGCCAGTCCTTTGATGTTTACCATTACAGTAAGCAAATGAGTATGACAAAACATATAGAAAAGTCCAGATGGTGCTATGAGCTGCCTTAATGCTGATGTGATACAAAGGCAGCCACTCATTTGATGATTTACAATTTTCAACTAGAACCAAAATTGTGCAGTACCACAATCTAGTACTCTCTATAAGGAGCTGTTGTATGCCATTCTTCTCATGACGCTGGTCCCATACAAACTAGCAATGGTCTGTACTAGCTAGTAGTGATTATCACAGGATTAGGAGCTGTTTCATGTACAAATATCAACATAAATTTCAGTCTTTATCTCCTAATTCAGTACTCCCTCCGTCCGAAAAAACTTGTCATCAAAATGGACAAAAAGGGGTGCATCTAGAATTAAAATACATCTAGATACATCCCCTTTTATTCATTTTGAGGACAAGTATTTCCGGACGGAGGGAGTAGTTTACAAGCGTGATCTTGTGATTCTCCTGGTGAAAGATGCTGCTCAATCCGCAGGTTTATTTTTCAGTAAGTACTTAGCACTGCTACTACAAAACTGAAAAAATAGATTTTTACCTTCTCTCGGCTCATCTTGATTTAGTAATCCATCAGGGCGGCTAGCAATCAAAGAGTGGCTGTGTCGCTGGTGAAGCTGTACTCCTTCACCGACTAGAGAGGAAAATAAATTGAATTCCCAATGCACTTGTTGTCCGAACATAAGACAAAAGCAGTGTACGCACAGAACTTGCTAATGCAAGGTGAAAATAAATTATGTTCCTGCTGATGCCTTTCTCAAGATGGTACAATTGACCAAGCCAATTCGTATACGAAATAGTATGAAAGAGAAATAATTGGAAACATTAGCACCCAAATAAATTG
>LR880972.1:978483310-978493835 GCA_904067115.1 Aegilops sharonensis
TGATTTACAATTTTCAACTAGAACGAAAATTGTGCAGTACCACAATCTAGTACTCTCTATAAGGCGCTTTAGTATGCCATTCCTCTCATGACGCTGGTCCCGTACAAACTAGCAATGGTCTGTACTAGCTAGTAGTGATTATCACAGGATTAGGAGCTGTTTCATGTACAAATATCAACATAAATTTCAGTCTTTATCTCCTAATTCAGTAGTTTACAAGCGTGATCTTGTGATTCTCCTGGTGAAAGATGCTGCTCAATCCGCAGGTTTATTTTTCAGTAAGTACTTAGCACTGCTACTACAAAACTGAAAAAATAGATTTTTACCTTCTCTCGGCTCATCTTGATTTAGTAATCCATCAGGGCGGCTAGCAATCAAAGAGTGGCTGTGTCGCTGGTGAAGCTGTACTCCTTCACCGACTAGAGAGGAAAATAAATTGAATTCCCAATGCACTTGTTGTCCGAACATAAGACAAAAGCAGTGTACGCACAGAACTTGCTAATGCAAGGTGAAAATAAATTATGTTCCTGCTGATGCCTTTCTCAAGATGGTACAATTGACCAAGCCAATTCGTATACGAAATAGTATGAAAGAGAAATAATTGGAAACATTAGCACCCAAATAAATTGGAGTACTAGTTAATTAGCAAGAGCAACCTGTACGCGCCCCGATTTACAGTTTGGAGGAGATGGCACCGTGCGGAGAGCTGGCGGGGGACGGTGCCGGAGATGCAGAGGGCGATGGCCAACAAGCCACCAACGGGCTGATGCAGAGGAGGCTGTGCAGAGGGTCGGGGAAGGCGGTGGACGGCGCTGGACGGCGACGATGTGAAGGAGCACATGTCAGATCTGAAAGGACGGAGGAGTGAGAGGCGGAGGCCATGATAGAGGCGGCGGTCGGATGGGGACGAGGCGGAGCTCCGCTCTGGGTGGGTGGGGGTGGGGGTGGGGGGGTCGCTCAGGTGAGCTCGGGGCGTCGTGGACCGGTGGTCGGCCGGCAGTGGGAGGTCGGCGGCGATGAGATCTGGGGGNCGGCGGTCGGATGGGGACGAGGCGGAGCTCCGCTCTGGGTGGGTGGGGGTGGGGGTGGGGGGGTCGCTCAGGTGAGCTCGGGGCGTCGTGGACCGGTGGTCGGCCGGCAGTGGGAGGTCGGCGGCGATGAGATCTGGGGGCACAAGAAGGGTTCGGGAGATTTGTGGCTGAGGATCTGCCTTATCCAGAGAGCCGAACGGCGTGATAAGGCGCGAAAATAGGCTCCGCAGCGGCAAGTGGCGAAAAATCGCGCCGCGGTAGCGTTTTTGGCAGTGGGCCGCGCGCGCCATGTTCTTATTTTCTCTGTGGGCTTCGGACTGACAGGGATAGAAATTTTACTGTGTGTTAGGTTGCGGGCCCGACAGGAAATATATTTGACCCACAGTAAAATTTCAGTTTCTGGTAGTGTTTCTAAATATAATTTATTTCATGACTTTTTGAAGAACCTAATGTAAAAAAATGTAGGAAAAAAAATCAACCACTATAGTACCATCTCGCTACAGTACCTCAGGCCGCTTTAGACGCTATAGGGGTCAGCTTGGTTAGAGGGCACCCTATGCGTCTGGCCACCTATTTGACGCGAGTAGGGGCTCGTGTTGGTTACGTTGTGTTCCTCTTGACATCTTTACAATCTAATGCAGTGTTCTTACTGTTAAATTGTCATCCAAATTCATATAAAATATAAAAGGCAAACTTCTAACGGAGTGGAGTAGAGGGCCCATCTTCGGGAGTCTTCGGCCGTGCCTTTCGCGAAACTCACGGTTTTTCTTCTGCTAGAGGCACGGGTGTGCTTTAGCGAGAGTCACCGCCGTGCCTTTCGGGAACGAAAAAAACACGTTTTCTTTTTTTTTTCATTCACGGGAGTCACGGTTTTACTTCCGCGAGAGGTGTTGGGGAACGTAGCAGAAATTCAAAAATTTCCTACGAGTCACCAAGGTCTATCTATGAAGAGACTAGCAACGAGAGAGAGGGGAGTGCATCTTCATACCCTTGTAGATCGCTAAGCGGAAGCATTACAAGAACGCGGATGAAGGAGTCGTACTCGCAGCGATTCAGATCGCGGTTGATTCCGATCTAAGCAACGAACAACGGTGCCTCCGCGTTCAACACACGTACAGCCCGGGGACGTCTCCTCCTTCATGATCCAGCAAGGGGAGAGGAGAAGTTGAGGGAGAACTCCGACAGCACGACGGCATGGTGGTGATGGAGCTCGTGGTTCTCCGGCAGGGCTTCGCCAAGCACTACGGAGGAGGAGGAGGTGTTGGAGGAGGGAGAGGGTTGCGCCAGGGGAAGGGTGCGGCTGCCCTCTCTCTCTCTCTCTCACTATATATAGGGGGAAGGGAGGAGGGGGAGGCGCCCTAGGGTTCAGGGGAGGGGCGGCGGCCATAGGGGAAACCCTAGATGGGTTTTGGCGCCCACACCCCCTAGGAAACTTGCCCCCCAAGCCGGGAGGGGCGGCTGCCCTAGGGGTGGCGCCCCCACCTCTCCAGGTTACGTGAGATGGGGTGAGAGGGGCGCTCAGCCCCTTAGTGGGCTGATGTGCCCTCTCCCCTTGGCCCATAAGGCCCCCCAAAGCTTGTCGGAGCCTCCGAAACCCCTTTCGGACACGCTGGTCATCACCTGATACCCCCGGAACAATTCCGGACTCCAATACCCTTCGTCCAATATACCGATCTTCACCTCCGGACCATTCCGGAGCTCCTCGTCATGTCCGGGATCTCATCCGGGACTCCGAACAACCTTCAGTAACCACATACTATTTCCCATAACAACTCTAGCGTCACCGAACCTTAAGTGTGTAGACCCTACGGGTTCGGGAACCATGCAGACATGACCGAGACGTTCTCCGGTCAATAACCAACAGCGGGATTTGGATACCCATGTTGGCTCCACATGTTCCACGATGATCTCATCGGATGAACCACGATGTCAAGGATTCAAGCAATCCCGTATGCAATTCCCTTTGTCTAGCGGTATAGTACTTGCCCGAGATTCGATCGTCGGTTGTTCAATCTCGTTACCGGCAAGTCTCTTTACTCGTTCCGTAACACATCATCCCGTGATCAACCCCTTGGTCACATTGTGCACATTATGATGATGTCCTACCGAGTGGGCCCAGAGATACCTCTCCGTCACACGGAGTGACAAATCCCAGTCTCGATTCGTGCCAACCCAACAGACACTTTCGGAGATACCCGTAGTGCACCTTTATAGCCACCCAGTTACGTTGTGGCATTTGGTACACCCAAAGCATTCCTACGGTATCCAGGAGTTGCACAATCTCATGGTCTAAGGAAATGATACTTGACATTAGAAAAGCTTTAGCATACGAACTACATGATCTTTGTGCTAAGCTTAGGATTGGGTCCTGTCCATCACATCATTCTCCTAATGATGTGATCCCGTTATCAACGACATCCAATGTCCATGGTCAGGAAACCGTAACCATCTATTCATCAACGAGCTAGTCAACTAGAGGCTTACTAGGGACATGGTGTTGTCTATGTACCCACACATGTATCTGAGTTTCCTATCAATACAATTATAGCATGGATAATAAACGATTATCATGAACAAGGAAATATAATAATAATAACTAATTTATTATTGCCTCTAGAGCATATTTCCAACAGTCTTCCACTTGCACTAGAGTCAATAATCTAGTTCACATCGCCATGTGATTAACACTCACAGGTCACATCGCCATGTGACCAACATCCAAAGAGTTTACTAGTGTCAATAAACTAGTTCACATCATCATGTGATTAAGACTCAATGAGTCCTGGGGTTTGATCATGTTTTGCTTGTGAGAGAGGTTTTAGTCAACGGGTCTGCAACATTCAGATCCGTATGTACTTCGCAAATCTCTAGGTCATATTGTAAATGCTTCTTCCACGCTCCACTTGGAGCTATTCCAAATGGTTGCTCCACTATACGTATCCGGTTTGCTACTCAGAGTCATTCGGATAGGTGTTAAAGCTTGCATCGACGTAACCCTTTACGCCGAACTCTTTATCACCTCCATAATCGAGAAACATGTCCTTATTACTCCAAGGACAATTTTGACCGCTGTCCAATGATCCATTCCTGGATCATTCTTATACCCCTTGACTGACTCATGGCAAGGCACACTTCCGGTGTGGTACACAACATAGCATACTATAGAGCCTACGTCTGAAGCATAGGGGACGACCTTCGTCCTTTCTCTCTCTTCTGCCATGGTCGAGCTTTAACTCTTAACTTCATACCTTACAACTCAGGCAAGAACTCCTTCTTTGACTGATCCATCTTGAACACCTTCAAGATCATGTCAAGGTATGTGCTTATTTGAAAGTACCATTTAGCGGTTTTTGATCTATCCTCATAGATCTTGATGCTCAATGTTCAAGCAGCTTAATCCAGGTTTTCTATTGAAAAACACTTTTCAAATAACCCTATATGCTTTCCAGAAATCCTACATCATTTATGATCAACAATATGTCAACAACATATACTCATCAGAAATTCTATAGTGCTCCCACTCACTTCTTTGGAAATACAAGTTTCTCATAAACTTTGTATAAACCCAAAATCTTTGATCATCTCATCAAAGCATACATTCCAACTCCGAGATGCTTACTCCAGTCCTTAGAAGGATTGCTGGAGCCTTGCATGCTTGTTAGCATCTTTCAGGATTGACAAAACCTTCAGGTTGTATCACATACAACCTTTCCTGCAGAAAATTGTCGAGAAACAATGTTTTGACATCCTATCTGCAAGATTTCATAAATAATGCAGTAACTGCTAATCCAATTCCAACAAACTCTTAGCATCGCTACGAGTGAGAAAGCCTCACCGCAGTCAACTCCTTGAACTTGTCGGAAAACATCTTAACGACAAGTCGAGCTTTCTTAATGGTGATACTTACCATCATTGTCCGTCTTTCTTTTAAAATCCATCTGTACTCAATAGCCTTACGACCATCGGGTAGTTCTGCCAAAGTCTACACTTTGTTTTTATACATGGATCCTCTCTCGGATTTTATGGCCTCGAGCCATTTGTCAGAATCCGGGCCCACCATCGCTTCTCCATAGCTCGTAGGTTCATTGTTGTCTAGCAACATGACCTTCAAGACATGATTATTGTACCATTTGAAGTAGTACGCATCCTTGTCAACCTACGAGGTTCGGTAGTGACTTGATCCGAAGTTCCATGATCACTATCATCAACTTCCACTTCAATTGGTGTAGGTGCCACAGGAACAACTTCTTGTGCCCTGCTACACACTGGTTGAAGTGATGGTTCAATAACCTTATCAAGTCTCCTCCATCCTCCCACTCAATTTTCGAGACAAACTTTTCCTCGAGAAAGGACCCGATTCAAGAAACAATCCCTATTGCTTTCAGATCTGAATTAGGAGGTATACCCAACTGTTTTGGGTGTCCTATGAAGATGTATTTATCCGCTTTGGGTTCGAGCTTATCAACCTAAAACTTTTTCACATAAGCATCGCAGCCCCAAGCTTTCAAGAAACGACAGCTCAGGTTTCTCCAAACCATAGTTCATAGGTGTCATCTCAACGGAATTACGTGGTGCCCTATTTAAAGTGAGTGCGGTTTTCTCTAATGCCTAACCCATGAACGATAGTGGTAATTCGATAAGAGACATCATGGTACGCACCATATCCAATAGGGTGCAACTATGATGTTCGGACACACCATCACACTATGGTGTTCCAGGCGGTATTAATTGTGAAACAATTTCCACAATGTCTTAATTGCGTGCCAAAGCTCGTAACTCAGATACTCATCTCTATGATCATATCATAGATATTTTATCCTCTTGTCACGACGATCTTCAACTTCACTCTCAAACTACTTGAACCATTTAATAATTCAGACTTGTGTTTCATCAAGTAAATATACTCAGTATCTACTCAAATCGTCCGTGAAGTAAGAACATAACGATATCCACTGCGTGCCTCAGCACTCATTGGACTGCACACATCAAAATGTATTACTTCCAACAAGTTGCTTTCTTGTTCCATTTTACTGAAAACGAGGCTTTCAGTCAGCTTGCCCATATGATTTGCATGTCTCAAGTGATTCAAAATCATGTGAGTCCAAACGGTCCATTTGCATGGAGTTTCTTCATGCATATACACCAATAGACATGGTTCGCATGTCTCAAACTTTTCAAAAAACGAGTGAGTCCAAAGATCCATCAACATGGAACTTCTTCATACGTTTTATAGCAATATGACTTACATGGCAGTGCCACAAGTAGGTGGTACTATCATTACTATCTTATATCTTTTGGCATGAACATGTGTATCACTACGATCGAGATTTAATAAACCATTCATTTTAGGTGCAAGACTATTGAAGGTATTATTCAAATAAACAGAGTAACCATTATTCTCCTTAAATGAATAACCGTATTGCGACATACATAATCCAATCATGTCTATGCTCAACGCAAACACCAAATAACAATTATTTAGGTTTAACACCAATCTCGATGGTAGAGGGAGCATGCGATGCTTGATTATATCAACCTTGGAAACACTTCCAACACACATCGTCATCTCACCTTTAGCTAGTCTCCGTCTATTCCATAGCTTTTATTTCGAGTTACTAACACTTAGCAACCGAACCGGTATTTAAATACCCTGGTGCTACTAGGAGTACTAGTAAAGTACACATTAACATAATGTATATCCAATATACTTCTATCGACCTTGCCAGCCTTCTCATCTACCAAGTATCTAGGGTAATTCTGCTCCAGTGGTTGTTCCCCTTATTACAGAAGCACTTAGTCTCGGGTTTGGGTTCAACCTTGGGTTTCTTCACCAGAGCAACAGCTGATTTGTCGTTTCATGAAGTATCCCTTCTTGCCCTTGCCCTTCTTGAAACTAGTGGTTTCACTAACCATCAAGAATTGATGCTCCTTCTTGGTTTCTACTTTCGCGGTGTCAAACATCGCGAATATCTCAAGGATCATCATTTCTATCCTTGATTTGTTATAGTTCATTACTTAGCTCTAGCAGCTTGGTGGCATTGACTTTGGAGAAACATCACTATTTCATCTGGAAGATAAACTCCCACTAGATTCAAGTGATTGTTGTGCTCAGACAAGCTCAACGATTGAGCTTTTCTCCCTTAGTTTGCAGGCTAAGAAAATCGTCGGAGGTCTTATACCTCTTGACGTGGGCACGAGCCTGAAATCCCAATTTCAGCCCTCGAAACATCTCATATGTTCCGCGACGTTTCGAAATCGTCTTTCGTGCCTCAACTCTAAACCGTTTAACTGAACTATCATGTAGTTATCAAAACGTGTATGTCAGATGTTCGCAACATCTAGAGACGACTTTCGAGGTTCAGCACACCGAGCGGTGCATTAAGGACATAAGCCTTCTACGAAGCAACGAGGACAATCCTCAGTTTACGGACCTAGTCCGCACAATCGCTACTATCAACTTTCAACTAAATTTTCTCTAGGAACATATCTAAACAGTAGAATTAAAGCGCGAGCTTACGACATAATTTGCAAAGACCTTTTGACTATGTTCAGGATAATTAAGTTCATCTTATGAACTCCCACTCAGATAGACATCCCTCTAGTCATCTAAGTGATTACATGATCCGAGTCAACTAGGCCGTGTCCGATCATCACGTGAGACGGACTAGTCATCATCGGTGAACATCTTCATGTTGATCGTATCTACCATACGACTCATGCTCGACCTTTCGGTCTCTTGTGTTCCGAGGTCATGTCTGTACATGCTAGGCTCGTCAAGTCAACCTAAGTGTTTCGCGTGTGTAAATCTGTCTTACACCCGTTATATGTGAACGTTAGAATCTATCACACCCGATCATCACGTGGTGCTTCGAAACAACGAACTTTCGCAACGGTGCACAGTTAGGGGGAACACTTTCTTGAAATTTTAATGAGGGATCATCTTATTTACTACCATCGTTCTAAGCAAATAAGATGCATAAACATGATAAACATCACATGCAATCAAAAAGTGACTGATATGGCCAATATCATTTTGCTCCTTTTGATCTCCATCTTCGGGGCTCCATGATCATCATCGTCACCGGCATGACACCATGATCTCCATCATCATGATCTCCATCATCGTGTCTCCATGAAGTTGTCTCGCCAACTATTACTTCTACTACTATGGCTAACGGTTTAGCAATGAAGTAAAGTAATTACATGGCGTTATGTAGTGACACGCAAGTCATACAATAAATAAAGACAACTTCTATGGCTCCTGCTGGTTGTCATACTCATCGACATGCAAGTCGTGATTCCTATTACAAGAACATGATCAATCTCATACATCACATATCATTCATCACATTCTTTTTGGCCATATCACATCACATAGCATACCCTGCAAAAACAAGTTAGACGTCCTCTAATTGTTGTTTGCATGTTTTACGTGGCTGCTATGGGTTTCTAACAAGAACGTTTCTTACCTACGCAAAACCATAACGTGATATGTCAATTGCTATTTACCCTTCATAAGGACCCTTTTCATTGAATCCGATCCGACTAAAGTGGGAGAGACTGGCACCCGCTAGCCACCTTATGCAACAAGTGCATGTCAGTCGGTGGAACCTGTCTTACGTAAGTGTACGTGTAAGGTCCGTCCGGGCCGCTTCATCCCACAATACCGTCGAAACAAGATTGGACTAGTAACGGTAAGCATATTGAACAAAATCAACGCCCACAACAACTTGTGTTCTACTCGTGCATAGAAACTACGCATAGACTTAGCTCATGATGCCACTGTTGGGGAATGTAGCAGAAATTCAAAAAAATTCTACGAGTCACCAAGATCTATCTATGGAGAGACTAGCAACGAGAGAGAGGGGAGTGCATCTACATACCCTTGTAGATCGCTAAGCGGAAGCGTTACAAGAACGCGGATGAAGGAGTCGTACTCGCAGCGATTCAGATCGCGGTTGATTCCGATCTAAGCACCGAACAACGGTGCCTCCGCGTTCAACACACGTACAGCCCGGGGACGTCTCCTCCTTCTTGATCCAGCAAGGGGAGAGGATGTAGGGGAACGTAGCAGAAATTCAAAATTTTCCTACGTGTCACCAAGATCTATCTATGGAGAAACTAGCAACGAGGGGAAGGAGAGTGCATCTACATACCCTTGTAGATCGCTAAGCAGAAGCATTCTGAGAACGGGGTTGAAGGAGTCGTACTCATCGTGATCCAAATCACTGGAGATCCTAGTGCCGAACGGACGGCACCTCCGTGTTCAACACACGTACAGCCCGGTGACGTCTCCCACGCCTTGATCCAGCAAGGAGAGAGGGAGAGGTTGAGGAAGACTCCATCCAGCAGCAGCACAACGACATGGTGGTGATGGAGGAGCGTGGCAATCCCGCAGGGCTTCGCCAAGCACCAAGGGAGAGGAGGAGGAGGAGAGGCAGGGCTGCACCAAGAGGGAGAGGTTCTCGTGTGTGTTGGGGCAGCCCAAACCTCAAGTATATATAGGGGGAAAGGGGGCTGCGCCCCCTTTAGGGTTTTCCCACCCCAAGGGGTGCGGCCAGCCCTAGATCCCATCTAGGGGGGCGGCCAAGGGGGGGAGGAGTGCCTCCCAAGTCAAGTGGAGGCCCTCCCCCTTAGGGTTTCCCCCTTCCCATGCGCATGGGCCTTGGGGGGGCTGGTGCCCCTGGCCCATTAAGGCTAGGGCGCCCCCCTACAGCCCATGCTACTGTATTGGACGTGGTGGAGCAATTTACGGACCTCCGGACCCCTCCGGAATCCTCCGGAACCTTCTGGAAGCTTCCCGGTACAATACCGAAAAAACCCGAACTTTTTCCAAAACCCGAACAACAACTTTCCATATATAAATCTTTACCTCCGGACCATTCCGGAACTCCTCGTGATGTCCGGGATCTCATCCGGGACTCCGAACAACATTCGGTAACCACATACAAACTTCCTTTATAACCCTAGCGTCATCGAACCTTAAGTGTGTAGACCCTATGGGTTCGGGAGACATGTAGACATGACCGAGACGTTCTCCGGTCAATAACCAACAGCGGGATCTGGATACCCATGTTGGCTCCCACATGTTCCATGATGATCTCATCGGATGAACCACGATGTCAAGGACTCAATCGATCCCGTATACAATTCCCTTTGTCTAGCGGTATTGTACTTGCCCGAGATTCGATCGTCGGTATCCCGATACCTTGTTCAATCTCGTTACCGGCAAGTCTCTTTACTCGTTCCGTAACACATCATCCCGTGATCAACCCCTTGGTCACATTGTGCACATTATGATGATGTCCTACCGAGTGGGCCCAGAGATACCTCTCCGTTTACACGGAGTGACAAATCCCAGTCTCGATTCGTGCCAACCCAACAGACACTTTCGGAGATACCTGTAGTGCACCTTTATAGCCACCCAGTTACGTTGTGACGTTTGGTACACCCAAAGCATTCCTACGGTATCCGGGAGTTGCACAATCTCATGG
>LR880972.1:978636768-978651772 GCA_904067115.1 Aegilops sharonensis
GGATACAAATAGGAGGTTAATCCTGAGTTTCCATCTACGCTAATTATATTTGTTTCTTTTTTAATTTTCAGTTGATAATTTGATGTCGCATTGATTAAATTAGCGTTTTCATGGCAACACACTGGGAATCATTTAGTATTCTTAAGCATTAGGATTTTATCTACATAAATAGTTTGGCTGGCGGGGTGTGTATGTGTATGTGGGACTTGGGGGTTGTGGTGCCCACTTTGGCTTTTACTAAGCTCCAACCCTTATGTTAAGCTGCCCCACACCTTGCTAATGTCATTTCGTCTTGTTTGAAACCTAGCTAAAAAAACTATCTTACCAATAGCAAAGCTTCCTTGTGTTGCACATACTTAAATATTCTTGCTATGCCTGTATAAACCACATACTTTCTCTCTCCTTTGTGAATTCTCATCTAAAATAATTTTCTTTTTGGGGAAAATCATTCCAGTTCATGTTTGATTCCTAACGAAATTCAATGTACACAAACCCTCGCTCGTTTTCCACCTCTAGTCATTTTGTATGTGTTGCCTACATAGACAATACAGATGGGCCTCGCAAGTATATATGCCATCACTAACTGCACACTAGTTCGAAGTACGGACCCGGCATCAAATGCGCGAGTTAGTTTTTAAATATTAATCCTAATGGAAAGCAAAGAAATGCAATTTCACAATAAATTAAATAGCGAACCGAGCATAGTGTAGATGATTAAATTCCTCATGGTGAAACCTGTCCACCTAGGTTTAAGTCCTAGATTTGATATGGATAGTCACATTTTCTATATTTCTTTAGTCTTCTCGGAGCCGGCTCAGTTTCTCGTACGTAGGTTCTACTAGGGATAGGATGTGGATGCATGTTTATGAGCATTTGCGTCTGTAATGTGTTTAAAATAAATAAATTCATATACACTCTTGCATTGCATCATACAAGAAATAGCGTGCCCAAGCGTACATAGAACACACGCATATATTCTTTACTGAGCCTTCGTACTAGGTCGAGCCCTTCCCTTGTTGAGTCTGCATCTTTCATAGGGGTCCGCAGACATGTGCTAGCTTTACTGTATCCGGAAGCATGTGCTTTGTGCTACATTCTTTGCTCTCAAAGTCTTTCTTAATGGCTGGAGGTTCCTTGCTTCAATCTGTTAGCAGCATGTCACGCCATCCCTTGCTCATCGTGTTGGGATGCTTTGTCCCATGCAAGGCTGGCTTGTTCTTGCTTCTTAATTCCAACCATTCTTTATTCCTCCCCCCTCCCCCCCTTCCATATATATACATGGATGGCGGATGGCCGGAGTAGAGCAGCCATTGATCTTGCTCACCCAAGCCCAAATGACTAGCCTACCACCCCCAAATTAGCCGCCGCCACCACAACCCAAGCATTGGCCGTTGTACGTACGCAATTAAATTTGCATCGTTGTCGCTGGTCAAATTATCCATTCCATTCCTAGACCCATTTCTATATATCGTAGGCTGAGGTGCACTTGCATCCATCCATATATATATATATATATATACCGGATAGGGCCGGAAGAGAGAGACAGCGAGATGGCTGACCTGACTCAAGGTGCGGTGGACTCGGTGGTGGGCCTGCTGTCGACGGTGATAACAAATGAGGCGAGGCTGCTGAAGGGCATGCAGGATGACATGCAGTTCATCAAGGACGAGATGGAGAGCATGAACGGCTTCCTCCTCCACCTCACCAAGACGGACCGCATGCACGACGACCAGCTCCGCGCGTGGATGAAGCAGGTCCGCTATATTTTTTTTATGTTATTATTAAGGAAGCGGGAGTTGAGGAGTTTTATACACTAGCATAAAAACCTTCCATTGCATTTGTTTGTGCACCTTTAACCCTGGGGGAGACCAAATATAGGACTCAACTAAAGAAATCCTAGTATCCTACTACCACTAAGCAAGACGGTAGGCAGAAACAAGTTTGAATACCTGGTCAAATTAACGTTTACAAAAGGAGCGCAAAAGGCATGCAGCAACAGCTATGGAACATGTAGTTCAACCAAGAACACCCCACACATCACCAAACAGTTTCAGGGGAATGCCAGACTTTTTAACAGAGCTTGCTGCCGGAGCCCTGCTGCGTCGGCAACTCGGCATCCATAAATCTCCCGAGCCACCTGTGTAAGTCGCTCAGCAACCAGCTGAAGAAGCTTTTACACCCCGCTTTTTTGCATCATCGACCAGGAGTCCAAGATGCGGCATAGAAAGAAGATAACATTAGTAGGATCGCTAGGAAAAATTCTTTGGAAAACAGCTTCGTTCCTTGTTATCCATACAGACCACAACAGAGCGACACATGCATCCTACTACCACTAGTGTCCTTTCTTTGCCAGTATATGCTTTCCGCCAGTTCTGGTATAAATCAATCAAGGAGCAGGGTCTCGAATTAACTTAAACCAAGTGAAAAACACACTACATTCCATAATTATATAGCCAAAGGACTTGTAAAGAAGAGATGAGTGAGAGTCTTCTCGTACACATAATTCACATTCCTTTGACCCTTTCCACCCTCTCTTTATAATATTAGACTTATTAAGATTTTATTCTATATCGAGCTAAATAAATCCTTTGATCTTAAGAGGCACTTTCAACCCCCAGATATTTTTATATGGAAACACCACCTGCCTAGTGATCAAATAAGAATAGAGAGATTTAACTGAGAACTCCCAAAATTTTGTAAGTATCCATCTAAGTTTATCAAGTTCATCCGTTAGAGAAACCTGACTGTAAAGATCTAAGATTTCAACCCACATATCTAAGGCTTAATCTGTAAGGACCATACGGGATTTAACACATTCAGAATTCTGATTGATCGCCATAGATACAATAAGTCCTCACTAAAGGTAAGATTATAGTCTCTAGGAAACATATGGCACCGTGGCTTCAGACCCAGCCATACATCTTCCCAAAACCTAGTTCTACACCCATCTTCTACCACCCTTTCATAACAATCGTAAAAAAATATCTTTCACTTCCATCAGTCCAGGCCAGGAATGAGAATTGCCAGGAGAGGTTGTACATTGAGCAATAGTTTTTCTTAGCTAGTACTTTAACTGTAAGAAGGTCCTGCCAGTATTTACACAACAAAGTTGTATTCTTGTGTCTAAATTAGTTACCCCTAGCGCCCCTTGATCTCTAGGTTGGCAAACAACCAGCCATTGAACAAAGTGGTATCTGCCCCCCCCCCTCCACACCCCACACACACGTGTTTGTCTTGCCAAATCAAACAAGCTATTGGAAATATCCAGATGCTTAACAACATCTTTTGGAACCCTAAAGAAGAAAAGCGTGAAACTAGGACCATTAGTATTAGTCTGCCACTAAAAGGAGAAGGTTGCCCTACCAACTGGCAATCTTCTTCTCAACTTTCTCTTCAGTGCTTTTCCAATACCTACTACATAATTTCTTATAATGCAGAGGAATCCATAAGTATCAAAAAGGAAAAGTTCCAACTTTGCAGGTGAAGATATGAGCATATTCATCTGACCTTAATTGTGCTTCACTAGAAAACAATACAACTCACTTTTGAAATAAATAAAGTTTAAGGACAGACAAATGTTCAAAAATGTCGATAATAACCTTTAGGTTGCTATCACTTTCCAAATTATCTTCAAACATGAAAATGGTATCATCAGCATACTGCAAAACAACTAAGCCTTATTCATGCAAAGCTAGCTCATGACCCTAATAAGGCCATGATCTTGTGCTCATTTAATCAAAGAATGCAAAACATCTGTTACTATATAAAATAGAAGGGGTGAAGGGCATGCCTCAAACCTTTACTGATTTTGAAGTAATGCCTCAATTATCATTAATCATAACTAAAACATTACCATGACTAACTACTAGCTTAGTCCACTAAATAAATAGATGAGGGAACCTTTCCATTTCTAAAACTGAGAACAAAGAACTCAAGTTTATGTTATAATATGGTTTTCAGAATTGGCCTTAAAAAGTACTCTGGGTTACTTAGTTTTGTCCATGAGATGAATGGTTTGTGGAGAAGAATAACACTCTCTAGCAGAAATGTACCCTTAAAGAAAGGAGATGGAATCAAAGAAATAATTTCATCTGCAACAACCATAGACATGTTATTCGAAGCTTTAGTTAAAAGTTTTAGACATGACATTGGAAATACAAATTGTTCCAACCATCTGAATTTTATGATCTCCTTGCCCCTTTGGAATCAAAGAAATAACTCCATAAATTTACTTAGTTAGAGATATTAGTTTTATTAAAAAAACTTGAATGAACTAATCATGCTTAACAAGAGACCAATACTTTTAATAAAATTGCATGGGAACCCCATCTGGTCCAGATGCTCTATTTCATAAGAAAAAAATTGTTTTTATTTCCTCTCAAGTAAACTTGGATCAGAGGATTTCCTTTTTCTCATCAGGTAACATTGAAGGAATAACGAAGGAAAAATAAGTAAATCTACTATGCCAAATAAACCTTTATATAAACTAGTAGCATACTGTAATAGATTATCATCACTCTAGATCAGACCTTCACCCTTGATGAACCTAAAGACCTTGTTCCTCCTCTTCCTTCCACTAGCCTTAGCCATGAAATATTTAGTATTCCTATCCCGTTCTTCAGGTCTCTCTCCCTAGTTCTTTGGCATGATCAAATCTGTTCCTCTCTAAAAATTGTATTTAATTTATCCTATAAAATAATTTTAAACTCATAGTCACCTGCTAAAAGCCCAACCAAATCATTGTTCTTATCTATATTATCCAACTATTAAGAACTTTATTTTCTATTTTTTATATACTCACTTTGAATGTTTAGGTTCGACCTTCGAGTTCTTCTAATACATCTGGCCCTATTCTGCCATCTATCCAGATTACTCTTACAACACTAATTAGCACTCCACAACTTATGAATCAAAGAAGGAAAATTAGGCCTAGTGAACCAATAAAATTCAAAATGGAAATGTTTAACATGAACATAAATCTTTACAAGAGTGTGCAAAAGAAGATCTGCATGATCAAAAACTTCCCTAACAAGAGTCCTGACTGTGAGGAAAGGAAAATTTTAGCTATCTTGATTACTCACTAAAATTTTATTGAAGTTATTGAATAAAGGATCAATATGATTATTAGGCCAAGTAAAGTTTCTACCAGAGATCTCCAACTCTTCAATCATAGAAATATAATAAAAATACCATTCAGAAGCCTTTTTAATTTGTTTCTCTTAGTAGTTCTTCTAAGAGCATCTCCAGTAGCACACCAATATTTGGTAACCTAAAAGCAGTTTTAGGTACAGGAGAGGGATGATTCAGAGGATCCTTTTTTGCTTATCTCCAACAACTTAACTAGATGTTGGTTACCTATACCTAAAAACCATTCCATATCCCTTTTTATTGCGCTACTCCACTCCAAACACTTTCTATATTTCACAATATAAAACAATTCAAACATTTTAGGTCATGCAAAACAATTCCACACATACTATTTGGAGTTACATGGTTTATGTACAGACCGAATATAAATGCTAAAGTGAAACATAGATAGTTCTAGAACTCCACACTAACATAGGTACTTCTAACATAGTTAAAAAACTTGATGCTAACTCGATGGTAACATAGGTACTTCTAACTCGATGCTAATAAACGAGCATATATCATTCTAAGGAGACAATATATGAAGATAATCCTCAAAACCCATCTCAAAGTGTGTCTCATCACTGCTGCTCTCCTCATCGAAGTCCCTCTTGTTGGAGGAGGGGATCACATGTAACCTCCCCTCGTAGTGTGTCTATCCTGACGACAAGGTCTGCAGACTCCTTCTCGACGAGGAGGTTGACATGCGTCTTGGCGTTGTCACGCTGCAGTGTGTAGTCGGCCTCAGAGGCCCGAGATGTTTGCAGACTCATCCCCATTGGACTCCTCCTCATCGGGGTTACCACACTTCTTGGTGTTACCGTCGATGATCCCCATTCGGCGCTATCGTTAGACCAGATGGAGATCGACATTTTGTCAAACACTCTGCATGCGACGCTAGTTGGGATCACATGCGTCTATGGGATGGCTCAGACTCGTGGCTTGAGCTCTCTGGAGAAGGGGGCTCGGCACAGCTATGGCAATTTGGGTCGCGGCGGAAGCTCAGGACGGAGGCCTGGGAACTAGTGGGACCTTTGGCAGCGGCCCAATAAGTCATAGATCTGGGGTCACTGTGCCATGTGCGGATTTACCATGGTGTCAGAGATGACAGGCGCCAAAGAGGTGTGGGTGGGGTGGCGAAGTGATGCTATGTGGCTGTAGCGGGCCTGGGGAGGAGTGGAAGAGCTCAGGAAAGAGGTTGGAGAGGGGTGGTGTTCAAATGTCCATTGGCATGGTTATTTTGTCATTGCGCTGGTTTCTGCGTTTTTGGCACTTTCATTCTCCTAGTTTCCAAGATGAGTACGAGATAGACTATCACAATCCACTCTCCGGATTGCAGAAGACAAGTATGTGATAATCTATAGACTAAAATAAATTAGGGATAGCAAACGTGATAGGTGTACTAGAGCTGCCTTTTGCCGTTATAGTGATAGGTAACGAATTCCACATATGCTATTGGAAATACTCTCACAATGTTAATATTCCCAACAAACGTAATAGAGAAATATTTGCACCAAACATTTGTGCACTTGAGGAGTCATGAAGAGGCTCTGTATGATTACCAATGCCAAATCTATCAATTACTAAATGCACAATAGATAGAAAAATAGAGAGGCTGCTAGAAATACCCACAAAAGACAAAACACCTCGCCCTCAAGCACGTGAGCCCCACATGAAAAGTAGTGTTTCATGGTCCAGAATAAACTATGTTTTTTGAACTTATAAAATAAACTAAGTGAACTACCATGGTAGTTTACTCTAGATTAAACTAAGTTTATTTTTAGGTGATCTAGATTAAACTAAGTGAACTACGCTGGTAGGATAAACACCACTTAAGGCCCAACATGAGGCCCATGACATGCATACACGCACGGTGTAATATTCGTTTATGTTGTTCAATATTTTTTTGCAAGAAATGTTGTTCAATATTCAATCAACTTATTTACGTGTACTGCTAAGAAAGTATGCACCCGTACATCTAGGAAAAGTTTGCATGTGTACATATTTTTGCCTTCATTCTTTCTAAAAACTTTTTTGGAACCGAATTCAGTAAACCTCGATCTGTTATTTTCATATTAGATGTCCTTTTAATACTTTTATATTTATTACCAAAAAGGCTATGAGTCTAGAGCAAGAAAAAAGTGAATATAACCTAGAGTAGTTATTGTGGACTTGGAAATTATTAATGGTTTTCCATACAGTGAGGAGGGTTTGGAATTAATAAATTCATTGTTCTCCTACTTTATGTATATTATTATTATTATTATTATTATTATTATTATGGTTTACTATTATTATTATGGTTTACTAGATTAAACTTTATTCAGTTGGCACATATAGGTTCATTTTTTAAGTACACCTAAACATGATCTGGCCATTAATATAGCCGACCCCATTGTATTATTGATCACAACCAAGATATTCGTAATTGTTTGTAGAAATATCACAAAATACAAATCTACATAACTTACATAAGCATGTCACATATGCTATATTTCATAAGCATTCTTAAATACTTATATTTGATAGGTCTTTGTAACTATATTTAAGATAAAAATAATTACTATAAATATATCTAAGGATATCACACTTGAAAGATAATCACAAATGTATGGGTAGGATATGAGTCCCAATGTGTATTTCTGTGTTTAATCTCTTCCATATTTTCTGGAATATTTGTGCTTACGTTGCTTTGAACATATAGCCATCACGACAAAGAGTCCATGCCTGGAGTTTGTCATGGAATACAAATTATCTTTCACGAAACTCTAACATGTGATGGTACTATGCTTTATGCCTTTGTTCTCACTATAAACGACTAAGCTAACCGACTTGCGATATTATTGCACATGATCTCATATTATTTACAACAACCTACCAACTCAGTAAAAATGAGTGCACGATCAACTCACTCGCAGATGAACATTACTTCAGTGTATCGGCCTAACAATACGTGTAAATCTAATAATATGTGCAATACATCTGATGGATTAATACAAACAATATCAAGTGTCCGATTGTTCATTTAGCGACCTAAATTTTATACCACCTAATCGTTTGCAAGCTAGTCCACGTCCTATTCAAACATCAGTCACAGGTAGATTACAAATTAGTGTACAAACACCGACATGAAGACTTGTAGTTTGAGTTATAACATTTAACCTAATTAGTTTACATGTAAGGTGTAATAAAACACTCGAGATGAATCTGATGGCTAAGCTCGATTGATCAAAACTTCAGAAAATCTAAAACCTCAGTTGTTGTTGATAATAAATCCGTTTTTTATTGTATAGTGACGTGGATCATATCAACCAACTATACTTTGATACAAATTGAACGTTAGTCTGTACAATCACCACAATGTAGGAACTAACCTGGCAATTAAAGCTGGCATGACATGTACCGCTCATCTTATATATCACACTATTTTTTATATTTTCATTAAAAGTCAGACACACAATTATGGGGTACAAAAGCAAATACAAATTGTTAATTAATGAATATAAAAATTGATAGGTACATATTAAGATATATGTATATTTAGACCAACAGGGGGAGGAGCCCCTGTGGCTGGGCTATGAACTGCATGATTAAGATATATGTATATTTGAGGAGAAACCTATGTATTATAAGAAAAAGAGCAAGAGAGTTTCTAGATTTCTTTAATGCCATAGTTGACACCCAATCGGCAGCAGTTAAGCAAAATCTTTGCCTTATGGTTCTGTATCACACAGTCCTAAAACAAAGATCAAACAAGAAAAACACATGTAAGATGGGATAAAACACTCTAGATGAATATGATGGCTAAGCCGTGTCAAAAAGACTTGAAGGCGAACTTAGTTGTGTTGATCAACCACGAATATGTTAATTCAGTGTATAGATTGGATCAGCTAGACAATTGGTTTTTGAGATAAAGAAATACAAGTTAGTCTATAATGCCATAATAGTTTAACCAGTGCTACCTACAAAACAGGGTGAATATGAACATGTATCGCTAAACTTATGTGTTTAACTTATTTTATCGTAGTGAAAGTAAGGATTGGTAATTATTAAATTTGGATACGAAATTGAAACAAATTGTGTTGTAAAGAAAAGGGTGCACATATAATACTATTACGCATCTGCATTGAAAGAATTTATAATGGATTAAGTATTTAATTAATTAAATGTATTTTTGTACTAGTATAAATACCTCAGTGTATGTACACTCTCTTCTAACGTGATTTTTTGGTAAAGAATAGTAGACACATTATGATGTTTCCTGCGCATTTGCGCAGGTCACCATTCTAGTTTACATAAAATATAAAAAGTTCCACTGATCCCTTGCAACCATGAGTTGCTAAAGTCGTCCTGTTTAGTTTCCTATATACACACAAAATCGGCCTAAAAACTGTGAGATGGATTCTTGTAGATCCGTGATATCTCCTACATCGCCCAGGACTGCATCGAGCTCTACAAGCGTGAGTTCCTGGGCCCGTCCGACAAGGGCCTCTGGGCCGACCTCAAGTACCTCCCCACGTTCATCGTGACCTATCGTGCACGCCGCCGCCTGGCCAAGAGGATCAGTGAGCTCAAGGCCCGCGTCCACGACATCGGCCAGAGGCGGGAGCGCTACCAAGTCAAAATTCCTGAGGTTGAGACGCCCCCGCTGACGCTGGCCAAGGTCCCACCTAGCCAGGACAAGATTGACGAGGCCAGAGAAGAATTTGTACGTGCGTTAGCACGTGACAAGGAGAAGCAGGAGCTCCCTTGTTATGACGAGGAGCTTCCATTTTTTTACAAGGTCATCCGTCCCGTTACTCAATTTACTCAATTTGTACGTGCCGAAGCACGTGACAAGGAGAAGCAGAAGGAGAAGAAGAAGCTCCCATGTTTTAACGAGGCCATCGGTCTCCTCCCTGTTGAGTATCTGCGACCGGCAGCCATCACGGTGCGTCGTTGCCTCCTGAAAAAGTTGCCGCACGACGAGAGAGCGGCCGTCTGCATGGAGATGCTCCTCCGTGCTCTTCACGATCATAGCACGGTCCGCTGGGAGGTTGAGAAGACCAAGCGAGAATTGGAGAAATTAGTCACGGATGCCGACATGGACATCCATGATTTCCCTTCTCAAGTGATGATCTTCTGCTACAGCAAGCTGTCCAGGAGTTACAAGAGCTGCTTGTTGTATCTCTATGCCTTCTACGAGGAAAAGGCCATTAGCAGGACGAGCTTGGTCCGGCGATGGCTTGCGGAAGGTCGTGTGGAGAAGCAAGTTGATGCTTCCCACACCCTCAAGGAGGTGGAGGAGCAAGATGACGCTTCCCTCGAGGAGGCAGCGGAGATCTGCTTCAAAGATCTCCTCTTCCGGGGGTTCCTTCGTTCTGCCGACGACCCAGCCACTGCCACCGGCAAGGTCAAGAGATGCAAAATTGACGACATCGTCTGGAAGTTCCTCCTCCGTATGTCCACAACTGAGAACTTTGTGGACAACTTGCCGACTTACCTCAACTACCAGCTTCGCATCCGACGCTATGTGAAACGACAAGAAGAGCACGTGAAGAATCATCCACGACCACGACACCCATGGGGGAGCATCTGCAGCTGCTGGAGGACGCCGCCCGATGGCAGCACGGTGGCGGATCCTGATCCCTTGGCTGACATGCAAAAGTTCCTCAATACTCTCGACAAAACCTACCGGCTAAACGTGCTGGATCTTGGGGGCTGCAAGGGTCTACAGAAGAGCCACCTCAAGAGCATCTGCAGCGTGGTCTCGCTCAAGTACCTCAGCCTCCGAAACACGGACGTCTCCCGCCTGCCCAAGGAGATCAACAATCTCATACTGCTGGAGACGCTCGACATCCGGCAAACTCAGGTACAAGACATGAAGCACATTTACCTCCGAAAGCTAAAGTGCCTACTCACCGGCTTGAAGATGACTACGGAGGAGGAGGAGACAATCTGCTGTGCGGGGGCGGGGATGCCTCGCATGATCGGGAAGATGGAAGACATGGAGATACTGTCCCGGGTCCAGGTTCGTCACGGCAAGAAAGAACTCGGAGAAGTTGGCCGCCTGCTAAAGCTTAGGAAGCTGGGTGTGGTTCTGGTTGGCAGCCAAAGCCAAGCTCAAGACAACATGAACAATCTGCTCCAAGCAATCACCAAGTTGAGAGAGTGCTTGTGCTCTCTGTCAATATCGATCACTCAGCCACCCACCAATAATGGTGACCCTAGTGTCCCTGTGAATATGGAGATGGTACAAGAGCAAAGTGCACCCAGGTTACTCAAGAGCCTAAATATCAGGGGTGTGCGCTTTCTTGACAAGTTGCCTGGCTGGATCTGGGAGCTGCAACAACTCTCTGAGATTACACTGCATGAAACCTTTCTGTCTAAATACTCTTTGAAGGACCTTGGCAACAATCTCCATCACTTGCGCTGCCTTCGGCTCCGTCGCAACTCATACAACGAGCACAAGCTCACCTTCAACAAGGATGGATTCCAAGAACTCAGGCTCCTTATCATCGAGGGCAACATCGTCACCACCGTCGAATTTCAAGAAGATATGTCTTGCCCTCGGCTCAAGAAGATCGTTTGGCGCAACATGGCCCTCAAGCAGGAAGGCACGCTTTCTGGAATCCGCCACCTTCAGGGGCTGGAAGAGGTGGAGCTCAAGGGCTGCTTCGCCGACTTGACCTCAATCACAAACAACAAGGGGCCCAATGTCAAACTGATCCATGTGTTACACTTGCAGGATTGATTCTCTCTCTATCTATTTGTGTGTCATATAACTGAATATTTATATGTGTATGGAATGCATGCGTGGAAGCTTGTGTGTACGTAATTACTTTTATAGAATGTATGTGTGGAAGCTTTATGTGTGTACGTAATTGGCTTGTGTGTACGTCAGATGAATTTATGTATGCAATTATTATTATTATTATTATTATTATTATTATTATTACTAGCAAAAGGGCCCGTGCGTTGCAACGGAAGAAAAAACATATCATAATCTTCAATGGCCCTGATCACATTTTGCTGCACCACCGAGATACACTATCACTGTTAGTTTCGTGAAAATCATTAACACTTTTTACACTCGTGAACAATTTTCAAATTTATGAACAGTTTTATAAATTTTCAAACATTTTCGAAAATCAAGAACATTGTTGAATTCATGGATATTGTATACTTTTCGTAAACAACATTTTTTTAAATCGTGAATATACTTTTTGCAATTTTCTTGAATCGGTGAACATTTCTAGGATGGACGAACGTTGTTTTGGAAATTGATGAAACGATTTGAAAATTCACAAACATTCTTTTATTTAACGAACATTTTTTCAAATACATGATCATTTTTTGAATCGGCAAACATTTTATGAATGAATAAACTACTTTGTAAGTCATCAAAAGTTTTTGAATTTTTAAGATAATTGTTTTTCATGAATATATTTTGAATTGGTAAATTTTTGTTCAATTTCATTAACATCTTTAAATACACAATATTTATAAAAAAATCATGAATTTTTTTGGTTTCCCAAACATATTTTTTCAAAATTCCTAACAATATTTGAATTTTTTTTATAAAATCGCAAACATCTTTTGAAACCACAAACATTTTATGATTTATTAATCATTTATTTTATGAGTGTATGTATATCCTATAAAAATTGTTTGTGTATTCGGTACAAAAAAATCTGTAGTCCGTTGATAAGTACACGCGTGGATTTCTCCTAGAAAAGATATATACGTAGGTTCTTAGATCATGAAACATGTACAAAGAGAGAACCTTGTGCAAGTACACCATGCCCAAGGATTATAACCTTTCCCAAATATTAACGTTTAATTTTACGTGTTGCAATACAAATCACGGTACAAAATATAGACGGATCGCGCGCCACTGATTAACATTGCACCCTAAATAGCATTTGAAAAATATTTAACATGTCAAATAACATCATATTCAAATTCTACGTGTTTTTCTAATCAAATTTAATATATAACATGTTGTAAGGGCATATTTCTCCCTAAGTGGTTTTGGTGATTGATGACAATGCTTTTACGGACTAATCGTGTACATTGAGCATTTCAGATATGTTATGTCTAGGCACAAGATGATTCGGTTCCCCTCGGAGCTTAGTTGAGAAGACGGTGTAGTTTCCTTCGTTCGGTTTGGTGGACTTGAGTCGTAGGAGACACTGTACTATCAAAAGGGGGTCCGCATTGAAAAGGCTAGGGTGGAATCAGCACGTGCACGTCTTCTTTGCACCCCCATCTCCTTTCGTCACCTTGGAGGTTGCTCTTTTAACTGTAGTGGACACTGTGAGGAGAAAGCGGTAGTACCGCCGCCAGAGCAGTAGTACCGCCTATGGTCCTCAAGCGGCAGTACCACTGTTTACAGCGGTACACTACTAGGGAAAAGCCTATACACAGAGGTATATCAGTAGCGCTGGTTAAAATAGGGCGCTACTGCTAATTTGTAGTAGCGCGTTCATGCAAAGCGCGCTATAGCTCAAACGTTAGCAATAGCGCATGTTCGCAAACAAGCGCTACCACTATAATTCCCACGGCTTAGCCGATAGGCTACACATAGTAGTAGCGATCCATATAGAACCGTGCTACCGCTACTTCCTTTGTAGCAGCGCGTTTTCTTCTAAACTCGCTACAGCTAGAGAATATAAAACTAACTTTAAAGCAAATAGAAAGGTAACTGAAAATGAAAGAAATAGAATAAGGTGAAAGGAAAAAAAAATGTGAAGAAAAATAAATGAAAAAGGAAAAAAAGAGAAAGGAATAGCAGTAGCGTGTATACCAGAACGCGCTGTAGCTAAAGTAGCAGTAGCGCGCTTTCTGGAACGCGCTACTGCTACTTCTGAATTAACCACCCGCCGGCTCAAAATTTGGCTAAGTCCTCCATTCCCCCCCCCCCCCCCCTTTCCCCAACTCCTCTGTCGCCACCGTGCGAGCCTGCCCTCACCGCCGCCGCCCGCCCTCAACCTCAGCGCCGCCGCCCGCCGCCGCTCTCGACCTCACCGTCGCCGCACTCGACCTCACCGCCGCCGCCCGAGCCCGCCCAGCACCGCCGCCTCCCGATCCCGAGCCCGCCCTCGCCGCCCTACCTCTCCGTCGCCGAGCACCTCCCCGCCACCGTCTCTTCCCTCTCTGTAAGCCCCCCACCCCTCCCCACCCCCTTTTTCTCTGCTTAATTAGTTAGTACTAGATGTTTTTTAGTAGTAGTACATGTTAATTTAGGGTTCATAGATAATAATTTTTAGTAGTTGAACTAGTTTAGTTTTAGTTGAACTAGTTTAGTTTTAGTTGAACTAGTTTAGTAAGTAAATTAATAAACTAGTTGAACTAGTTGAATTAATAGAACTAATGTATTTTTAGTAAGTAAATTAATAAACTAGTTGAACTAGTTTAGTTTTAGCTGAACTATATATATGAAAAAGAATTAAAATGGAAACACAAAATTAAATGAAAAAGAAATCATAAAACTAAAAACCCCCCAAACCTTATAGTACCGGTTGGTGTTACCAACCGGTACTAAAGGGCTCCCTGCCCCCGGAGCTGCCTCGTGCCACGTGGTTGGCCTTTAGCACCGGTTCGTGTTGAACCGGTACTAAAGGGGGGGGGGGCCTTTAGTGACCACACTTTAGTGCCGGTTGTGGAACCGGCACTAAAGGGCCTTACGAACCGGTGCTATTGCCCGGTTCTGCACTAGTGGCTCTGAAAGATCGAGGATGTCGCCTAGAGGGGGGGTGAATAGGCGCTTTAAAATAATTACGGTTTAGGCTTGAACAAATGCGGAATAAACCTAACGGTTAATTTGTCAAGCACAAAACCTACAACAACTAGGCTCACCTATGTGCACCAACAACTTATGCTAAGCAAGATAAGC
>LR880972.1:978662598-978673451 GCA_904067115.1 Aegilops sharonensis
GATCAACTTGATTCACTCTTGACTTAGTCTTGATCAACCTTGAATCTTTCCAACTCTCTTCGTTTGGATGATGTCTTGAAGGTAAACATGAATGATCACACAATCTTCTTCTTCAAGACATGCTTGCAATAAGCTCAACACTCACATGACCAATCTTTGGATAATTCCTTAATAGCACCTTGGTCAAACACATAAACTCCTTGAAACCAACACATGGACTTCAAGAAATGCCTATGGACAAATCCTTCAAATATAACTCAATGCAACCATTAGTCCATAGAGAATGTCATCAATTACCAAAACTACACATGGGGGCACCGCATGTCCTTTCAGGCTCTTGCTCACAAGGATTGGAAGGAGGCTATGGACAGTGAGTATGATGCACTTATGAAAAATAAAACATGGCACCTAGTACCATCAAAAAGTGGAATGAATGTCATTGATTGTAAATGGGTGTACAAGATAAAAAGAAAGTCAGATGGAAGTATAGACAGGTACAAGGCCAGATTAGTTGCCAAAGGCTTTAAGCAAAGGTTTTGGATTGATTATGAGGATACTTTTAGTCTAGTTGTCAAATCAGCCACCATTCGACTTGTCTTGTCTATTGATGTTTCCAGAGGTTGGAGCTTAAGACAGCTAGATGTTCAGAACGCGTTTCTTCATGGTGTTCTTGAGGAAGAGGTGTTCATGCGGCAGCCACCAGGTTATGAAAACAAAGGTACACCACATTATGTTTGTAAATTGGATAAAGCCCTATATGGTTTAAAACAAGCTCCAAGAGCTTGGTACTCTCGATTGAGCATGCAACTACAACAACTTGGATTTGTACCATCCAAGGCAGACACATCCTGGTTCTTTTACAAAAAAGGAGATGTCACTATTTTTGTGTTAGTTTATGTTGATGATATTATTGTTGCTAGCTCGAGCTCAAGTGCCACCACTTGCTTGCTTAAAGATCTTAAGTTGGAGTTTGCCCTCAAAGACTTGGGAGATCTTCATTATTTTCTTGGGATTGAGGTCAAACAGATAAGAGATGGTATACTCTTGACACAGGAAAAATACACATCTGATATACTCAGAAGAGTAGGTTTAGAAAAATGTAAACCTGTGAGTACACCTATCTCAACTTCTGAAAAACTGTCTGTTGAAAGTGGAGAGCCACTTGGTTCAGAGGATGCAACAAACTACAGAAGTGTTGTAGGTGCCTTGCAATATTTGACACTTACACGTCCTGATATTTCTTATGTTGTCAACAAGGTGTGTCAGTATTTGCATGCTCCTAGTACTACTCATTGGACTGCAGTCAAGAGAATTCTGAGGTACCTTAAGTTTTCAGAGGGACTTGGACTTCAAATTACCAAGTCCTCTTCTATGCTTGTTACTGCCTACTCTGATGCAGACTGGGCAGGATGTATTGATGATAGAAGGTCAGCTGGTGGATTTGCTGTATTTCTGGGATCCAATCTTGTTTCATGGAGTGCAAGAAAGCATGCTACAGTTTCTAGATCGAGTACTGAAGCTGAATACAAAGCTTTGGCAAATGCCACAGTTGAGGTAATGTGGATACAAACATTACTTTATGAACTTGGGATTGAGACTCCAAGGGCTGCCAGACTATGGTGTGATAATATTGGTGCAACTTATCTGTCAGCTAATCCTGTTTTTCATGCACGCACAAAGCATATTGAAGTTGATTTCCACTTTGTCAGAGAAAGAGTAGCTAGAAAGTTACTCGAGATTCAGTTCATTCCTACTGGAGATCAACTGGCTGATGGATTTACAAAACCCCTCACAATGCGGAAGTTAGATGAGTTCAAGTTCAATCTCAACCTTGGTCGAAGTCCATGAGGTTTAGATTGAGGGGGAGTGTTAGAATATGTATAGGATAGATCATTTAAATTGTAATCTATCCCTATCTCTCTTCCTTCCTCTCCTCGGTAACCTTCTGTACCGAACCGACTCTCCTTCTGAGATCGATCTCCTGATCTTCTTGTACTCCAAGGCTTTGCCATTATATATACACATGCGGCCCGAGACAAAGGGTTCAACGCTTTCAACCCAATTTACAATGTCCTGGGTATGTTTTTTTCTCATCTTCTGTAACTGTGTTACTTGTACGGTTTTCGGCCCGGTTTTTCTCATAAACGGGGTCAATTTGTTTAGGTTTCCGATCCGGTTTTCCTTATAAACTGGATCAGCCAAAGCTTAAGGGGTGACTCTTGGCTTTGGCAGCTTTTTTGAGCAATATATTCAGGTGGGGAATCTCTCCCCCCCGGTGACCGTTCAAAAAAAGACTGTACCTACAATCTCACAGATAGCTGCCAATTAGCTACTAGTGCCATTGAGCTTGCGGAAATCGGCATCAAGCTGACTGCCAGCGACAAGACATGGTTCGCAGACATGAGCATCCAGAGAGACCGCCGCCTCTTCGGCCAGCTCTCCCTGACGCCGTTGTTCGTAAATGACTACATTGCTTGCTGGCTCGTCAACATGGCAGCCTACGAGGCGTGTGTGTCGGCCACATATCCATCAGATGGCTTCGTCATCAGCTCGTACATATCCCTCCTGGCAATGCTCATGGACAAGGAAGAGGACGTGCACGAGCTGCGGGCGAAGCACCTCGTTAACAGCTTCTTCAGCAACCATGAGCTGCTTGTTTTCTTCAAGGGCCTCGCTCGCCACCTGTGCCTCGGTCACCGCTACTTTGTCATCACGGACAAGATTGACAAGTACAAGCGCGAAAGGACTGTGAGTATCTCCGTGCATAGGTTCGTCTACAACAACTTCAGGACCATCGTTGCCGTGCTTTCTGTTGTTAGTGTGCTTGTGGGTATCTTCAGAACCCTGATGAGTCTCAAGCAACATCAGCCCGTAGCAGTTCGGGGTGAAGCATGTGTGGTTGAAGTTTATGTGGACAATGGTTATTCAAAATAAATATCATCAGCTTCCAAGCCCAGCACATTCCTTTTCTTATTATCTACCCCCTCGGTAAAGAAATATAAGAGCTTCTTCCAGGGCCAGCAGGCCGTTTCAAACCGGAAATATCCAAAACATAAGATTGAGAGAATAAAAGCATAGAATATGCTTGCAGCTACGAAATGGAGGAACAAGAAAGCAGAGGAAAGCCTATCAAGAGCAGAGTAGTAATGTGCCAAAGGAAAAAAGGTTGGTCCAATCCACTAGAATGTGTAGTGTTTTCTAGATTTTACACTAGATCATGGACGTTTGAAGTTCGGCGAAAACTATAACTTCCCTAAGTTTTACTAGTCCAAACGCAGCAAAGGTTAAAATTTCTGTGGCAATCTTTCCAACAAAATTTCCTTTGGAACCCCTAGCTACCAAGGCTAGTGGCTTTGCCTGTTTTCAAATTGTACACAGGTTTAGAAGACAATAATCACAGATATAGCATCCTGAAGTCTCTTCTCTTGGATCATCAATTCGATCTCATTGCACTATTTACCCAAACGGAGGGCTACCACCACCACTCTTCTTATTCTGGAACCCTGTTTGACGGTGTATCCCCAGAACAGATAGTGGACAATCCATGCTCATGCAGTTTTGACATGGATAGGAAGATACACATGGATGGACGTTCGCTAGTCAGACTATAGAGATTCCAATCATTTCAGGTCGATCTCAAAACAATACAACACCTAAAAGATATAAAACCAAGGGACCAATTGAAAAGCAATTGCAGCAAATGATTCGGGTTATTGCAGACATGCACATATTAACAGCAAAAAGAAAAGGGAACACAACACAATCACAGACAGTTTGTCATTCAAGCTCCACATTTAAAACACACACCAAGTTAGAAAGTAAAAAAACAACAGGTCACACAAATGAAGATGGCCACACAAAAGGAGTACTGAACTAGTCACCAGTAGAGAATGGCTTCTAGAGCACAACATGCAAATAAATCCCATCAAAGCCTGCCTCTATATATACTGTCAGAATACATATGCTGGCTGGCTTATTGGATGGGTGGATACTACACTGGAAAATCACCCTCTTACAATGTTGGCTCCATTTTAAAGGCAAATCCGTCTCAGACTACAACAAATCACGCTCTTTTACCTAATCAAAGAGAGCTGCCTGTGCAAAATTAGAACTGTGAAGTGTTTGCTTGGACTCTGTTGTTCTGTGCGCTCTATACTCAAACATACTATCATGCAATGTAACATATCTGTCGTCTTCATCAACTCTCACATGGTATCAGACTCCTAGCCCGGGCTAGGAATCTGATACCATGTTAGAATTGATAAAAGACGACACATATATCTTCATTGCGAGACAATAGGCCCAAATATATAACACACAAGTACAAAAGAGACCAAGTCAAAGACAACACATTACTAATCTTGTACAAACTAGCCACAGCAGAGCTGATGTGCTACAGCTAACTCCTATATGACAGGGAAATGAATCCTAGACCAGTCATGTTCATTTACCTAAGCAATCCATAAATGTTCGTACAAAATTAGCAATGCGAAGTGCTCGATTGGACTCTAATATTCCTCGTGCTCTATATTCAAACATACCACCATAAAATGAAACATATGTGTCATAATTTTCTACCCAACTAGGTAATCAGAGCTATAGCCTGAAGAGCTAAAGCTCATATACCATGTTAGGATTGATAAAAACAACACATACATCTTCACTGGAGGAAGATATGCCAAAATATAGAGAAAAAGGCAGACAAGAGACCAACCGGAGACAACACATAACTAATCTTGTACAGACCAGTGACACAAAAACTGCACAGCTGATGTGATGCTAAATGGATACAATTAAGTTGCCAGGATGTGATAATACAGTACATGCTAACAAAGTTTGGCAAGATGAAGCAACAGAACTAACAAGTGATAACCTGCTTGATTCACTATGCAAGTTAAGCTAAGTATCCTGAGCTATACTGCAATGGACACTTCCATAATGTGTTTATTGACAAGCTTTGACCTATTTCCCAAACAATTAGTCATATAATGTGTTTATTTGGACCTTAGCGTCCCATATGTTTGGTCAAATATGTAATATGTGTACTTCAATGGCAAGCATTGTATCAAAGCAATAACCATTCGGGCTAGATCAGTGATACGATGATACCACTGATGCTCAACTGATGCATTAGCATTGTAAGCCAACAAAGTTATATACTAAGTACAAGTACACACAGGGAACTAAATACAAGACTACTCAACAGGCAATGTATAGCATCCTAAAGCACAACTAGCCTGTAAAACAGACTTATAGTGCAGTGAAATGGCTAGCATGAAGCAGTTACGACAGTTATATCAACAGTCAAGCAAACCAATCATATAGAAATAAAAAATTCTACATTACTGACCACTAATAAACGAGTCTATCGAAATACACAAGCAATCAAGAACCAGAACAGCACCAGACCTAGATAATCATTAGGCTAAACAGTGGAGACACACAAACAGAGAGATGCAATATTTCACCACCGAGACTGTAATCCATACAGCAATAATATTAGGACACAACAGACAGCATATGGAACCAAGCAAGCAATAACGCTGAACAAAATTCCAACAAGATCTATTCTTCACATGATTCAACACATGAAACACCATCATATCTCATAAGATCCACACTAAACACAGAGTCTTCTTCATGGGCAATTACCAAAACAGGGACGGATACCAAGAGCAAGCAGCTAAAAATGTAAACGGGTAGTACTGCGCGGACGGACGGACAGAGGAACGGCCTAGAAGCGGAGCTTGGTGAAGAACCACCTGTTCTTGCCGGTCTTGAACCGCTCCTCGAGCTTGGCCTTGGCGGCCTTGGCGGCGCCCACCTTCTTGTCCTTGGAGGTGAGGGAGTCGGGCGCGCCGGAGGCCACCTCCTTGAGGTCGACGTCGAGGGTGTAGCGGGTGGGCATGAGGTGGGTGAAGTTGACGAGCTTGAGGAACACCTTGACGCGCGACTTCTTGGCCGTCTTCTTGGCCGAGTCCTTGCGGATCACCTTCTTCGGGTACTTGGCCAGGCCGGCGACGAGGCAGTGCCCGTAGGGGCGGTCGCGGGTGCCCTCCTCGAACACGCGCACGATCACCGCCTTCTTCCCGGCGTACCTGCCCTGCAGCAGGATCACCGCCTTGCCGGGCTTCAGGAACTTCACCATCTTGGCTTCCTTCTTCTCCTCGCGATGAGCTGCGCCGCCGCCGGGGGTGGGTTGGGGGAGGGGTCTGTGGGCTGTGGGAGGGAGAAAGCGGGCGGCGGGGGTCGGGTGGAGATTATATAGCTTGGCGGCGCTAGGGTTTCCGTCGTGAGGAGAGGGTTTGGACGGTTGGATCTAGATCGGACGGCAGTGAGGGAACTAGGTTAGGGATCAGGGGTGGAATGGGCTTCCGTTAACAGGCTATATGGGCCTATAAGGGGGCTTCGGACGTCGTCGTAAGGTGGTTGCTTCGCCCAGCGAATGTGGAGGGCCGTGGCCCAGTCTACAAAGAGGACTTTTATATGTTATTATCACCTTCAACTCAAAAAACAATATGTTATTATTACTTCCCATTCCCATTCCCATTCCTCAAAAAAAAAAACTTCCCATTTCCCCTACAGAAAAGTTTATTTGGTCGATTTTTCTACTCTAGTAGATACTTTTTGGAAAACTTCTGATTATTCATCTTTAATCATGTTAATACAACAAACATCAGAAAATAATAAAAAATTATATCCAAATCCATAGACCACCTAGCGCCAACTACAAGCACTAAAGTGAGCCGAAGGAGCGCCGCCGTCATCGTCCCTCCCTTGTCGAAGCTGAGCAAAACTTGTTGTAGTAGAGAGTCGGGAAGTCATCGTGCTAATGCTCCATAGGATCAACGTACCAGAATAGCAAGCGCCACCTATGAAGAGACGCGTAGATCGGAAGGATACAACCTGAAGACACACGAACATAAACAGACAAAGACCAGATCTGAGTAGATCTACCAAAGCCACCATCAACTAAATTCTGTGAGATCCACCGGCGACACACCTCAACACGCCCTCCGACGATGCTAGACACATCACCGGAACAGGGGCTAGAGCGGGTAGAATTTTATTCCATCTTCAGAAAGCCATCGCTTTCTAGTCTTCCCGAGCAGGACACAAACACTAAGAAACTAAAAGAAGCGTCTAAAAAAAGTCTCTTCGCCGGCAAGGGCCAGGATCCACCGCGCCTCCATGACCGTAGGGCCACCAGAGAAGAGGATGATTTCGGTCATTTCGGTCATTTCTTTCTTTTATGTGTGTTTGTTTTTGCTTTATTTTATTTTTATTGAGCCATTTGTTTCTTTATGTGTAGTATGTGTGAGTGTTGGATGTGTGCTAGTATACACATAAGTACTATGCAATATCCTGAGAAAAAAACTCCCTCTTTGTATTAAATTAGCGACACTTATTTTTGGTCTGAGGGAGTACTATGTGATATGTGTGTAGATTATGCTAGAATCCGAAAATTGTACTATTATATATTTGTTTTTGCATTTATAGAAAAAATCAATTTATGTAGAAAACTGAGTGCAAGTTTTTGTCATAATTTGTTTTATTTTTTATTTTTTCTTCTTTAAGAGTAATATCAATGTCACTAATTCATTTTAAAAAATGTTTTTGACTTTTAAATTTTATTGCATGGGGAGAAGAAGGCTGGAGAAAAAGGAAGGCGGCTAGGCCTTTGGATTCTGATCAGATGGTGGAGAGGGATTTGACTGGTTGGTTAAAAAAGTTCAAGTGCATGTTGTTTAGTTTCCCCCTTGTTTAGTTCATCTCGTCCAAATTATATTAGCTGACAAAGATCTTCTTTGAATTTAAATGTTCTTCAAAAATAGTGTATGTTCAGTTCAAGTTCAGGAGGACGCTAGTGGGCAATCATTAGGAAGCATGGCTCCATCTGGTGAGAAGATTGATGGATGTCCACCTATCTCAACAACCCGATCAATTGCATTGGAAACTAACTAAGAGCGGTGAGTTTTCAGTTAAATCCATGTATGTGGATATTATCAATACTAGCGTTCTTCATAGTTCGAAACATGTTTGGAAAATCAAAGTGCCTTTAAAAATCAAAGTGTTCATGTGGTTTGTCCACAAACAAGTTATTCTAACTAAGAACAATTGGGCGAAGCGCAACTGGACTGAATCTCTTTTTTTTCGCGAATAAGCAAAGCTTGTGTATCTTTCCATTGATAGAAGGAGTAGAATGAATACATCAAGAGATACAACACATGACACGAACGCAGGCAGACGTGAACATGATGCCCGGAGCAGAGAGAAGGGATGCTCAGCCCGAGTGGAGGATACAACACAACTAAACCAAGAAAAACCAAAAAACCAAGAGTGGCCAAGCCGAACCAGGCAGAACTCCGACATCACCCGAGCCGATACGACGGACACCGCGAGCGAACAAGATAGCGCCTTCAAGAAGGAAAACGACGCCGAGACGCCGTCGCCATCCGGTCCGGAGGAACCAGACCTAGGGTTTCCCCTGAGCTCGAAGAGGGGCGCAGTTTAAGGCCTTGACAACGCCTCCAAGAAGGAAACGACACCCGCAAGTGCTGCCGTTGCCAGCACCGGCAAGCCGAGCAGGGATTTCTCCCTTGCCTGAAGCTGAGCAATCCCATAGCCGCCAAATTGGGGATCGAAGATGAGGAAGCCAATGTTGGTCGAAACCACCTTGACCGAAGTTGGGTTGGTGGGGCTGCACCTGCCGTCGGAGGGTGGCACCGCCTCCGAACCCTGGAGCATTGGATCTGGCAAAAGGAGGAGGCTTTGAAGCACATAGGGAAGGGCAGGCAACGAAGCAAACCACACGGGGGGTCTGGACGACGACGTCAGCAACGCTGGCAAGCAAGGATCGAAGGGACGCAGATCCAAAACTGTCGTGGCCTTGCCATCGGAACATGGGCGAACCAGATGAGCCGGAAGGTACACAACCACCTGGTTGCCAAGGCCGGAGCCGCCCGGCAGAGCACCAACGGAGAGGGCACCGAAGAGATGCGGGCCCGAGACCGCCGGGGCCGGAACAGCGCCAACAAGGACCAGCCATCCCTAGAAGCATCGCTGTCTCGATCCAGAAGCCGCCACCGAGGCCCGAGGTGGAGGAGGTGCCGCCGGAAACAAGGGGGCCGCCTGCATAGGGAAGGCCACGGGCCGCGAGCACCCCCGCAACCAGCCGCAGGTCTGACACCCCACCCATGGTCGGCAGCAGCGCCAACAGCGGCTGGGCCGCGCCGCCGCAGGTGGTGAGGAGGACCGCAGGGGAAGGCGCCCAAGGCCAGGAACGCCGAAACCACCGTCGGACCGGCAAGCATACGCAGCAGCTGGAGAAGACGCCGGCGAAGCGCCAGGGAAGAGGCCCCGGGTCGCACGGGAGGGGGAGACGGAGGTGGCGCCCTCGACGGCCAGGTGAAAGGATCGATATAGTTGACTAGAGGGGGGGGGTGAATAGGCAACTAACAATTTTTAAGCTTTTCTTTACCAATTTAAACTTTGCAATAATAAAGGTTGTCTAGATGTGCAACTAGGTGGACAACCTATATGATGCAACAACCAAGCACACGAGCAAGCAAGGATAGGAACACAAATAAGCTTGCACAAGTAAAGGGATAAGATAACCAAGAGTGGAGCCGGTGGAGACGAGGATGTGTTACCGAAGTTCCTTCCTTTTGAGGGGAAGTACGTCTCCGTTAGAGCGGTGTGGAGGCACAATGCTCCCCAAGAAGCCACTAGGGCCACCGTAATCTCCTCACGCCCTCGCACAATGCAAGAGCCGTGATTCCACTATTGGTGCCCTTGAAGGCGGCGACCGAACCTTTACAAACAAGGTTGGGGCAATCTCCACAACTTAATTGGAGGCTCCCAACGACACCACGAAGCTTCACCACAATGGAATATGGCTCCACGGTGACCTCAACCGTCTAGGATGCTCAAACACCCAAGAGTAACAAGATCCGCAAGGGATAAGTGGGGGGAATCAAATATCTTGTGGTGGAAGTGTAGATCGGGCCCTTGTCACCCAATCCCGAGCAAATCAACAAGTTTGATTGGCTAGGGAGAGAGATCGGGCCAAAATGGAGCTTAGAGAGAGAAGAGGTCGTCAACTAGAGGTTGAAGATGCCCCTTATATAGTCGTGGAAAAAATCCAACCGTTATCCACTTATTCAGCCCGCGACACGCGGTACTACCGCTCCAGGGGCGCGGTACTACCGCGAGGACGCGCGGTACTACCGTGGCGGACCACGGTACTACCGCGGCAGCAGCACAGGCCGGGACTAGCCTGACTAAGGGGCAGTACTACCGCTCCCCCTTGCGGTACTACCGCAAGGCAGGGGAGTCACGGCCTGAGAAGGGCGCGGATGAAATAAATTACATCCGTGCCAACTTCCGTTGAAACTGCGGTAGTGCAAAAATCCGACGCGGTACTTGAAGGAAATATGCCCTAGAGGCAATAATAAAGTTATTATTTATTTCCTTATATCATGATAAATGTTTATTATTCATGCTAGAATTGTATTAACCGGAAACATAACACATGTGTGAATACATAGACAAACATATAGTCACTAGTATGCCTCTACTTGACTAGCTCATTAATCAAAGATGGTTATGTTTCCTAACCATAGACATGTGTTGTTATTTGATTAATGGGATCACATCATTAGGAGAATGATGTGATTGACATGACCCATTCCGTTAGCCTAGCACTTGATCGTTTAGTATACTGCTATTGCTTTCTTCATGACTTATACATGTTCCGATAACTATGAGATTATGCAACTCCCGTTTACCGGAGGAACACTTTGGGTGCTACCAAACGTCACAACGTAACTGGGTGATTATAAAGGAGTACT
>LR880972.1:978704810-978719993 GCA_904067115.1 Aegilops sharonensis
TGCAACTAGGTGGACAACCTATATGATGCAACAACACAAGCACACGAGCAAGCAAGGATAGGAACACAAATAAGCTTGCACAAGTAAAGGGATAAGATAACCAAGAGTGGAGCCGGTGGAGACGAGGATGTGTTACCGAAGTTCCTTCCTTTTGAGGGGAAGTACGTCTCCGTTAGAGCGGTGTGGAGGCACAATGCTCCCCAAGAAGCCACTAGGGCCACCATAATCTCCTCACGCCCTCGCACAATGCAAGAGCCGTGATTCCACTATTGGTGCCCTTGAAGGCGGCGACCGAACCTTTACAAACAAGGTTGGGGCAATCTCCACAACTTAATTGGAGGCTCCCAACGACACCACGAAGCTTCACCACAATGGAATATGGCTCCACGGTGACGTCAACCGTCTAGGATGCTCAAACACCCAAGAGTAACAAGATCCGCAAGGGATAAGTGGGGGAATCAAATATCTTGTGGTGGAAGTGTAGATCGGGCCCTTGTCACCCAATCCCGAGCAAATCAACAAGTTTGATTGGCTAGGGAGAGAGATCGGGCCAAAATGGAGCTTGGAGCAACAATGGAGCTTAGAGAGAGAAGAGGTCGTCAACTAGAGGTTGAAGATGCCCCTTATATAGTCGTGGAAAAAATCCAACCGTTATCCACTTATTCAGCCCGCGACACGCGGTACTACCGCTCCAGGGGCGCGGTACTACCGCGAGGCCGCGCGGTACTACCGTGGCGGACCACGGTACTACCGCGACAGCACCACAGGCCGGGACTAGCCTGACTAAGGGGCAGTACTACCGCTTGCGCGGTACTACCGCTACCCCTTGCGGTACTACCGCAAGGCAGGGGAGTCACGGCCTGAGAAGGGCGCGGATGAAATAAATTACATCCGTGCCAACTTCCGCTGAAACTGCGGTAGTTCAAAAATCCGACGCGGTACTACCGCTCCGGAGGAGCGGTACTACCGTAGCGCGTGCCTACTACCGTGAAACTACGGTACTCGGTAGGAGGGCCACGGTACTACGGCTCATAGGGAGCAGTACTACCGTGGGCTCCGCGGTACTACCGCGCTGGACGAGCGGTACTACCGTGGTGGGCGCGGATGTAAAAAATTACATCCGCCCCTACTACCGCACCGGAGCGGCACTAGGCCTGGGAGCCGCGGTATTACCGCTCCAGAGGAGCGGTACTACCGTGGCACCCCGCGGTACTACCGCAAGTACAGTGGCAGTTGTCAGATTTCCGCACAACCAAGATAACGAAGGGAAGCTCCAAAGTGCAGGGAAAGGAGGGACAAGTGTACGTGTTGATTCCGCCCTAACCTTTCCGACGCAGACCCAACTCTTAATAGTACGGCTCTCCTACGACTCAAATCCACCAAAAAGAAACGTAGGACGACGCCGTCTTCAATAGTCTCCGAGGGGCACCGAATCGTCTCGAGCCTAGAGATGAACCATCTGAGGAACTCAGAGCACGATTAGTCCGCAAAAGTATCGTCATCAATCACCAAAACACTTACGGGATAAATATGCCCTTACACCAGGGGAGCCAAGGCGAGCCCAACACGGCGGGAAAGGACCGGATCCGGTCGCCCAACACATCCTGGGCGCACCGCAGCCGCGCCGGTCCGACTAGGGGTCGTCGCCAGGGAGGGAGGGGGGAGGGGAGATGGAGCCGCGAGGCCGAGCGGGGGCGGAGGTGGGGAGCGTGAGAGGTCAGATCCGCCCCGCCGCCACCTTCCTAGGGTCCGGCACGGCTTCGCCGGCCGGCCCTCCGGCGGCGGCGATGCGGGGGTGTGCGCTGGAGGTGGCCGCTAGCTGCGGCGGCTAGGGTTCCCCCCGTGCCGCCAGGGGAGGGCGACGCGCGGGGGGCGGGCTCGCGAGTTCTGTCCTTGAATCAATCAAACACCTTTTTCTTGACTGCCCATTGACAAAAATTATGTGGAGGTCGGTCCACATAGCTTTTAATATTACTTCTCTGAATTCCATCAACACGTTATTTGGGACGTGGTTAGATGGGATTGATGCAGAAACCGCGAGACACATCCGTGTAGGAGTTTGTGCTTTGTTATGGGCAGTTTGGAACTGCAGAAACGACTTGGTTTTTAACAGAACAACAAATATTCATTTCTTGCAGGTTATATTCAGGGCCACTACACTCATCCGTATGTGCTCGCTACTCACTCCAACGGAGGTCAGGGAGCATTTGGTTACTGGATCTATCCGATGGGAGATGGTAGCACGGGATATATTCAACCGGTTTTGATGACGATCATGTAATAGGATAGGGGTTTAGTTTCCTATCTTTTATTTTGCCGGCCTGTTGTGGCTATGTTGTTCTTGCTTTCAGGCTCTTAGTGAGCATTTTTCTTTTTTTCTTAGAACTCGAGACTTATGTTGGATCTTTTTGGTTATCAATAATTTGGTCGTATGCATCGTTCTGATGCAGAGGCCGGGGCAAACCCCTTTTCAAAAAAAAAGTAACATTTCAATGTTATTGCATGATTTGCCTCCTATCGATGCATTTGTCCATGCAGTGTGCGGTTGTGCATCATGCATGGTCAAGGACATCTATGTAATGTACTTCCTTCTTCCCAAAATGTAAGGTGTCGATTGACTTTTCTGGTCTTTGTTGCACAACTTTTACTATAAGTGTGAAACCTTTGAGAATACACACCGTCGTCTCGGGCGACCTACTCGTTGGCACGGCCACGACGCTTGTGGTGGAGCAGTTGTTCCTTGTCGAGGCAATACGTGCCATCCAAGCCGACCGCCGCTCCATTCCATGACCTTGAGATAGTGCACCATCTCAATTCGTTGTTATTTTGCTTACCTTTGAATTTTGCATTTGATATATCATGGATGTCGTTGTTTCATCAAGTCCATCAATAAATATGCTGGACTTGTTACTAGCTCTTTGTGTGTTCCTCAATAACTCATGCAATCACTAGCTAATTGCACATGCATTGCAACGGGTGGTATACGTATTTTACTGGTTCAAAACCAATCGTGTGCGACATAAATCTTGCACGCAAGACTTAAAATAAAACTGTCTTATCAATCATTGTACATACCTTTAGTGGACGGTACACATGCCATTTTAGCAAGTTTTTAGTAAGAACCGCATACAAGATTGCTTAATTCAGCCGAATATCTTTATGGCTTAATCAAAATGGAAACGCTTGCGCCATTCCTATCGCTCCATCGAGTCCTCGCGAGTGACAAGTGAGAGTGGGAGCCACGTCACTTCACTCACTCGTGAGACAGTTTCCTACTCAGTTGCTGGCACGGCACGCCGACGCCGTCGACGATCGCCGGCTCCGGGACGTCTTCCTCTGCCGCAGGCCCTCGCGCAGGCAGGCCCAGTCCTGCACGCAGCCGGGCACGGCCGCGAGGAGGCACCACAGCAGCCGGTGCCGGAGGCTGGGCACGCAGAGCGGGCCGCCGCGCCCGACCCAGCGCACGGCGGCGCGCGCGTAGGCGTCGGCGGTGGGCACCAGCGGCGCGGGGCGCCAGACCGCCGAGAAGCCGGCGATCATCGCCGTCGCCACGAACATCGGCGCCTGGCACTGCACGTCGACCCCTCCGCCCCCGTACTCGGCGGCGAGGCCCCTGGAGAGCACCGCGACGTACCGCTTGGTGCCGGAGTAGACCGCGTGGAGCGGGAAGGAGGCGACGGCCTCCGACGTCGCCGACCCCATGCTGACCACGGCGCCCCTGCCCCGCGCCGCCATGCCCGGGATCACCGCCGCCGTCACCTCCGTCGTCGCCCACAGGTTCACGCGGATCATGCGCACGTACGCCTCCAAGTCGGCCTCGTGGAAGAACGCCGCGCCCGGCCTCATCACCCCGGCGTTGTTCACGAGGAGCCCCACGTCCAGCCCCTCCACGGCGTCCCGGAGCCGCCGCAGCGCCTCGTCGCCTGCACGCCGCCGGCCGAGAGGATCGTCAAGTTCCTGCATACCGTCGCCATGCTCTGATATACCCCAAACCTGAGTAAACTACGTGGTACCTTGGGGAGTGGAGACGAGGGAGAGGTCGAACACCACGGTCCTGGTCTCCACGGGATGGCAGGAGGTGATCACCTCGGATACCCCCCGGAGATCCGCTGCGTCGATACCGACGAGGACGATGTTGAGGCCCCGGCCGGCGAGCTCCAGGGCGACGGAACGGCCGATGCCGGACGTCGGCCCGGTGACCACGGCCCACGCGCCGTAGTACCGGCGGAGGTCCTTGGGTCGGCGCAGGCAGTGCGCGAGGTGGACGAGGAGGCGGGACGAGAGCGCCGCGACGTGGAGGGCGCCGAGGACGGCCAGCCAGAGGAACCACGCCGGCGTCTGCCGGAGATCAGCCGCCATTCTCCACTCTCCTGGCCCTCGGTTCACGCGTTTGGTGCCAGTTTAGTAGTAGTAGTAGTAGCACTGTCCGTGCAAAGACAACTGCCCATTGTCCAGGGGACACACACTCCAAGTACCAACCAACTAATTTTGTTGGAACAGAGATGCAGGTAACCTGCCGAGATGTGTGCAGCAACATGTCACAATCTTGACCTCAGCTCACATGGCAACCATATCACCAGCAATGTAAAGATTTTACATTAACAGGAGGGTGCAGCCTCCACTGAATGCATACATCTGCTCAACCAAAACTAATTAAGCTCAACAATGAGACCGGAATTTTCTCTCGGAAGAAGAACAACGGCATCGAAATCGAATCGTGCATTGATGTTCCACTCTGAAGCCTAATCACGAGAAAAATTCTACACAATGCACAACAACAACAGGCAGGCCGACAACTTCAGCCCGCTCACCGCTCATCGACGAACAACTCACCGACTGGAATTGGACGGCAGGGCCTATCCTGTTCCTAGTGTGAAATTGTTTGAGAAATCTAGACAGGTTCCTATGTACGTGCGAGCGACGAAAGAATGGCTGACGAAATCTTCATCTTCTCAACCAAAAAACCGCCACAATGCTGGCGTTGCTAATACTCCGCTGTAATTCGCACAGTTTCCTCTTTACAAGTGTCCGAGGACTTTCTTCTCCGGTCAAAGTATCTGGACTTGTCTCCGAGTGTATGATCAGGGTGTGGTTGGCGAACTTTGCGGGGCGGCGAAGTAGTCGTCTTCGACGTTCCTCAGCAGATTGTCGCTGCCTACGCTGATATACCAAGAGATTCCTCTATCCAAAGGCCAAGTGGATGCTGCAAACAGAGGAATAATTTTTCAGGTCTTTCCTAAATCTGACATTGATACGGAATGTTAAAGAGAACTGCTTATAACAGGTTCGGAAGAACAAATCCAGTTCAAAACAGCGGTTGGGGCAGAAAAGAACTAAAACATTTTTCTTTTTTATTTGCAAAAATCAGTGGGAATTAGTGCTCGCAGTAGTTAAAAAAAACATTCTGATAGATTTATTACTCCATGTTACTAAAACATGTTTACTTTTTTATTTTAGACAGTTATTATTTTTTTCAAAAAAAGAGGAGATGATGGTGATGCAGCAGAACACGGTACATTTTGAAACAACTACCACATGCGTGCATCACTGAACCACAGAATTGTACCTGGAGAACTGGCAGCTTCTTTTTGCTTTGCTGCGTGCAGCAAAATTGTTCCAGAAAGGATTGTTACCAGGCCGCAGCATTCAGAAGCAATACTACTTAGGCTTTGTCCAGCCCCGTCCTGTATTTGACAGCAAGCAGAATGAGTTGCAATCTGCACTATAGACTAATACTCTGTATTTTCGTTAATATAAAGTTGCTTTCTACCTTGAACATAATTGAACTCGCCACTATTGTAAGGGTGGTAAACATTACATAATAAACTGGGGACACCATAGCTAAATCAAAGGTATCCAGTGCCTGCAAAAGTTGAGTAAAATCAGCATAACAAGAAAATAGAGAAAAACACTAGAATCATTTCAAATCAACTATACCAAGTAAAATAATACTTCATTTTTTTTTCTTAATATCTGCGGTGGAAAATAAAGTTTGACTTAATCAAGTAACAAAATAAGTGGCAAATACATGAAAATCGCAAGTTGACAAAACCCGAGGAGTACAAGCTCATGTAGATGCAATCAAGCAAAACATATTCACACGACAGGAGTAACAAGTAACTAGAAGCAGGAGAAGATGTGCTACCTTGTTGAGGTAATTTAGCTGAGAAACCCCACAGATAACTGCGACCAGAATAAAAAGCCATGTGTGTGGATAGGCAAGCTGGTTCATTCCATCCAGCGTAAGCTTTATGGCAACACCAACGGCTTTGATGCTAACAACCTACAAAATAGTGATATTCAGCTCGAGAACTCGCTGATGTTACGCTGTGCATCTCAGAGTTAAAAGCATACTTACAGTTAATGATCCCATTGAAGAGCAGATACCCAGATATATCAGTATGTTCTTCTGACCATATCGAGGTTCGATGAACATTACTACTATTGCCATGAGTAACAATGTTGTTCCCGCGTATGCTAGAAATCCTGCCCATGGTTGGCACCATAATATGGAGAAAGGCTGTCAGACATGTGGGTGCGCTACAACTAACATAAGGTGTATGATTGCAGGCCGATGACTCACCTGGTTGAGTAGCTAGATCCCAGATTTCTTCGACGGAATCGGGCATGTGCTCTTCAGGGGCATGTAGAACGACAACAACTGAACCTACTATGCACGATATACAACCAAGAACGCCGAGCTTGTTAAGCCGCTCCTTCAGCACAAAGTGCGCTAACACTGAACTGGCCATTTGTAGAAAACGTGTATGTCAAGCACGGGAGAATCAAAGCCGGCATTGAAACCAAGGGTTTTGGTTTTGCAAATTCACCTGACGATTATGCTTAGTGCTCCAAGAGGAGTCACGAGGACAGCTGGTGCGAAGACATAGGCAACAAAGTTGGCGACCTCCCCAAGCAGCACTTGCAAATGTAAGAAAAGAAAGTTTACTCGCATAACTAAATCAGTACCCAGGGCTAACTTTGTGCAGAGTGAACATACTGGTGATCAAGCCAGCCCACCAGAGAGGCTCCAGAAGATACGTGTATCCTCCTCCGCCTGTAATTTAGAGAGAGAGGGAGAGAGAAACAGAAACATGTAAGCTGAGATTGTAGGACAGTTACCAAGACAAATCTCAAGTATGAATTGGGTGAACATTCCCACATAAAAATCCAGAAAGCAGGTGAAATGCCAAAAATGTTTTGTTTTTACAGTGCCGGTCATGCTAATTAAGCACGAACAGGAGGTTAATAAGGAGTAAGACATCTGAAAACTAAGAGAATTTCGTTCATGTATCTCTGATTAAGCCAGTGATCCTAGACATATTGCAAATGCACACATACGCAGTAAAGCGGGCCGTAAATTGGTTAATGACATTCGAGTCACCATCCACCGTTGGAACCTACTGGACTGGAAAAATCACCATCCAACTTACAGACAGGTGGACTGAATCATGTTCTGGAGCATAAGCATACTTCCAAACTGTTAATTCCTCATCATGGCTCTATTTCTCTAATCCTACCCCATTCCTCGATGCAAAAGTTTTGATCTTCTAGAGGCCCTCTCGGTTATCATTGACCCGCAGGCGTGTTGACCCGTATGGTGGAAGCATGATACAAGAAGATGACTGGCTGCCAATCAGCACGGGCGTAGCTGGCGTGCAGAAGACAGCAACAACCGCAGCGCACAGGTTTGACTTTGACGAACAGGCAGCGGCCGCCCGGCCCAAATCACGCCCGTGCATTTTGAAATCTCGGGGCATCATCGCCCGATCCAGACGCCATTGCTCCACGGATCGAAGGGGCGTCGAGATCCGAAGCATTGGTTGGCCGGGCCAGGTCGGGGCGGCCGTGAAGATTCGAAATTGACCAAGGCAGCGCGGCGCGGCGCACAGCGGAGGACCCGGCCGGTGGAGGAGGAGCGGCCGGCGTCGATCGGGAATCCGGCAAGGGGAAAGGGGGGGGGGGGGGGGGGGGGGCGGGGGGGGGGGGGGGGGGGGGGGGGGGGGGGGGCGGCGGGGGGGGGGGGGGGGGGGGGGGGGGGGGGGGGCGGCGGGGGGGGGGGGGGGGGGGGGGGGGGGGGGGGGCGGCGGGGGGGGGGGGGGGGGGGGGGGGGGGGGGGGGCGGCGGGGGGGGGGGGGGGGGGGGGGGGGGGGGGGGGCGGCGGGGGGGGGGGGGGGGGGGGGGGGGGGGGGGGGCGGCGGGGGGGGGGGGGGGGGGGGGGGGGGGGGGGGGCGGCGGGGGGGGGGGGGGGGGGGGGGGGGGGGGGGGGCGGCGGGGGGGGGGGGGGGGGGGGGGGGGGGGGGGGGCGGCGGGGGGGGGGGGGGGGGGGGGGGGGGGGGGGGGCGGCGGGGGGGGGGGGGGGGGGGGGGGGGGGGGGGGGCGGCGGGGGGGGGGGGGGGGGGGGGGGGGGGGGGGGGCGGCGGGGGGGGGGGGGGGGGGGGGGGGGGGGGGGGGAGACGGCGGGGCGTGGAGGTAGGGTGGGTACCTGCGCGGACGCCGCACTTGCCGGCGCGCATGAGGCCGATCTTCTTGAGGATGAAGCTGGCGCCGATGAAGGCGCTGGAGGCGACCGCCAGCGCCAGCCCCTTGGTGTTGTCCGACGCGCCCATCCCCTCCCCTCCCGCCGGCCCCCACGCCACGGCGAACGAGAAGAGGACCCAGACGGACAGGCAGCCCACGCGCGCAAACGCAGCTACGCCGCGCCGGACGCCCCCGGTTCGAATCTCCGGTGAAACAAGAAGGCGCCCGCGCACAGACAGGAGACGCCGGCGGTGGCGCGTGCCTCTCCTCTCCTCTCCTCTCCTCTCCGCCCGCTTGTCTCGTCGCTGCTGGCGGCTGCTGGCCAGGGTGGGTGGTTCCGCCTATTGTTGTCCGCCCGCCCGCCGGCCGCCGGCCCGGTCGTCGGTCGTGGCAGCTGCTCCTTGGAAAGGGCGAGGCGAGAGGGACAGGGGAGGCGACGCGGCTGCTTCGGGCGGGTGGTGGTGGTGGGTGGGGCCGCTCTCAAGAAGGGTGCCTGGAGTGTGTCTGCCATTGGCCGCTGGCTGGCTGGCCGGACGAGCTGGATCTGCGCGGCAGGCACGCGCGTCACGTGCCGCGTCGCACGGATCGCCCGAGTTCAGAATTCATAAATGCCTCTGCCACGTTTCGAAAATCGCGAGAATGGATTTCGGAAAAAAAAATGACGACTGTTGGTGGTTGCATACTACCAGCGGAGTCCTCTCTCGCGCGGTCTAGCCCCGTCGCTAACTGCTCCGTGCCTCCGTGCTAGTGCCCCCCGCATCGTTCCTGGCAGTGCCCCATTACGGCATCTCCAGCTGTGCCACCAGGAAGGCCTTCCCAGACGATTTTTTAGCGCCGACGTTGAAAAAACGGTCCAGTCGCGCCCCCAGAAGCCTGATTTTCGTCGGCTTAGGCCGAAAACAGCGCCGGCGGACCCAGCCTGAACCCGGCGCGCTGGGGCCCGGGGGCGCCGAGGCGAGCTGTTTTGACGCGAAAAAGACGCGGGCAAGCCGCGTCAGCGACTCGGCGCCTCGTCTTCCCCCAACGGCCTCGGTTCCCGCGGGGAATCAATGGCAAGGCTGCCGTCGGTCAGCCTTGCCATTGATTCCTCACGGGCGGCGCTTCACGGGACGGCGCGCCGACGCCTCCCCTCCCTCGCACGCATACACACAGGCGCGGCCCGGCTATAAAAGCCGGCGGCCTCCACTCGCCTGTGCCCACACCAGCCCCGCCCCTCGCCGCCGTCCAGCCCCTCCCTCTCCCTGCCTCTCCCGAGCGCCGCCGCCCAGCCCCTCCCTCTACCTCTCCCGAGCCCGCCCAGCCCCGCCGTCGCCATAGCAGAACGCTTCCTCGGAGACGAGGCGGCGGCTAACGGCTTCGGCCGCCGTTCGCTCCGCGAACAGGAGTCCTGGCTCCTGTTCCAGGAGAACATCCCGGCCCCGCCGGACATGCGTGCCGGGCCAACGGGGTGGAGGCTCAGCGCCGGGAGAGTGCCCATTCCCCCGTTGCCCGACGCCGTGGCGAAGCCGAGGTACTTCGCCGAGGAGGTCGAGATCGTGCGCGCGTCCCTCACCGACGCCCAACGCTCCCTCCCCCAGTACGCCGCCGACAACCACGCGGCCTGGGCGGCGTATTTCCAGCGCCGCCAGCAGCAGCGCTTGGCGTCCACCAACGGCGCGCCGGTGGTCGGCGGCCGGCAGAACAGCGAGGGGCGCCACCTCTGGTGGGGCGTCCCCGGCCGCACACTCGAGGGCGTGCTCACGTACCTCGAGGGCGACAATGACCCGCCGTTGGCGTACCCCCCGGCGAGGGTGGCCGCCCCGGCGCAGCACCGACGCGTCGGGCCATGGGCGCCAAGGAGGTTCGGTGCTTCCTCTTCTTCCTCCTCATCATGCTCTTCTTCCCATTCCTCCGGCTCTCCGGTGCTGCTCGGCGTCAAGGCCGAGCCCGCGGCGGAGACGCCGCTCGGCCGGCGCACTCGCAGCGCCGGCATCGTCATCAACGAGGGCGGCCGGCGCGCCTCGTCCTCGTCGGCTCCTCCGCGCTTCGTCAAGCCAAAGACGGAGCCGGGGCTGCCGCCGGTGAAGACGGAGCCGGGGCTGGCGCCGGTGAAGACGGAGCCGGGGCTGGCGCCGGTGAACGCGGAGTTCGACGACGACGACGCGACCCTCGAATGGGCGCGCTAGGACTCCATTGCGTTGGAGAAGGCGCGCTGGGAGAAGGAGAAGGAGCGCCAGTGCGCCGCCCTACGAGGAGCGCCGACGCGGCCGCGAGGAAGGCGGGGTCGTCGTCTTATGCGACAGCAACGACGACGACGACGCGCCGCCGCCTGTTCGCCAAGGCGACGCCGGGCAGGGGTCCAGCAGGGGCACCCATGTCAAGGAGGAGAAGGCCGACGACGACGATGGCGGCGACGACGGCGACGACTTCAGTCCCTCTCTTTTTTTAGATTAGGTTAATGTAATGTTTGGACGAATTTCGCCGAAACTTGCCATGGTTGGCCGAAATTTAACTAGTTTTTATCATAACTTCGCCGAACGGGTTTTTTTAAAAAAAATACGCGCCTGGGGGCGGCCCTGGGGGCCGACGGCTGGGGACCGACTCGCCCCCAGAGCCATTTTTTGCGCCGGCTCACCCCCAGGAGGCGCTTTTAGACGCCCTGGGGGGCCAACGGCTGGAGATGCCCTTATCCGCCCACCCGACCCAGCAAGCCGTCCTTTGTTGTCACGCCCTATAGCTGCCATAGCGTGTCCAACCTTGTTGTGCGCACGAGTCATCTTTTAAACTTGGGAGTGTCGCTCCTTTAGCATCTCCGCAAAAGGTACATGCTACTGGGTGATCCGCCGGCCCGTATTTGTTTGTTCATGTAGGAATGATAGTTTAGTTTGGTCACCACCAAACTAAATGGTCAAAACTTATAATGCAGTGTTAATAAAATGCTTGCCGACTTTTAGAAAATGTTGATAGCGTTTTGAAAATAATCATGACATTTAGAAGATGTTCAGATATTTCAAAACCATATTAGTGACTGTATATAAAAAAAATATATGATGTATTTTTTTTTTTGCGTAATTAAGAGAAATCTGATTGGATTCAGAAAAATTAGGTGATTTTTCAAATATGCTTCTTGGAAAAAATGTTCATGGCATTTGAAAAAACTTATAAAATGTAAGCAATTGTCATGTATGTCAAAAAAGTTGATTACATTGAAAAAAATATACGTGACATTTCTTACAAATGTTCATGCATTTCAAAAAATATGTGCATGGTATTTTAAAAAATGTTTATACAATGTAAAGAAGAAATCATGTGTTGGTTAAATAATATGTTCCCTGTCAACTAAAAAATGTTCAATGTATATTTAATTTTTAAATGTGTTCAGTTTTTTTTCAAAAATATATTTTTTAAAATCGATGTCGTGTATTTGAAAATGTTCATCGTGCATTAAATAAAGGTTACACGTGTATAAGAAAAATGTACAATGTGTATTGAACAAGGTAGACATGTGTTGAATAAGTAAAAAGAAGAAGAAGAAAAAGAAAACCGAAAATACCAAATAAAAACTCACACAAAAACCTAAAAAAACCGGCATAGAAAACGCCCGTAAAAAGAAACAACGCAGTACCCGCTCCTAGCAGCCCCCTTATTGGGTCATCCTACCGAGCGTCTGCTTCAATAGGAGACGACAAGGCAGGGCAGCAAGGAGTACACGAGAACGCCGTTATGCCATGCCTGGTGCCAGCAAGAGGTTGGTCTGACACTGAATCCACCCAGAGGACTAGAAGAGGGAGAAGAAGTCCCTGGTGGAGGTAGGAGAAAGCACAACAACCATTCGATTTAGATCGAACGGCTGAAAAGACTGACTTCCCTTAAAAAAATCCATGCAATTTATCTATAATTGTCCCTTAATATAGAATCTTTCTAACTTTTCTGTCTGTTTTACGTTCCTGATTCTAATGATGACATTTTTTTAGTTCGTATGCTGACGTTTTTGATTGGTACTAGGACGATGATCGTGATGAAGTCAGGCAAAATGATTTAGGATCTCATGATTCTGCAAATCGCCTGATCTATGTATTCAATCCACACTTGCAAGATTGGCACCAGCTAGGTTAACGACATACCCCCTCCCTTCGGGTTTATTAGTCCCGTCGCGTTTTGAGTCAAAGTTTGACCAAAGATTTAGTTAACAAAAAATAATTTATAGGTAACATTAAAACTATCATTGGAGCTTCTATTAAATTCTAATATGACAATATGACTTATATTTTGCTAATTAAATCTAAGGTCAATGTTTTGCTAATTAAACCTGTGGACATAGTCCAAGCACTGTTTAATTTCTTGCTTGAAGTAGCGCGAGATTCCAAGACGCTCCAGCCGATCGACGACCCAGATGTGTTCAAAGAGATCGACCGGGTAAACATTGGGAACTGAAATGTGCCAATCAAGACGAACGATGCACACGGGATCAGGAATTACCAAAAAAAAGAACCCGATCCCATCCAATATCAGCGCAGTTAACGGTCATGGATCTCTTACCTCCTCCATTGAATTTCTTGACGATTCTGTCGATGTACTCGAAGCATTTCGCGTCACCAGTTTGCTTGAGAGCAAAGGCTGTAGCCGAAGGAGAATAGAGGAAGGACCCATCACTAGACTGGAGCCTGAGGATCTTGTGCCAGTCCACCCCGGGCATCCCTTCAAGGGAATGCAGGATCGTCGTTGGGATTCTGTGCATCATCTCCATCGGAATCCTACTCAAGGAATAAATAATTAATCAGGAAAATGTTAAGTCATTTCCATCTCTAGGAGGACTGGAGGTTAACACGGGGTACCTACGTACCTCTTGAGCTTCACTTCTCTGTTGGCATATATGCGCTGCAGAGCATGGTGGTCATAAGGGAACCCAATGCCCAAGCTCTTGGCCACCTCCAGGAGGGAAGGAAACGCAATCTCGAAGCCGATGGGCATCGACTCCGGGTCTTCCTCTGCTAGCCTCCACACGTTCTCTTCCAGAAAAGAGAGCCCTGTAAAGGAAAACAGAATGCATTGCATTGTGCGTACATTTAGTTGAAAGACCCTGCTTCATTTGCTACTTTAGCAGAGCAGCTGAGTGTATTGGTTTGTAGATTTGCAGTACCTCTACTGCATTTATCAGGGCCGAGAGACCACTTTGTGAGAGCCACAACACAGGCAAGGGTGTTGGTGATCCGGTCGTAGGCGGAGAACAGGGCAGCGTCTCCCCAGGAGCCGTCTGGGAGCTGGTTGTCGAGAATCCACTGGAGGGTGGCGGGGAACTGGGGGCTATCGCCGTCATCGAGCCTCGGCACCAGGGCGACCCAGGCAGTGTCGTATGCCGACACGCTGATCTCGCTGTCACTCATCGATCCCAGCATCATCCTCACTTGGTTGACCAGTGGCTGCCCAAACTCCGCCCCAGGAGTCACACAGTAGTCGTCGAGGTCACATGGTTCCTCGGTCCGTTCTAGAATCTGAATATCATTTCTGACAAGGTTTGTTTGCAACACTGCAGGTACATCGAAACACACGAATGATTAAATGTATCTAGTCGTAAGGCATGCCATCATTTTTTTTTCTTTTTTTGCGGGGGTAAAAGGATTGTACTATTACTCAAGAGCACACGAATTCATCCCTACACAGACTAGGGACATTAGCAGGTCCAGAGCGGAGCCAGACCACAGTACGGTTCTCCGTTCGACCGAAGTTTGCTAACACATGACTAACATTATTTTGCTCTCTAGAGATGTGAGTAACACAACACTTCCTTGTACCCATAAGACTCTTTACTTCTGAGACCACCATCGCATGTTGGGAACGATCCGGTCCTTTTGCCTTGATCATCTGCACGGCCTGCATACTGTCACACTCCAGGATAATCGGCAACTCCGTCCACTGCAAAGCTAGGCCGAGTCCCTCCGTGCACCCGACCAACTCAGCGTGCAATGGGTCCGGGCATGACCGAAGCGAACGGCATGCAGAGAAAATGATGGCATCGTCGTGCCCGCGCAAGATCATGCCGGCACCGGCGCTTCCATCCTCGTGTGAGAATGACCCATCCACGTTGAGCTTCGCCCAACCTTCCGGAGGCGGGCTCCACTTGCGCTGAGACTTCCAGCATACGTCCACATTTGATATTGGCTGCTCCACTCCCTCTAGTTGAATGACCATCTTTCTTTTGTCCCAGTCCCCGGCCGGGTATTGTTGGATCCCCAATAGTGAGTTGACGTAGCTTTGAAGGAACCGTCGGGACACCTCCATGGGTGGCGGTGCCTTGTCATGTTGGATCTCGTTACGCACGTGCCAGCATCTCCACATAAGCATGAGGACTCTGAGGCGGTCACCCTCGTCGCACTCCGCGATGAGATTCAGGAACCACTCCGGTCCTGTATTGCGGATTGATTTAACATCAGGTATCCGCCAAACTTGCGCCATGGCTTGCCACAGATCAACAGCTCTTGGGCACCTGCAAAACACATGAAACGTGTCCTCGCGCTCGAGACCACAGAGAGGGCACACGTCAGTAAACTCCATCTGGCGTGCAAATTTATTTGCCCAAGTTGCGAGAGCATTCGTAGCCACACGCCAACCAAAAACACGCACCTTTGGAGGAGCAGGGCACCTCCATAAAAATGCCCAGACGGCACGTCGCCCGTCCGGTGCCCT
>LR880972.1:978720014-978735690 GCA_904067115.1 Aegilops sharonensis
TTTGTCCCAGTCCCCGGCCGGGTATTGTTGGATCCCCAATAGTGAGTTGACGTAGCTTTGAAGGAACCGTCGGGACACCTCCATGGGTGGCGGTGCCTTGTCATGTTGGATCTCGTTACGCACGTGCCAGCATCTCCACATAAGCATGAGGACTCTGAGGCGGTCACCCTCGTCGCACTCCGCGATGAGATTCAGGAACCACTCCGGTCCTGTATTGCGGATTGATTTAACATCAGGTATCCGCCAAACTTGCGCCATGGCTTGCCACAGATCAACAGCTCTTGGGCACCTGCAAAACACATGAAACGTGTCCTCGCGCTCGAGACCACAGAGAGGGCACACGTCAGTAAACTCCATCTGGCGTGCAAATTTATTTGCCCAAGTTGCGAGAGCATTCGTAGCCACACGCCAACCAAAAACACGCACCTTTGGAGGAGCAGGGCACCTCCATAAAAATGCCCAGACGGCACGTCGCCCGTCCGGTGCCCTGCTCGCCGCGACTGAAGAGGGATGCAACTTGTCCTCGAGTGCCAGCCGGTACGCACTACGTACGGTGAAGATACCGGTACGTTCAGCCCCCATGCAATAAAGTCATCGCCTAGCCGTGGAGAGGCCTTTATCTTCATGATATGATGGACGTCAACAGGCAAAAAGTACTGCTGCAGTAAGTCTGGCCGCCATGCACCCGTTTCATCAAGTAATTCGCTGACCCTTCGCAGTCTACATCTACCTTGTTGCGATATTGGAGGGCGACCAGTGGGGTGAGGGATCCAAGGGTCCCTCCAAATGCGAACCAATCTGCCATTACCAATACGCCAAATCAGGCCTTGTTTCAAAAGCTCCAACCCATGGACGATGGACTGCCAAGTTTGTGATGCATTTGTGGAGAAAACCGTGTCCTCTAGCCGTCCATTGGGATAGTAACGTGCTTTCAAGACTCTTGCACAGAGACTCTCAGGGTTGACCAGCAATCTCCAAGCTTGCCTTGCCAACAAGGCTTGATTGAACATCCTAAAATCCTTGAAACCCATCCCACCAGCAGCTTTTGGCCGCAGCAAGTGATCCCAAGCCTTCCAGTGCGTCTTCCTCTTCCCTCTGTATGCGCCCCACCAGTAGCTACGGATCATGCGTGCAAGGTCATCGCATGTGCTTCTTGGGAACTTGAAAATGCTCATAAGGAACGTCGGAAGGGCTTGTGCTACGGCCTTTATAAGGACCTCTCTTCCCGCCCGAGACATGAGCTCCCCCCATTGGATTATTCTCTTGGTAAGCTGCTGTTGAACGCTCTTCAATTTCCCTTTAGATAACCGGCCATTTGGAGTAGGAAAACCAAGGTACTTCTCTTCAAAGCTCGCATTGACAACCTCCAAAGTGTGCATCACCTCCTGTTTGTTCACCTCCGAACAGCTTGGCCCAAACATAATGGAACACTTGTTCGGGTTTACAATCTGGCCGGTCGCTGCTGCATACCTCTCAAGAACGGCCCTCACATGAGCAGCCTCCATTGCATTAGCTCGGAAGAACAAAAGTGTGTCGTCCGCGAATAAGAGGTGGGAGATGCCCGGGGCTTGAGGGCAAACACGCAACGGCGAGATACGGTTAGCTTCAATCTCCTGTTTCAGTAAAGCATCCAAACCATCAGCGACAAAAAGGAATAGGAAAGGCGAGATGGGGTCTCCCTGTCGTAACCCACAGGACGGCGCAAACGAATCCGAGAGGGCTCCATTGATTTTCACATTATATCTCACCGAGGTGACACACTCCATTATCCACGACACCCACCGATGAGAGAAACCCAACTGTTGCATCATTCGCTCCAAGAACCCCCAGTCCACTCTGTCATATGCCTTCGATAAGTCCAACTTGTACGCACAAAAACTCCGCTCTGGATCCTTTTCCTGTTTTATTGCATGAAAACACTCAAAGGCAATTAAAGCGTTGTCGGTGATTAGCCTCCCTGGTACAAAGGCGCTCTGCACCGGGGATACGAGCTCATCCAGCATAGGTCGTAGCCTGTTCACTAGGCACTTGGCAATGACCTTATAAATCACATTACAGAGGCTAATCGGTCGGAAATCTGTGAGCCGAGTTGGGGTGTCAACCTTAGGGATTAGTACAATGGTGGTGGTGTTCACTCCTTCAGGCATCACCCCTGTATCAAAAAACAACTTAACAGCAGCTGTAATCTCAATCTTGAACACCGCCCAATGTCGCTGAAAAAATTTAGCCGGAAAACCATCGGGTCCGGGCGCTTTCAACGGCCCTATTTGGAACATAGCATTGGAAATCTCCTCGTCCGTGAACTCTCTGCATAATTCGTCATTCATTGCGCTGGATACCTTGGGTTGAATGAGCTGTAACACATCTCCAGGATCAAGCAGAGGGTTAGCTAAAAATAAATTGTGGAAATAAGTATTACCGAGTTGTAGCATCATATGTTGTTCGGTGTGTACCACACCCTGCTCATCTGTTAGACTTTTTATTCTATTTTTCCTAGCTCTCCACACTGCCTTACGATGAAACATTTGAGTATTCCGGTCGCCCTCCTTTAGCCACTGAATTCTCGATCTCTGAAGCCACAACATCTCCTCTCTATATAGTAATTCATTCATTTTATCCATTTCTGCTCTTATCTCCCGCCGGTCGGCGTTCATATGAGTGAGCTCCTCCAGTCGTGACCGTGATTTCTCCAGTTCTCTCTTAACATTGCCGAATGTTTTATTACTCCAAACATGCAAGTCATTCATTACTGATGCGAGGGCCTCCCGAACATCACCTAGGTTCCGTTTCGTACCTTTGCTTGTCCAGGAGTTGGCAATTATGGCTTCCAACACCGGAGATCTTTCCCACATTAGCTCATATCTCCGACTGCTTTTTGGTCTCTGCTCCTCATCCAGATCGCACCTGAGGAGGAGAGGACAGTGGTCCGACGCTGGCGAGACTAGGTGTGTCACAGATGCGCGGCCGAACATGTCCCTCCACTCATTCGAGGCAACAGCTCTATCAAGTCGGACCTGGACATTTGCACGTCCACTTCTTCTATTATCGTATGTAAAGGGATGACCTGAAAAACCAAGATCAGTAAGTGCACAAGACTCCAAAGTATCACGAAAATTTAACATCTGGCCGGGTGTTCGAGGTGTCTCTGACTGGTGCTCAAAGTCCCACATGGCTTCGTTGAAATCACCAATAAGGATCCATGGCAGTGTATTCTGTGCGTGCAAGCTTCTGATTTTGTTCCACATGAGATGCCGATTCTCCACACGTGGTTCGCCGTACACGAAAGTCGCCCTCCAAAGCGGTGCATCAGGCGAGACACGCAGGTACACATCGATCATTCTTTCATTTGCTTCTTGAACGTCTACGTACATAGACTCATGCCAAAATAGAGCTAGACCACTACTACGACCATTACAATTGACTGCTTCAAAACCAGAAAGACCTAGCCTATTTCTTAAACGATACATCTTCTCTTTATTTTGCCTAGTTTCACATAGAAAAACGAGACTCGAGGAATGCGTCCTAACAAGCGACGCGAGATCGCGAACTGTCGTGGAGTTCCCCGCCCCCCGACAGTTCCAGCTTATCCAATTATATTGCTCCTGACGGGGCGGCACCGCCTGCCCCGTCAGTTTACCGGTGGCCCCAAGACCGGCTGCCTCCATGCCCTCCATGCTGTGCACAAGGTCCCTTCCATCTTCCTCGAGCTGGTTCTGTTCACTGTCTACAAGCTTCCCTTTTTTCTGAATGTTACCCTCACCCTCCTTGCTGTGCAGTATGATCGCACCTCCCCGAGCATCAACAGCACCTCTAGTGCACGTGACCCTGGAGAGCCTCTTCCCCAAAACCGAGTCACACTCTTGCATGTGTTGGTCAGAGTCCTCAGATGAGAATCCGGTGTTATTACTCAAGTTATTCAAGTTGCGTACGGCCGGAATCATCTGTGAGCTGTGAACATTGCTACTGAAACTTGCGGTGGACGCCGAGGCCCGGACAGCATACGGTATAGGTGCCTCGACCTTGCCTCCCAGGAACACAAAGGATGGAGGTTCAGGAGTTGCACGGGTGGCTCTCCTGTTGCTGGTCTCCCCGGTTTGCTGAGGTTGTTTCATATTCATGGCTAGAACTCGTGATGACAGTTCCGCATCAACTACCGGTGCACCAGTGCGCTCCCGGTCCTCAAAACCATCTCTCGCATCTACCCGAGCCGGAATATCCCGATCCTGCTGCTGTGGTTGATTACGCCTATTCCGCCGACTGTCCCTTGGCTGTCCCAGTACCTCTGATGGAGCATTACTTGAGAAGTTGAGTCCACGACGCGCAGCCGGCTGTGTACCCGGGGGCGACAAAAGCTGATCTGTTTTCATATTTCCTATAAGGAGAGCACCTTAAGCCTTCATCATAAGCACGAGAGGGGACACCCAGCCTCTTCTTCTCGCACTGGTTGTCGTCGTGTCCGATGAATCCACACCAGAAACAGTAGTGAGGAACCCTCTCATACCTTAGTGGATACACCAACTGTTTGGTTGGGGCTCGGCCAATGGTAATTCTCGTCTGTAGACGGCGGCTCAAAGGCAGCTCGACCCTAACTCGTAGAAACTCACGAACTCTGCTTGCATCCACCTCCGCATCTACCTCCAGAACCTTGCCAAGCAAGCCGCCCAGGAAGTTCCCATAATCCACTGTCTGTTTATCCCAAGGCACATTGTACACACGCACCCAAACTGGAACTTCATTCAACTCAGCTTCAGAGGGCTGATCGCCTCCCTTAAACTGCCCAACAAGAAGAGCATTCCCTTTGTATATCCATGGACCCCCACGAGCCACAAAATTGTAGTCTCCTTAAGAGAAAAAAGTCACTGCATACCAATTGTTCTTGATCCGAGCAATGTTCAGGCCCGACCTAACCTTCCAAACGTCGCTGAAGTGCTCTGTCATGTCATCAACGTTTGGCCGCCCTTGGTTGACGTAGCGGCCAAGTAACCTCCAGCGCGGCGGCGCCGCCCTCAGCTCCACGGCAGGCTCCTCCTCGACCACCACGTCATCATCCAAGTCCACATCGCCATCCACCCTGACCGCCGGTCCGTCCATCCCCGTGCTTTCTCTCTCGTCCCAATTGCTGGAGTTATCAATCTCCTCGGGTACTGCCAGGAGCTGGTTCCTCTGGTCCTGCACAGACACGATCGCGCCGCCGCCGGACGACTTCGGGTGGGCAGGGCCCTCACCGGTCCCCCCTTGATCACCCCCATCGCCAGCAGACGACATCGACAGAAGCTGCGCTTGGTTCTGAGAGGAACCCGTCGGCTCGAAGATCGGATTGACGTAGGACGAAACCTGATCTGACCTCCTTGGACGCGAGGATCTGTTTTTAAGGCCGGCCCTGCCGCCCCCTTCCTTGCTGGACGCGTTCATCCTTGAGCCCTCCTTCCTTACGGGATCAAACGTAGACAACTTAGACTCCCTCCTGGATCCGGAGGTTGACATATTGACGTAGACTGAAGGATGAATCTGCTTAGACTAGGCCGAGATCGGGAAATCGCCCATGGCGGCGCAAAACCCATCTACACTGCCATCATTTTGAAGTAACAAGAACAATAATGCCTCGAAATGCAAACACGCTTTGAAATTTCAGCTCCAGGCCCAACTTTACGTGATTGTAAAATTAAATTCAAGCTCCACTCTATACAGCTTGAGGCTGGGTTAAGTTCGGCTAGGATTTTATTAGCCGATAAAAGAACGATGGCGGTAACATATTATAGTACTGACGGCAACAAGAACAAAAGTATGTCGAGAATATTTCTATCATCATATTCGACTTTAAACTGCAGAAGCACTCTTTTCTATAGGTTTGGGAAAAGAATATTATAGTACTGATGCTTTGGGATCGGAAAGAAAGCTACATCCTTGCTCTACGGACTGTTTATTCTTTTCTCACCTACTAATTAACGTGTCGTGTGCTCGAAAAATCTGAATCCTACCCCTCTCTTGTATACCTTTTTATCATGTTTCTGTGCACTCTGTCAATATGTTTGTGACTCCTCTTGGCGACTAATGGCATGCCGTGTCGTTTTATGGGGCGTATAGAATCGGGACGAAGAAAGCAACTTTTTAAATGGAAAAAGAAAGAAGTATTTGAAACTTAATCCGAAGACTATCCGCATCAAATTTGATGGGCTGCTAAGGCTGCTACCCATCTGAATACCGTTTGTGGGCTGGCTTGTCATTCAGCTAACGACGCGTTTGGTTCGTCCTCAGGTAATGTCTTCGGTTAAGGTATCGGGAAGCTCCGGTTCCCTTTTCTTCTTTACGAATACGTGATGTGTTTGGTTTGGCCGCCCCACTCCCGCAATCCTAATCAGCCTCGATCTGGGTGTTTTCGAGTTTGTGAACCTCCGTATCGGAAGACACTGCTACGGAATACGTTGTTGGCGTACCAAACGCTGGGTGCCGTTTCAGAAAGCGCAGTAATCGGAAACCATGATCATTCTTCCGAAACAAACGCGTCGTAAACTTGATCCGAAGACGTGTATGTAACTTAATCCAAGTCCATACACCAGCCCATTGGTGCGTGGCTTGTCATTTGGACGATTTGACTAGTTTCTGTCAAGACTTGAACTAACTTCTGTGCATTTCGGCCGTTTCGCATGAACTTGGATTGCCTTCAATGTTATGTTCGACATAGCTCTGGACACGATCTTTTTTTGAGATTGGTTGGCATTTTTCCCTTAAAAATGGCAGGATTCCTGCATTCATTCCTGCATTCCTGCATTCCTGTCACTTGGTGCCTAATTCTGCGAGAAATGTCGTCTTTTGAATCTGTCCTACAGTAGCGTTGAAGGAAGAATGCTGGTCGGTCATGAGCTAGGAAAGAGAAAGCAAATATGTGTAAGTCAATTCAAGCAGGCAGGTGTCGTTTTCTTCCTCCTTCAAATCAAAGAACGGACGTTGCACTCGTATTCGTCAGTTCAAAGGAGAAGGTCGTGTCTAGTTGCTGTCCCTGCTACCGAAAGGGGCAAGAACAATCCCAAGCTGGGTCGATAATCGACATGCAACAGCTCGGACTAGTTTGAAGAGTCTTGTCCTGCCGGTCCGCACGTTTCTCAGGTTTTAAGCAAGCGACTGATCTTTTATCTTTCTTTTTTTTTGGAAGAAAACGGCTGAGCATTTTTCTTTTAACTTGTCAGTGGGTAGGCGGGCGTCTCAAGAATTGACAAACCGACGTGCCCGTCCTCTGGTCTGGCGAGAAAATAGGATCATGGGATGGTACACCAGCCAGCCTCGATGGTCGTATTTTATGCGGTAGTGTGCGCCTACGCACGCGCCTGATGGAGGCTTTGGCGAGGCGAAAGCGTGGGTGATCTGAACGGCACGGGCGTGCGCGGCTCTCCCTTCCCGGCGGCGCGCTTGATTAATTATGCCGGCGAGCGAGCGAGCGAGCGCGCGCGGTTGTTGGTCCGGTTCCCTTCCTTGCTTCCTTCCACGCCGGCGGGGGAGTGGGGCGACCACTACACTGCCGCTTCTTCACGTTGCCCCCAACTGATACCGTTGTGCTACAAAGAAGGTCCCGCCACCGGTATTCTTGAATCCAATACGCACTCCACATCGTACACGGTACACCACAGCATGGTCCAAGGAAAATCGGCATGCCGCTGAGCTTCTGCTCCCTGCTCTGCAGGGAAGTTACACACGCCGCACGCCGTGTCAGAAGAGACAGACCGGGTAGGCGGGTACGGACGTGCTAGTTGTTCCAACAGGGAACAGGGATCTATTTCTACGGTCCACGGTTTCAACTTATCTCTGCCATGGAAGAAATGATGCTGTGGTGCTGTGTAATTCGCCCGCTGAGAGGTCATCATATACTGACGAAATCAGTATATAACCGGTATGTCATGGTATATACCGACGAAATAATAAAGTGGCTGCATGCATCGTCCAGATGCAGAGGCCGGGGGTACTCCTCCTTTTCTAAAAAAAAGTAAAATAGGCGGCTATAAACAAGAGTTGCTGGCTTGAGGGAGAAAGCTCGTTTGTCTCCGCAAAGCCGTCACCACGTATGTCTCCAGTTTGCAGGAGAAAACGCGTACAGACCATCATGCGGACCGATAAAGCCCCGCGTTGGATGGCTTCCGTTGTCTGGATAGCTCCGTTGGGATTTATGCAGGCGGTTTGAGGGTCGGCATTGTAGATGCCCTTACCTGGCTGAGCAGGTTTGAAGCGAACCTCAGCAGCAATGTCCCCCAACACACATGTCGTCGTCGCCGCCGAGGGAGGAGAAAGGGAAACGTGAAGATCTAGGCCCTTTTTGATTCGCGGGGTTTTCAATAAACAAGAATAGAAAAAATGTAGGATCGAAATAACATGTCCACTTGAATGATATACGGTTAGCTGAGAGTGTTTAATGCCACGTAAAAAGAAACTGTAAAAAGAGGTTGGAGTGAATGGTAGATTTCCAGCGAAATGTGGTACACATGATTCCTAAGAGAAAATCCATTGGGAACCTGTTCTACGAATGAAACAACCAACATAGAATTTATTTTCCAAGGATTCTAATCCTCAAGACATTCTATAGTATTCCTTTTTTTTTTGCGGGGCTATAGTATTCCTTTGAATCAAAGGAGGCCCTAACCATGGAGAACATCCCTTTGGCGGAGCTTGTAGCTCCTGCTAACTGCCTCTGGGCTCTGGCTCAAAAAGGGGGAATTGTCCCAGTGCTTCATACTTGTATGCGTTTTGGCCCCAGGGTATGTAGTAGGGTGTGTTGGCATGATCTGATCGTGTTGCATTGGATAGTTATCTAGCTTCAACTTGTTACCTTTGTACCGTTTCATTTTGCTTTCCGGTTTCAGGGTGCAGCTGGTTTCCCGCGTGCGTGTAAACTCCAAATGTTGTTCGATTTCATGCAATGAAATGCAATCGGGGCGGGGAGCCCTTTTGTCCTTAAGAAATTAGGATATAGGATTGCATTGTACCAACACAACAGATCTGAATGTGCCTTGGCTGACGGCTGATGAAGCAAGTAGCACACGTGAACAATCGCCGACGTGCGATGGTGGTTGGTGCATGCACTCACCTCCCCATAGGGTGTACTTGGTGCAGACATGGCAAGCCAATAGCGGTAGTATCATGGATACCAACGCTCGGCCATGCTGTTATCCAAATCGAAAAATAGAACATTACGCGGAGAAGCAAGCTAGATGAACCTATAGCCGGATTTCAGCTGCATGAGAGATTCTCCATTCGAAAGGTAAGAAGTTCATCAGAGATCTGCCGGTGATAGAAGAACTCTATTACATATCATGTCGCTGCTAGAGGATCTTGAGAACAAATGGAGACTGTCTAGCAGAGCAGTGATGGAAGACGACGATGCCAATTAAACGTTTTCTCAATTACTACTTTGCATGTGAGAGCTGAGGAGGCAATGTATTGGTGCTTCACAATGGGAGACAAATGGTGTGTCGTGTATGCCTTGAACGTGGAAGACGATTGTGACAAAATGGAGAGAAGATGTATTGGGCCATGCTAGGCTAGACAATGAGCGTTTACATGTGAGCATGCATGCAGTGAGCCTAGTAAGAGTGACTTGAATGAAGGATCACGCAACAAAAATAGTTAGCGAGGTTTTTTTTGCTGGCGTGGCATATTTGTGAGGTCAGGAGTCTGCATGTTAAGATAATTAGAGCCAGAGGGGATCCACTATTTAGGTATATATATGATTACGGTTTCTAGTACTTGCGACGTTGGTCGATCACTTAAACTCCAAAACTATGACCCACACACGTGGTTGGTCCAACCCTTCTCTTCCTTATTTGTCGGTCACCTTTATGCTCGTAGAGAGAGAGAGAGAGAGAGAGAGAGAGAGAGAGAGAGAGAGAGAGAGAGAGAGAGAGAGATGAGGATGCGTACGACCATCGGACGAGAAGAAAGAGGAAATTCCAACCTCTGAATTCTCCATTCAGGTAACATGTTAATCTCCTCTCCAAAAATTTCTCAATTGTTATTTGGCAACGGGGGTTGATCATCTCACCGGGGGAGAAATGTATGCAAATGATGCGACATTACGTTGCAGCAATCGATAATCACAACTTGCTTTCATGTCAGTGCCTTTGTATGTCGCATATTATACAATTCTCTTTTTTATATCAATTTTGATTTCATGGCTGAATATGGCAAATGTATATCATGGCAGATGGCCTAAATCATGCCTCCCCAAAGAAAAAATGACATAAATCATGGGAATTTAATTGGAAAAGGCCCATTCTTTTTTTTCCGAGGGTGTTATATCTTGAAAATATCCTCTATGTATCAATAGTGTAAAATAGTTTCAGACTAAAGTTAGGAAAGTAACCACTGGAATGTAAAGCCTAGTGAAAATTAGGAGGTTGGAGTAAAAACTTGATGGTATTATAACTCATTCTGTAAAATAAATGATGCTTATTTGTTTTGTTGTGATAATTAATAAGGTTGTCCTATAACATATTTATTAATCTTACCAGACTCATACGCCAGAGCTTGGGAGATCTTACAATGAAATGGCGAAAGGTTTTAAAAGAGGCATACACATTGGAGACATTGCAAACTGTATGCCGATTCATTCGGTGCCATCCTTCAGTTCTCTGTTTATTGCTTTGCCTATTAATATTGTACAATTACTACTTCAGCTGGCTCTCTCTCCTTGTGGCAACATCACCAATCTTCGTATTCACTGGTTTATTCCTTGGGGTCATCCTAACTTACGGTGAACCGAACAATCCTGAAAATGATCATATCTATAAAAAGATAGAGAAGGCTCCTGAAACTTGGAATATTCACAACACTGCTAAACCAACTGAGGACGTATGTATTCCAAGAATTGTATCTAGCAAAGAAAGAATAGCTAACCACAACAGCAATGAAAATAAATTTCGGAAGGGATCTCATAGCCGAGGCTCTTCATCCGAATCAGCATCAAGTGCATCAGATGGCTCAGAAATCGATACCCATCCAATGCTTAACGCATTTCATCAGCTTAGGTCGGCCGCTAGTTCATCGGTGTCTTCTCAAGATGGGGATTCCATTGACAGCAGCATTGAGGATGAAACCGGAAATCAAGAGGGCAATGATGAAAATGAACTTGAGGAGAAAGAAAGTGTTATGGCATGGACTGCTGACGATCAGAAGAGCATCTTGAAAATTGGATGTTTGGAGATTGAGAGAAACCAAAGGTTGGAGACCTTGATTGGACGCAGGGCTAGAAAATATGTAGGTAGGAACTTCAGAGAGTTTGGCAACAGTGAGCCTCTCCCAACAAAGGAGGAGCTCTCAAAATTTAATGTTCAAATTCCAACTATTTTTGCACCTAGGAGAAATCCATTCGATCTTCCCTACAACGAAGATAACTTCCCAGAGTCTGCTCCATCAGCACCAATTAAAATGAGAAATGCATTTGACATTACATGCGAGCAAGAGGATGAAAGTAGCTCCACTAGAGGTGATAACTTAAGTAATGTGGAGCCTACTTGTGTTGCATCTCAAATAAGAAATATTACAATGCTTAGGAGGCATGAGAGCTTCACGGAAGGAGCACCATTCCTCGCTAATTTCCGGCAAGATCTACAGCCTTCTCGGTTCAAACCATACTTTGTTACAGAAAACGTGTCCGACGAGGGGACTACGGTTCCAAGTCTTCAAGGAGAAGCTAGTGAAAAGAGCTCGGTTCAAGATTTAGACAATTTTTCAGTTAACGATCAAGAAATCCAAAATGTTTTATTGGCTCTCGACACCGAGACACCCGTACTAATTAGTGATTCATCAGATGATGACATGTATCTACCAGGTGGACATATAAATGATTGGGTGGAAGCTCAAAACAATGAGAATTTAAATTTATCTCACACTACTCCACTAGAAGGTCTTAGTGTAGTGCAATACCCACAAGAAATGGAGACGACGAGCAACGATTTACATCAGATTTCTCCATATTCAGATGATCTTGACTTGATGCCATCATCAACTGAAGCTACAGAACCTTTTGCACGTAATAGGAATGGAACTACCAGGTGACGTCTGGAATATCACTTAGCGGTGTAGGGATTTATGTCACTAACCCTTGATTTTGTACCTGATGGTTTCCTTATTTCTAGGCAAGGAAGTTGAGACCCTTGATGACACCCAGATGGGTGACCCAGTTGACGATACAAGTCCATCTGGAAGCGATAAGCCTACATCTATGAGTTCTCCAATTGGTGCAGTTTTGCTGCATGAAGGTAATTAAGGATCGAAAGGACTTGATTTAACTGTAGAGGTATCATTTTGTTAATTTTTTCTTTCTGAAATCATATTTTGGTCCAGGCTATCCTCATACTGCTGCTATGAGCAAGGAAGAAATGGGTTTACCATCAATGATTAAGGTTCCTTCTAGTGAGATAGCCTCGCCTAGTTTGGTTTCATTGGAGGAAAGCAGACAAAACAAAACTTCAGAGATAAGGGACTCATGACATTGTTTACCATGATGGAGTTTGCGCATATTCTTTCAGCCATACCAACTAGCTAGGCAACATTAGATTTTAGTTTTTGTACAACTATCAACACATAACATAGTGGTAAATTTTATGACTATAGCCTATATTACTGTCACTTAAGTTATAAGTTATGAATCTACTCATTTTTTGCTTAGTAGTAATGTTGACCCTTGGGATCTTTGAAAGCTGCAAATATCAGACACACATAATGGCATAGATAAATTTTGAACTGTGCAATGCTCGAGGGGATAGCATGCCAATTTTTCAGTTTTGACTTTTGATTAGTTTCACTTCTACAAGATCCAGTTAGGTTTTGTTAACCGGGGACGCGACATGATCCGCCGGTTGGGATCCGAGGAGGAGGCAGCCACGCTAGCGACGTCCAGCCGAGAAGAAACACTACCCGGGGAGGAGGCGCTTAGCACCACCAATGGGTACAATGCACCTGTTAGTAGAGGAGATTATAATCATCGTAAAAAAAGTCATTAGTATAAAAGTTGTCATGCATATACATGTAAAGCTGTCAGGTTACACAATGAGAAGTTGCCAAGAACATCAAGTTGTTGTGTGTGTATTGCCTACTTTGCATTGATGGAGGTAAGGGGTTGGTGTCTAAATGTAGTAGTGGTTGTTGTATGAAAAATAACTATGTTACCACTTCATTGACAAAAAAGGCGGAAAGTGTCAAACACCAGTAAAAAAACACCACAAAGTCTCGTATATCCAATGTCAGTGTCTACTGCATATGATAATTTTTCATCATACATACATACGAAGAATGCCAGTAGAACCTAAGCTGCTGACCGTTTTAGAATAAAAAGTAAAATAATTACAAGTGGATGGTAGAATCTGTTGCTCCATTTGGTAGACATCGTTGCCGCTAGAACTACAATAAAGCATGCACTTGAATTTGCCTTCGTGTGATTACATTTTCCTAAGCATCTAACTAACTGTCGACGCGAGTCGAGTCTCCTTTGCACTTGGTAACATCACCAGCGCTACTGCTCCCTTCGCTTTGGAGTCAACCTTGTACTCGAGCTCCAGCGGCCTGTGAGGGAGCCTGAGATGTTCAAAACAGATTATTCGTCTTGATCCTGCCCCGTTAAGGTATTGCGAATGAGCAAGATGATGGGTTGATACGTCTTCAACGTATTTATAATTTTTCATTGTTTCATGCCACTATATTACCCTTTTTGGATGTTTATGGGCTTTATTTTACACATTTATATCATTTTTGGGACTAACCTATTAACCGGAGGCCCAACCCATATTGCTGTTTTATTGCCTGTTTCAGTATTTCGAAGAAAAGGAATATCAAACGGAATGAAACCTTCGGCATCGTGACTTTTTGGAAGAATATCATCCTGGAGGCTTGGAGATCAAGTCAGAAGACCCTCAAGGAGCCCAGGAGATAGGGGGCGCCTGTTGGGGAACATAGCAGAAATTCAAAATTTTCTACGTATCACCAAGATCTATCTATGGAGTAATCTAGCAACGAGGGAAGGGGAGTGCATCTACATACCCTTGTAGATCACTAAGCGGAAGCGTTACAAGAACGCGGATGAAGGAGTCGTACTCGCAGCGATTCAGATCGCGGTTGATTCCGATCTAAGCACCGAACAACAGTGCCTCCGCGTTCAACACACGTACAGCCCGGGGACGTCTCCTCCTTCTTGATCCAGCAAGGTGAGAGGAGAAGAGCGAGAACTCCGACAGCACGACGGCATGGTGGTGATGGAGCTCGTGGTTCTCCGGCAGGGCTTCGCCAAGCACTACGGAGGAGGAGGTGTTGGAGGAGGGAGAGGGCTGCGCCAGGGGAAGGGTGCGGCTGTCCTCTCTCTCTCTCTCACTATATATAGGGGGAAGGGAGGAGGGGGAGGCACCCTAGGGTTCCCTAGGGGAGGGGCGGCGGCCATAGGGGAAACCCTAGATGGGTTTTGGCGCCCCCACCCCCTAGGAAACTTGCCCCCCAAGCCGGGAGGGGTGGCTGCCCTAGGGGTGGCGCCCCCACCTCTCCAGGTTACGTGAGATGGGGTGGGAGGGGCGCTCAGCCCCTTAGTGGGCTGATGTGCCCTCTCCCCTTGGCCCATAAGGCCCCCCAAAGCTTGTCGGGGCCTCCGAAACCCCTTTCGGACACGCTGGTCATCACCTGGTACCCCCGGAACAATTCCGGACTCCAATACCCTTCGTCCAATATACCGATCTTCACCTCCGGACCATTCCGGAGCTCCTTGTCATGTCCGGGATCTCATCCGGGACTCCGAACAACCTTTGATAACCACATACTATTTCCCATAACAACTCTAGCGTCACCAAACCTTAAGTGTGTAGACCCTACGGGTTCGGGAACCATGCAGACATGACCGAGACGTTCTCCGGTCAATAACCAATAGCGGGATCTGGATACCCATGTTGGCTCCCACATGTTCCACAATGATCTCATCGGATGAACCACGATGTCAAGGATTCAAGCAATCCCGTATGCAATTCCCTTTGTCTAGCGGTATTGTACTTGCCCGAGATTCGATCGTCGGTATCCCGATACCTTGTTCAATCTCGTTACCGGCAAGTCTCTTTACTCGTTCCGTAACACATCATCCCGTGATCAACCCCTTGGTCACATTGTGCACATTATGATGATGTCCTACCGAGTGGGCCCAGAGATACCTCTCCGTCAACCGGAGTGACAAATCCCAGTCTCAATTCGTGCCAACCCAACAGACACTTTCGGAGATACCTATAATGCACCTTTATAGCCACCCAGTTAAGTTGTGACGTTTGGTACACCCGAAGCATTCCTACGGTATCCGGGAGTTGCACAATCTCATGGTCTAAGGAAATGATACTTGACATTTAGAAAAGCTTTAGCATACGAACTACGATCTTTGTGCTAGAATTAGGATTGGGTCTTGTCCATCACATCATTCTCCTAATGATGTGATCCCGTTATCAATGACATCCAATGTCCATGGTCAGGAAACCGTAACCATCTATTGATCAACGAGCTAGTCAACTAGAGGCTTACTAGGGACATGGTGTTGTCTATGTACCCACACATGTATCTGAGTTTCCTTTCAATACAATTATAGCATGGATAATAAACGATTATCATGAACAAGGAAATATAATAATAACTAATTTATTATTGCCTCTAGGGCATATTTCCAACAGTCTCCCAC
>LR880972.1:978735992-978746118 GCA_904067115.1 Aegilops sharonensis
TTGATCAACGAGCTAGTCAACTAGAGGCTTACTAGGGACATGGTGTTGTCTATGTACCCACACATGTATCTGAGTTTCCTTTCAATACAATTATAGCATGGATAATAAACGATTATCATGAACAAGGAAATATAATAATAACTAATTTATTATTGCCTCTAGGGCATATTTCCAACAGTCTCCCACTTGCACTAGAGTCAATAATCTAGTTCACATCGCCATGTGATTAACACTCACAGGTCACATCGCCATGTGACCAACATCCAAAGAGTTTACTAGAATCAATAATCTAGTTCACATCACTATGTGATTAACACTCAATGAGTTCTGGGTTTGATCATGTTTATGCTTGTGAGAGAGGTTGTAGTCAACAGGTTTGCAATATTCAGATCCCTATGTATTTCGCAAAACTTTATGTCATATCATAGATGCTGCTACCACGTTCCACTTGGAGCTATTCCAAATTGTTGCTCCATTATACGTATCCGGTATCTCTACTCAGAGCTATCCGGATAGGTGTTAAGCTTGCATCGACGCAACTCTTTACGTCGAACTCTTTATCACCTCCATAACCGAGAAACATGTCCTTATTTACTCCAAGGACAATTTTGACCGTTCTCCAATGATCCATTCCTGGATCATTCTTGTACCCCTTGACTGACTCATGGCAAGGCACACTTCCGGTGCGGTACACAGCATAGCATACTATAGAGCCTATGTCTGAAGCATAGGGGACGACCTTCGTCCTTTCTCTCTCTTCTGCCGTGGTCGAGCTTTAACTCTTAACTTCATACCTTACAACTTAGGAAAGAACTCCTTCTTTGACTGATCCATCTTGAACACCTTCAAGATCATGTCAAGGTATGTGCTCATTTGAAAGTACCATTTAGCGTTTTTGATATATCCTCATAGATCTTGATGCTCAATGTTCAAGTAGCTTAATCCAGGTTTTCCATTGAAAAACACTTTTCAAATAACCCTATATGCTTTCCAGAGATTCTACATCATTTCTGATCAACAATATGTCAACAACATATACTCATCAGAAATTCTATAGTGCTCCCACTCACTTCTTTGGAAATACAAGTTTCTCATAAACTTTGTATAAACCCAAAATCTTTGATCATCTCATCAAAGCATACATTCCAACTCCGAGATGCTTACTCCAGTCCTTAGAAGGATTGTTGCAGCTTTGCATACTTGTTAGCATCCTTCAGGATTGACAAAACCTTCTGGTTGTATCACGTGCAACCTTTCCTCAAGAATAACGTCGAGGAAACAATGTTTTGACATCCTATCTGCAAGATTTCATGAATGCAGCTAATGCTAACATGATTCCGACGGACTTAAGCATCACTACGGATGAGAAAATCTCATCGTAGTCAACTCCTTGATCTTGTGAAAAACTCTTCGCCACAAGTCGAGCTTCACAGACGGTGACATTACCGTTCACGTCCATCTTCTTCTTAAAGATCCATTTATCTCAATGGCTTGCCTATCATCGGGAAAGTCCACCAAAGTCCATGCTTTGTTCTGATACATGGATCCTATCTCGGATTTCATGGCTTCTAACCATTTGTCGGAATTCGGGCCCACCATCGCTTCTCCACAGCTCGTAGGTTCATTGTTGTCTAGCAACATGACCTTCAAGACATGATTACTGTACCACTCTGAAGTAGTACGCATCCTTGTCACCCTACGAGGTTCGGTAGTGACTTGATCCGAAGTTTAATGATCACCATCATCAACTTCCACTTCAATTGATGTAGGTGCCACAGGAACAACTTCCTGTGCCCTGCTACACACTGGTTGAAGTGATGGTTCAATAACCTCATCAAGTCTCCACCATCCTCCCACTCTATTTTTTCGAGAGAAACTTTTCCTCGAGAAAGGACCCGTTTCTAGAAACAATTACTTTTGCTTCCGGATCTGAGATAGGAGGTATACCCAACTGTTTTGGGTGTCCTATGAAGATGCATTTTATCCGCTTTGGGTTCGAGCTTATCAACCTGAAACTTTTCACATAAGTGTCGCAGCCCCAAACTTTTAAGAAACGACAACTTAGGTTTCTCCAAACCATAGTTCAAACGGTGTCGTCTCAACGGAATTACGTGGTGCCCTATTAAAGTGAGTGCGGTTTTCCCTAATGCCTAACCCATGAACGATAGTGGTAGTTCAATAAGAGACAGCATGGTACACACCATATCCAATATGGTGCAACTATGATGTTCGGACACACCATCACACTATGGTGTTTCAGGCGGTATTAATCATGAAACAATTTCCACAATGTCTTAATTGCGTGCCAAAGCTCGTAACTCAGATACTCATCTCTATGATAATATCATAGATATTTTATCCTCTTGTCACGATGATCTTTAACTTCACTCTGAAATTACTTGAACCATTCAATAATTCAGACTTGTGTTTCATCAAGTAAATATACTCAGTATCTACTTAAATCATCCGTGAATTAAGGACATAACGATATTCACCGCATGCCTCAGCACTCATTGGACTGCACACATCAAAATGTGTTACTTCCAACAAGTTGCTATCTTGTTCCATCTTACTGAAAACGAGGCTTTTCAGTCATCTTGCCCATGTGGTATGATTTGCATATCTCAAGTGATTCAAAATCAAGTGAGTCCAAACGATCCATCTGCATGGAGTTTCTTCATGCGTATACACCAATAGACATGGTTCGCATGTCTCAAATTTTTCAAAACGAGTGAGTCCAAAGATCCATCAACATGGAGCCTCTTCATGCGTTTTACACCAATATGACTTACATGGCAGTGCCACAAGTAAGTGGTACTATCATTACTACCTTATATCTTTTGGCATGAAAATGTGTATCACTACGATCGAGATTTCAATAAACCATTCATTTTAGGTGCAAGACCATTGAAGGTATTATTCAAATAAACAGAGTAACCATTATTCTCCTTAAATGAATAACCGTACTGCGATAGACATAATCCAATCATGTCTATGCTCAACGCAAACACCAAATCTCGATGGTAGAGGGAGCGTGCGATGCTTGATCACATCAACCTTGGAAACACTTCCAACACATATCATCAGCTCACCTTTAGCTAGTCTCCGTTTATTCCGTAGCTCTTTTATTTCGAGTTACTAACACTTAGCAACCGAACCGGTATCTTAATACCCTGGTGCTACTAGAAGTACTAGTAAAGTACACATTAACATAATGTATATCCAATATACTTCTATCGACCTTGCCAGCCATCTCATCTACCAAGTATCTAGGGTGGTTCCGCTTCAGTGTGCGTTCCTCTTATTACAGAAGCACTTAGTCTCGGGTTTGGGTTCAACCTTGGGTTTCTTCACTAGAGCAGCAACAGTTTTGCCGTCTCATGAAGTATCCCTTGTTGCACTTGCCCTTCTTGAAACTAGTGGTTTTACCAACCATCAACAATTGATGCTCCTACTTGACTTCTACTTTCGCGGTGTCAAACATCGCGAATACCTCAAGGATCATCATACCTATCCCTGATATGTTATAGTTCATCATGAAGCTCTAGCAGCTTGGTGGCAATGACTTTGGAGAAACATCACTATCTCATCTGGAAGATCAACTCCCACTCGATTCAAATGATTGTTGCACTCAGACAATCTGAGCACAAGCTCAACGATTGAGCTTTTCTCCTTTAGTTTGCAAGCTTAGAAAATCGTCGGAGGTCTTATACCTCTTGATGTGGGCACGAGCCTGAAATCCCAATTTCAGCCCTCGAAACATCTCATATGTTCCGTGACGTTTCGAAAACGTCTTTGGTGCCTCAACTCTAAACCGTTTAACTGAACTATCACGTAGTTATCAAAATGTGTATGTCCGATGTTCGCAACATCCACAGACGACGTTTGGGGTTCAGCACACTGAGCGGTGCATTAAGGACATAAGCTTTCTACTGTCCGCATAATCGCTACTGTCAACTTTCAACTATATTTTCTCTAGGAACATATCTAAAACAATAGAACTAAAGCGCGAGCTATGACATAATTTGCAAAGGGTTTTTGACTATGTTCAGGATAATTAAGTTCATCTTATGAACTCCCACTCAGATAGACATCCCTCTAGTCATCTAAGTGATTACATGATCCGAGTCAACTAGGCCGTGTCCGATCATCACGTGAGACGGACTAGTCATCATCCGTGAACATCTTCATGTTGATCGTATCTACCATACGACTCATGCTCAACCTTTTGGTCTCTTGTGTTCCGAGGCCATGTCTGTACATGCTAGGCTCGTCAAGTCAACCTAAGTGTTTCGCGTGTGTAAATCTGGCTTACACCCGTTGTATGTGAACGTAAGAATCTATCACACCCGATCATCACGTGGTGCTTCGAAACGACGAACTTTCGCAACGGTGCACAGTTAGGGGGAACACTTTCTTGAAATTTTAATGAGGGATTATCTTATTTACTACCGTCGTTCTAAGAAAATAAGATGCATAAACATGATAAACATCACATGCAATCAAAAAGTGACATGATATGGCCAATATCATTTTGCTCCTTTTGATCTCCATCTTCAGGGCTCCATGATCATCATCGTCACCGGCATGACACCATGATCTCCATCATCATGATCTCCATCATCGTGTTTCCATGAAGTTGTCTCGCCAACTTATTACTTCTACTACTATGGCTACCGGTTAGCAATAAAGTAAAGTAATTACATGGCGTTTGTTCAATGACACGCAGGTCATACAATAAATAAAGACAACTCCTATGGCTCCTGCCGGTTGTCATACTCATCGACATGCAAGTCGTGATTCCTATTACAAGAACATGATCAATCTCATACATCACATATCATTCATCACATTCTTCTTGGCCATATCACATCACATAGCTTACCCTGCAAAAACAAGTTAGACTTCCTCTAATTGTTGTTTGCATGTTTTTACGTGGCTGCTATGGGTTTCTAGCAAGAACGTTTCTTACCTACGCAAAACCACAACGTGATATGCCAATTGCTATTTACCCTTCACAAGGACCCTTTTCATCAAATCCGTTCCGACTAAAGTGGGAGAGACTGGCACCCGCTAGCCACCTTATGCACCAAGTGCATGTCAGTCGGTGGAACCTGTCTCACGTAAGTGTACGTGTAAGGTCGGTCCGGGCCGCTTCATCCCACAATACCGTCGAAACAAGATTGGACTAGTAACGGTAAGCATATTGAACAAAATCAACACCCACAACTACTTTGTGTTCTACTCGTGCAAAGAATCTACGCAATAGACCTAGCTCATGATGCCACTGTTGGGGAACATAGCAGAAATTCAAATTTTCTACGTATCACCAAGATCTATCTATGGAGTAATCTAGCAACGAGGGCAGGGGAGTGCATCTACATACCCTTGTAGATCGCTAAGCGGAAGCGTTACAAGAACGCGGATGAAGGAGTCGTACTCGCAGCGATTCAGATGGCGGTTGATTCCGATCTAAGCATCGAACAACGGTGCCTCCGCGTTCAACACACGTATAGCCCGGGGACGTCTCCTCCTTCTTGATCCAGCAAGGTGAGAGGAGAAGTTGAGGGAGAACTCCGACAGCACGACGGCATGGTGGTGATGGAGCTCGTGGTTCTCCGGCAGGACTTCGCCAAGCACTACGGAGGAGGAGGTGTTGGAGGAGGGAGAGGGCTGCGCCAGGGGAAGGGTGCGTCTGCCCTCTCTCTCTCTCTCACTATATATAGGGGGAAGGGAGGAGGGGTAGGCACCCTAGGGTTCCCTAGGGGAGGGGCGGCGGCCATAGGGGAAACCCTAGATGGGTATTGGCGCCCCCACCCCCTAGGAAACTTGCCCCCCAAGCCGGGAGGGGTGGCTGCCCTAGGGGTGGCGCCCCCACCTCTCCAGGTTACGTGAGATGGGGTGGGAGGTGCACTCAGCCCCTTAGTGGGCTGATGTGCCCTCTCCCCTTGGCCCATAAGGCCCCCCAAAGCTTGCCGGGGCCTCCGAAACCCCTTTCGGACACGCTGGTCATCACCTGGTACCCCCGGAACAATTCCGGACTCCAATACCATTCGTCCAATATACCGATCTTCACCTACGGACCATTCCGGAGCTCCTCGTCATGTCCGGGATCTCATCCCGGACTCCGAACAACCTTCGGTAACCACATACTATTTCCCATAACAACTCTAGCGTCACCGAACCTTAAGTGTGTAGACCCTACGGGTTCGGGAACCATGCAGACATGACCGAGACGTTCTCCGGTCAATAACCAATAGCGGGATCTGGATACCCATGTTGGCTCCCACATTTTCCACGATGATCTCATCGGATGAACCACGATGTCAAGGATTCGAGCAATCCCGTATGCAATTCCCTTTGTCTAGCGGTATTGTACTTGCCTGAGATTCGATCGTCGGTATCCCGATACCTTGTTCAATCTCGTTACCGGCAAGTCTCTTTACTCGTTCCGTAACACATCATCGCGTGATCAACCCCTTGGTCACATTGTGCACATTATGATGATGTCCTACCGAGTGGGCCCAGAGATACCTCTCCGTCAACCGGAGTGACAAATCCCAGTCTCGATTCGTGCCAACCCAACAGACACTTTCGGAGATACCTGTAATGCACCTTTATAGCCACCTAGTTACATTGTGACGTTTGGTACACCCAAAGCATTCCTACGGTATCCGGGAGTTGCACAATCTCATGGTCTAAGGAAATGATACTTGACATTTAGAAAAGCTTTAGCATACGAACTACGATCTTTGTGCTAGGCTTAGGATTGGGTCTTGTCCATCACATCATTCTCCTAATGATGTGATCCCGTTATCAATGACATCCAATGTCCATGGTCAGGAAACCGTAACCATCTATTGATCAACGAGCTAGTCAACTAGAGGCTTACTAGGGACATGGTGTTGTCTATGTACCCACACATGTATCTGAGTTTCCTTTCAATACAATTATAGCATGGATAATAAATGATTATCATGAACAAGGAAATATAATAATAACTAATTTATTATTGCCTCTAGGGCATATTTCCAACAGCGCCCCCCCTACAGGGCGCGGCTCCCTGCCTCGTGGACCCCTCGAGCATCCCCCGACCGACTTCTTTCGCCTATATAACCCTACGTACCCTAAAACCACTGAATATCAAGATAGATCAGGAGTTCCGCCGCCGCAAGCCTCTGTAGCCACCAAAAACCTCTCGGGAGTCCGTTCCGGCACCCTGCCGGAGGGGGAACCCATCACCGGTGGCCATCTTCATTATCCCGGCGCTATCCATGACGAGGAGGGAGTAGTTCACCCTCGGGGCTGAGGGTATGTACCAGTAGCTATGTGTTTGATCTCTCTCTCTCTCTCGTGTTCTCTCTCGTGTTCTCTCTCGTGTTCCCTCTATGGCACGATCTTGATGTATCCTGAGCTTTGCTATTGTAGTTGGATCTTATGATGTTTCTCCCCCTCTACTCTCTTGTGATGAATTGAGTTTCCCCGTTGAAGTTATCTTATCAGATTGAGTCTTTTATGAGAACACTTGATGTATGTCTTGCCGTGTTTATCTGTGGTGACAATGGGATATCACGTGCCACTTGATGTATGTTTTGGTGACCAACTTGCGGGTTTCGCCCATGAACTTATGCATAAGGGTTGGCACACGTTCTTGACTCTCCTGTAGAAACTTTGGGGCACTCTTTGAAGTACTTTGTGTTGGTTGGATGAATCTGAGGTTGTGTGATGCATATCGTATAATCATAACCACGGATACTTGAGGTGACAATGGAGTATCCAGGTGACATTAGGGTTTTGGTTGATTTGTGTCTCAAGGTGTTATTCTAGTAGGAACTCTTTAATAGATTGATCCGAAAGAATAACTTTGAGGTGGTTTCGTACCCTACCATAATCTCTATGTTTGTTCTCTGCTATTAGTGGCTTTGGAGTGACTCTTTGTTGCATGTTGAGGCCTTGTTATATGATCTATCTATGTTATTATTGTTGAGAGAACTTGCACTAGTGAAAGTATGAACCCTAGGCCTTGTTTCCTATCATTGCAATACCGTTTACGCTCACTTTTATCATTAGTTACCTTGCTGTTTTTATATTTTCAGATTATAAAAACCTTTATCTACTATCCATATTGCACTTGTATTACCATCTCTTCGCCGAACTAGTGCACCTATACAATTTGCCATTGTATTGGGTGTGTTGGGGACACAAGAGACTCTTTGTTATTTGGTTGCAGGGTTGTTTGAGAGAGACCATCTTCATCCTACGCCTCCTACGGATTGATAAACCTTAGGTCATCCACTTGAGGGAAATTTGCTACTGTCCTACAAACCTGTGCACTTGCAGGCCCAACAACGTCTACAAGAAGAAGGTTGTGTAGTAGACATCAAGCTCTTTTCTGGCGCTATTGCCGGGGAGGTTAGTGCTTGAAAGTGTATCTTTAGATCTTGCAATCGAATCTTTTTGTTTCTTGTTTTATCACTAGTTTAGTTTATAAAAGAAAACTACGAAAAATGGAGTTAAGTTTGTCTCATACGCTTCGTCTTTTTAATATCTTTCATGAGTTTGATGGAAAGGAAAATTGTGCTCAAGTGCTAGAAGAAGATTGCATTAAAATGCCAGGTACAAAATCTTTGAATGATGAGCATGATTGCAATGTTGTTAGTATAAACTCCTTGAATATCCTTGGTACTAATGATGATTGCTCTAGTCAAAATATGTCTTATGAGCATGTCAACTTTTGTGGAGTGCATGTTTGCATGAACACACCAAATAGAGAAGATATATATTGAAAGAGGCATAAGTATTTAGAAACTAAGAAGTTGCAAGAAAGGCTAGATAAGAGTGCGGAGAATTTAAGATATCTTTCCCGTTGTGAATTTTGCAATAAACAAGATCATTTACATCTCCAATGCAAATTGTTTCATGATCGGATCGTGTCCAAAAATTGTGATGATTTTATCTCCCTTTCTCATTACAATGAACTTAGATTGTTTTTGGGTTGTGAAGAGTTGAAACGTTTAACTAAGCCTATTCCAGAATTTAATCTTAAGCATTTTCTTGATATTGATCTAGAAAAGATTTATATGTTTTGTGCGGAGAATTGCATTGAAAATCCTTATATTGCCAATTACCTAAAGAAAATAAAGCAAATGGAAGATGATGAGAATACTAATGAAAGGGAAGAGACTTCCCAATCTCCTCCTATTACTTCTTATAATGAATCAGGTAACGAGGAAGAGCTTTCTATTCAACCAATCTCGTCAATAAGGAGCTCAAAGAGGAAAGGTTGAACCCACACATAATGTGAAGAAGAAAAAGAAAAGAAGGAACAACAAAGGTAGAAAGGTATCCCTCCCAAATGATGTTGCTCCTACTACTCATTGTGATGATGATAATTGCTATACTATTGGTGCTATCAATATTTTTAATGATGAGAGTGATTATGCTTATGATATGAAAGGGCCCAAGCTTGGGGAAGCTATGTTTGATGGGGATGAATTATTTGAGAATATATTTGCTGGAATTAATGTTTGTCCCAAGCTTGGGGATGCTATGATTAATGAAGATGATATTTTTAGCATCCCAAGTCTTGATATGCAAAGTTGTTATGATAGCATGCCTCCTACGTATGATGATTATATTGATGAAAGTGGGTTTGGAAGAGTGTCAACTTTAGGAAGTAGTGATCCCACTATTTTGGAGGATGTTGAATTTTATTGTGATGAATATGAAAGTGGATTTGGAAGAGTGTCAACTTTATTTAGTGATTCCACTATCTTGGGAGAGGTTTCAATCGATTATGATGAGAACGAAGTTGCTACTTATGATGATTATTGTGATGAAACTTATGCTATAAAAAGTAGTGATGATTATATTTACAAATCTTGTCATGATTATGCTTACCCTTTTTCTGAACATTACTCTTTTAATGTGGAAACAATTTTTAGTGTTCAAGTCTCTTATGATACTCCCACTATTCCGAATGAGAAGAATTTTGCTTATGTGGAGAGTAGTAAATTTTCTATGCTTGTAGATCATGAAAAGAATGCTTTAGGTGCTGGTTATATTTTTGAATTTATTCATGATGCTACTGAAAATTATTATGAGGGAGGAATTTATGCTTGTAGGA
>LR880972.1:978762924-978775117 GCA_904067115.1 Aegilops sharonensis
CAATTTTCACCTCGGTCGTCGTTGTCGTCGGCGATTCCTTTGTTGGCACCTACTGGGAAGGTGCCATCCACATCGGCTCAAATCCGGCGGTAGTAGAAGGGTGCGGTAGCGCGGAAAATGCCAAGCCATTGTAAACTACATCTTTCATAGATGACAAGTTGAAGACGTTGCAGGTCTATTGCTGAGCACGCGGGTTGTGCTTCACCCGTGGCCACCAATTGGGGCATTTACATGTTTGTGCCTCCACAGTGCAGTTACATGCGGTCAGGAGCTGGTGGGCATGCTCATGACACCACCGTCACCAGAATATACACAACTCTCAGAAGATATGTCAAAAGATTATCTTTGTCTTTTTTTCTTGCTACTGCTACATGCACTAAGTTGTCAAAGGCCTTCAGGTTTCTCGGGCATATCCTCTATCTTACATCTTATATCTTATATCTTATATCTTATATCTTATATTTACTAATTGGAGGCACCATACGAGCCTCCACGTTAATCCTTAAAACTGATTACAAATAACCGTTGGATCTTAATTCTGTGTCTAGGATTAAAGATATATGGTTCCCTGATATTTAGTAGATATTTAGTAGCACGTACATCTATCCAATAATAAGCCCAAGAGTCCATGCATGGTACTCTAGAAAGGAAACGTGGAAACAAAAATCACCTACCAAATTAAATACTTTTTCCTTCTGCCTGTAAGATTAAAAAGATACAGTTCCATCATGTTTAGCACTACGTACAAGGGAGATCGAATCAACACAAGAGTCCATACGATGTACACTAGGAAAGAAATATGGAAAAAAATCACCTGACAAACTATTTTTTCCCCTGGAAACGTAGTGATGTTTTTTCTCATCGACATACTGATAAATTTACCCTTGCAGGCATGCCGTAGCTAACAATATATGTACCACGACAGCTCAAAAAAAATCACGGCTGCAGGCAATGACTCAGCTAACCTGCATTCAGCAAAAATATATTCACAGAGCAACGTCTGCCATCTAGCTAGCTGAAAATCTGTGCGTAGATCTATGTATAGGTACGTGGACCAAAATTTCTCATCCAAAAATCACCATGCATACAACCACAACGTGTATATGGATGTACGATACCAATCCCACCCATATATCACACTAAACTAAATATATACTCCTGAATTTGTTTGTCACGATGCACATAGTATTATCTGAAAATATAAACAAATCGATGTTGAAAAGTTCTAAATCTATGTAAAAAATATAATTAATAAATACATCCTACAATTTTCAAAATTTATAATTGCAAAACCATGCAAGTGTGCCATCTAGCTAGCTGAAAATCTGTGCGTAGATCTATGTATAGGTACATGGACCAAAATTTCTCATCCAAAAATCACCATGCATACAACCACAACGTGTATATGGATGTACTATACCAATCCCACCCATATATCACACTAAACTAAATATATACTCCTGAATTTGTTTGTCACGATGCACATAGTATTATCTGAAAATATAAATAAATCGATGTTGAAAAGTTCTAAATCTATGTAAAAAATATAATTAATAAATACATCCTACAATTTTCAAAATTTATAATTGCAAAACCATGCAAGTGCATGAGAAACCCACATATTCAAATGTCTGGGAATGTATTATAGTAAAAAAAAATGTGCGTGGAATGGTGTAAGTTCCATATTAAGGAATGGGCTCCCAAAGATGTGAGAGCCCTTAACTAATAAAAAAATTGTAAAGTAATAGTAACCAAATTGTGAGATGTGAGTCCAGGTTAATGTAATGTAATGGCATAGGTGTCTGCCGGTTAAAGCTATATAACATGGGCTAGGATACGAGATAGCCGTCATCGCCTAAAAAATGCATCATCATTGCTTTTCCTAATGGCTCGGTTTGGATGTTAGAAGGATCAATTTTCAATAGTGTACAGACTAACTTTAAAATTCTTATAAGCGGATATTCTTTAAATTAGGGAGATTTTCAAACAGGAGAAGTGTGTGCTTCTAGAGAATTACATGACAACTTATAAGTACTCATGATTTTTTTGAATGTTAATGGTACAATTTTAACAAAATATAGATGGCTTCTAGAAAAATACAGTCCATTAAAAAGAAAGGTTCGGTGGGAATACCAGAAATTTATGGAATTGTTGAAAGGACAAAGAAGGCATGCATGAGTCAAAATCAAACTTTAAGAAGTTTAATGACCATCCAAACATTTAAAAGTAAGAGGATAAGCTTTAGCCAAGCTTCCCCACAAAAAAAGCTTTAGCTGAGTTATGTCCCATAGCGAGGTGTATGACTCACCCGACATATTGAACATATGAGCACTTGAAAAACTACTCGGGGAATGATTCTTGGTCCTGGTCACGCATGTTTTTGATGAAACATTTTAATCATACATTTGCCTGGAATAACCCTGGAAATAGAAACCCATAAAGAGAGAAATCATAGGTGGTATATTTCTAATAAATGTAAAATGAGAAGACATTTTCATATGTAATTAGTCATTGATAAAGTAGCGAATACAATATTTAATAGGCTATGAAAACAGACAATATTTCATGCATTTAATTTCAATAAGAATTAAATAAAGCAATACTCATAGAGACTTTCTATGTAGAATGTAATAAACATTCAAAATAGCTAGGCCGTGCAAGAGCACAGGTCCACGACTAGTAACACTAAACTCCCTAGTTTTAAAGGCCTCACAATCAATAAAGGTCTCCAATTTGGAATTGGTCTCCCAATTTTGACCAGGTTAACAATTTCATAAAAAGCTCTCATTCCATTTTTTAATACACTATGCATCTTAATTTTAGAGCTCTCCCATTCGATTGAGGTATACAATTTTAATTCTCGACTTGACCTGGCCAATCCTTATTTGTGGCCCAATAAAATCTCTAACGTCATTAAGGTTCCTTATTTTCAAGCCCCTCATTCAAGTGAGGTCTTCAATTTGGATTGGAAACACAAATTAATTGTGTCATTGGCCCGGGCTTCGTGGTGGGATCTCTTGGTGAATGGGTCCCTTGGTAAGTGCTTGGATGATATGGACCTTCGTTGACATCAAGGAAATGTCGACTATGACACGTTTAGCATCACCATAACACACGCGGCCAATAACATATATAATTTTTCTAATGTATTTGTATTAATTAAAAAACGGATTTCAGTCACATGATCAAAAAGACCCACCCAAACACCACAATAAAAAAAGAAAAATGATACACTCAGGGACGATTCACTACGGATTGGTCATAGCAAACACTCTCGCACCAACCGCTTCCTAGATTTTCACAGTTGGGCCAATCTTTCCGCAATTTCCAACCATAAATTGACAAATCTATATTTAGCCATGATTTCGTAAAGTCTGTCCATAGGTGTAGCATCTCTGATGAAAAAACATCCATCGTTTCCCCCACACGCCAAAACAACTAGCACGTAAATAGTTTTCAAAACTTAAAAAAATGTACCATGTAAAAACAAAACATGTACAAACCTAAGGGCATCTTCAACGTGAAGCGCTTGTGAGGAAATAAAGAAAGGGTCCTGATAATGCCCACACATGTGGCATATTAGAGATCCGCCCACACGTCCTGTGTGGCATAATCAGGAGGCAGCCCACACGGACTGTGTGTGCGCGAACATTATAATTGCCCACACGTTTGGGCGCAGCCACTTCGTGCCACACACCCAACAAGTACTACTCATCCCCACCCCGCGCGTGTGGCACGAAGCAAATATGCCCACACGTCCTGGTGCAGCTAAGTTAGGTACCCGCGGGATGACGATTTAGTTGCCATCTGGGATGGCAAATGTAGTTATTCAGAATGGCAAATGTAGTTGTAAAAACATGGCAACTCTATCTGTTTTGGTTAACTCTAATGTAGGATAATTGCCGCGTATAGTCAAACCATAGTTGCCGTGTGTGATTATCTACTTGCCAAATATGGTCAAATAATAGTTGCCATGTGTGTTTACCTTGTTGACATGTGTGGTCCAGCCATAGTTGCCATGTATGTTTATCTGTTGCCACGTACGCACAACTACAATTGCCGTCTAGCAACGAATCATAGTTGCCATGTGTGTTTACCTAGTTGCCACGTACGCGCAACTGCAGTTGCCATCCAATAACGTACAAGTGTCTTGTGGGCGAAAAGCAGTTTGCCCACACGCGCATGGACTAGGTGGTGACTGTGCGGGCAAAAACTAGTTCGCCCACATAGCACAACAGGCAATCCGCGTGCTGCGGGGCGTATGGGCGAACTCTCCAACGCCCACACACACGATGATGCCCATGTGGCACTTAGATTCTAACAGATTCTTTTAGAATTCGTGCAAAACAGAATCAACGTGGATCAAGGCGTGTGGGCGATGTGCAAACATGTCACACATGTGGACGTTATCATTTGGGTAAAGAAAACTAATATTTTACTTAGCGTCTGTGTAGGAGTCCCTGCTTCCAATGCAAATATCAATCTGTAAACGCCTCGCGATTTAAAAATAAATAAAACAATAACGTAAGTTCCGTTCTCCCAACGCATCAGGTAACGAAGCGCCCTCATTTTTCCTTGATTTTGTTGAGATCCCTGTACTAACTAGATGATACCCCGCGCGTTGCTGCGAAAAATAAAGCTGATAAAAGATTATACAAAGACAATAAATAAATGTTTACTGAAAAAGGTCTGTAGAAATAGTTTAACTATGAATGCTATGCAATTCTAGGCACGAGTCGGGAAAACATTTGTTTGTCGAGTGCCAGGAGGTTAAGCAGGTGTGGAGAGAAATGAATCTCGAACATGTCAGGCTGCAGCTAGCAGGATGCAACTCTGTTGGGGAGACCCTTGACAGCCTATGGAAGCAGCCTGAGACAATCCGCATGCAGATCATTGTGCTATGGTGGCAGTGGTGGACTCAGCGGAATAAAGTGCGTGAGGGAGAGAAGCCTTTGGAGGCCAACCAATTCGCTGTTCGTGCCGCATGCACAGCTGCGGAATACCAGCAATGCTACTGTAAACCGCCTAAGCAATCTGCACAGGCACAACCATGGAGGTCTCCACCCACTGAGGTAATTAAGGTTAACGTGGACGGAGCTCACATTCCAGGAAACCAGCATGGTGCTTGGGGGATGCTGGCTCGGGATAGCGCCGGCAAGGTAATCGCTGCAAGAGCGGGACGAGCGGAGCATGTTGCCGAGGCATTTGATACTGAACTTCATGCGGTGGAGAAGGCAATTGACCTGGCGGCGGAACTCGGAGTGGTCAGGCTGATCGTTGAGACGGATGCGCAGCTAGTAGAACAAGCCCTCAACAGGAGGACACCTGATTTCTCTCGGCAGGCACATGCGATTGCCGATGTCAGAGTTCAAGCCAGGCTATGGTTCTCTTCCTGCGAATTTGTGCACTGTAGACGGGAGGCAAATATGCCTGCTCACCAGCTTGCTAATCTAGGCTTATCTCTCCCCCTGGGAGAAGTTGCTGTTTGATATGATGATATTCCAGCTCATGTAGCTGCGTCTGTAATGGGCGATTTGGCCCACAACGTTGAGTAATAAAGCTTTATGCTTACTTTCAAAAAAAAAATCAACTACAATTGATATGTTCGTTACAACATCCTTAATGTGAGATTACATTATATTGGGCACGAAAACAAAAGGTGATGGTTCACAGAGGCGATTGTATAAAGAAGTCAAAGCTGCTAGTTTGCTTCCGATCAGCTGAGCTATACTTTAAAACATGTTTTACTTGCATTTTCCATTGTAAGCTGCAGCTGTAAAAATTCATGCAATAACTCAAAAGACTTATGTACCTAATTTTTTTATTTAAAGATATACTGAATGGATCTCTATTGAAACACATAGTACGAAGTAGCATGTTAGCATTACTATAATTTTGTTGGCTATTCATCTTTCCATTAAACAGTCGGACAAATGAGCAAAGCAATAGTACATGATAGATAAAAAAATCTAATTAAATTCCAATTATCTAGATGTCCAAACTTTACAGTTTAGAGTATGGAAAATAGAAATATACTCGCTCCGTAAACTTTTATAAGAACTTTTGGATAACTTTTCTAGCGAGTACCAACTATGGCCAGAAATATTTTCTTACCAGTCCTTCATGTAGATTTCGGTCTTGATTCCATGAAAACCAAGAGACTCAGCAATTGAATATTATACTTATAGTCGTAAACTGAAACTGTAGGAAAAACAATGATTAATACGCGCATCCACTTATATGACATCTGTCTACACTGTACTTGTGGTATTTTCCTAGTGTAGTTAAAGAAATCATTAAGCAAGAAAAGAGTATATAGCATAGGGACCAACAAATCTGAAGAAAAGGTAAAATGATCTAACCTCAATTCCGTAATTATCTGATCTGATAAAGAAATCACTTGCAGTAATAAGTGGAACTTTGATATTTGTCGCAACTCTATCAGTGCCTCAAATACCATGTACATGATTAATCATATGATGTACACTTTGTTATCTTCTAGAGACCAATAGATTGTCAGTTGGGAATGGTACATAATAAAGGGAATACGATGTTACTATACTATAGTGCATTGACCACCGTGGCTTGAGAAAAAAAGTGCTACCTCTAGCCAAAGAGATGCAAATAAAGCAATAGGTAGAAATATGTTTCTTCAAATAAGTAAAAAATTATTTACCTACAGCGCTCCTCCTGATCTTCATGAACAAACAAAGCAATATCAAGAATTGTACTCGATCATGAAAAGCTTTGATCTTCACAAATGAAAAGCAAATCATGTGGGGAAATTAGCCTTCAAACTCATAGAATCCTCGAAATACTAATCACTCCATCAATGTTGCCGAGCAGGCTGCAGTGGCGAGCAGATGACCCAATGGAGTGATGGCGAGGTGATGGCCATGGCCAGTTCATGCTGGGCAAGGAGTACCAATATTTGGTCTGTGAGCAGGATGGGGAAGGGATTCATCCGATGAAGACATGGCTCATTGGTACTATAACAGGAAGGGGAAAAGGAAGGTGCATGGAACGGGAAGAGATATGCATGATATTGAAATAAGAAGAGAAGACGATGCAGAATTGAAGTCGGACTTTTAGTATGCCTCCGTCAGTATCCCTTTTTTTAGATCGCCTCCATCTATTCTCTGTGCGGTTCGTTTCTGGTGGGCTTCATGTGAGCAGGAGTAAATGGGCTGCATGTTGCAAGTTTTGCCAGCGACAAAAACTAAAAGTACGCAGGCAGGAATCCGACGGGCTACACTAAAAGGAAAAATGGAACGGACTATTGTCCGTGTCGTGGGATAGTGGAAATTAAATGGAAGTACATAGTGGATGGTGGCTTGAAGAACAAAGAAAGCGACACACTGGTAAAAAACTACATGAGTGTGGAACAGAAAAAATAACAAAGAGATGAATTGACGTGGGTGGAAATTGCTGAGGTGGCTAGTTGATGATGTGGATGGACTACATGTTGAGAGAATTGGTGTGAGTGGGAATCAACTTTTTAAGAATGTAAAATGTAAGATTTTAGCGTTCAGGTAGCGCCGGTTGCCAGTTCATTTGCTGTATGCAAAAAACAATTAAAGCGCCGGACGACTGCTTTTGCATCGACGCAAGCGAGATTCCTGGCTTCGATCGGGAAACAGGGCAAAAGGGCAGGAAATCGATCCTGGCGCCCATCTTAAGCGCCTACATTGTAGATCCCATAAAAACATATATAAGCGGCGCAGGAAAGCGCGCATTGCCCATATAGTTTAGGATCGATCCTTATAGATGCCGATGGATTCAGGAAGCTCACACAACTTTGTCAAATTCCTGATTTGTTTTAAATTCCCGAACATTTTTCCAATTCATGAAATTTTTTCTTTGAAATTTGAAACATTTTTAAATTCATGAACTATTTTTGAAATCGCAAACATTTTTTTGAATTTGATATCCATGAATATTTATTGCAGTAAAAAGAATAAAACAAAACAAGAAAAAAAAAAGAACCAAAAAATTAGCAGCGCCCAGCCCACCCATGGGTCATCCCAAAACGCACGTGGGACATAGGGGGCTGTGCGATTGGTATTTGCCGAGAATAATGATAGTCGCACGGACAAGTTGTTACGGATCAATATTCTCTCCGTTCCCCAATATTTGTCTTTCTAGCCATCTCAAATGAACTACAACATATGGATATATTAGACATGTTTTAAATTATAGATTTACTCATTTTGCTCCGTATGTAGTCATTTGTTGAAATCTCTATAAAGATAATTATTTAGGAACGAAGGGAGTAGAATGTAATTAGATAGCACTTTTTGATTGAAGATTGGGCCCATCCCGTGAAATTCGAAGGAGATTAATTAGCGGCGTGATCATCTGTGCATCTAAGATTATTGATTTGCCGACATCCACTGTATCCATGGCCCTGAGTCACGCCGGCATGCAACTTTCTTTTAACACAGTACAGACGCAGACACTCATACCTATACTCATCCTTATGAGTTATGAACGCATGCACGCATCCTTACTATTATGAGCATCTCCGAAAGACTGAGCAGCACATCATCTTGAGCAGCGGCGATTCTACTCAACAGGCTTCAATAGGCTCTAGCCTACCCTCAAATTTTGCCACACAAAAAAACACCACCAATGATCAGCACACTAGTAGTTAGGTGCAGCGCATAAAATGGCTCCCAACACCAAAAAATTAGTATCCTTGAAGTTGAGCCTGCCCTGCAATTACGTCCTAGATTCGCCACTGATCTTGAGAATGATAAAATCATCATCGATGCCACATATAGTTGACGGGAACGTCTTCTTTCACTGAACGAACATCGCCGAAAGCCTGAAATAAATCCAGAAAAATGCGAACACAAATGTCAAGTTGGCCCTGGCCTTTTGACCGCACTACATACTGTACTAGATTTGGAGAGGAAGAAAATTGGATTCTCCACAATTGAAGCATGCGGAAACCACATCTATCCCAAACCAAGCAACAAAAACCGCGGGCGGCAGCAGGCAAGATCTTCAAGTAGGTGGTGGCGGCAGCGCAACTTGGTTGGCGCCGTCCACTTGTGTGTACCTTTTACTCCGCAGGGATCACACTGGAAGCAACCGTCCGGCCGGGCGGATTGTGGATGGAGATGTACCTTGTCCGGTATAAATAGGAGCTTCCATTGCAATGCTCCTCCACACGCAGCAGCTTAGCGCATCTAGTGGTACCACATCATCTCACAGCAGGCTCACAGCTCGGCCATATCGCAGAGCGAGTGACCAGTAAGTAGGAGATGGACATGGAGATCCCGGTGATCGACCTCCAGGGGCTCACCGGCGACGCCTCCCAGCGGTCGCAAGCCATGGCGCGGCTCCACGAGGCCTGCAAGGACTGGGGCTTCTTCTGGGTACGTAAGCGGCCACACGTACGTGTTCCTCGCGGCCACAAGTTAATTAATTGACAGTCGCGTGCTACGGCCGGCGCAGGTGGACAGCCACGGCGTCGACGCCGCGCTCATGGAGGAGGTGAAGCGCTTCGTGTATGCCCACTACGACGAGCATCTCAAGGATAGGTTCTACGCCTCCGACCTCGCCAAGGACCTGCAGCTGCCGGCGGAGGCATCCAAAACCGTCTCCGATCAGGTAGACTGGGAGACCGCCTACTTCATCCGGCACCGTCCCGCCAACAACGTCGCCGACTTCCCGGAGATCCCGCCGGCCACACGGTCAGTATTCTTCCCACCCCATCCTCATTACTCACAGTTGCTTTCTTGCTCACGTTCCTGTCATGATGCTCAGGGAGATGCTCGACGTGTACATCGGCCAGACGGTGTCGCTCGCAGAGCGGCTGGCCGAGTGCATGAGCCTCAACCTTGGCCTGGACGGCGCCCTCGTCAGGGACACCTTCGCGCCGCCGTTCGTCGGGACCAAGGTCGCCATGTACCCGGCCTGCCCGCGGCCGGACCTCGTGTGGGGCCTCCGCGCCCACACCGACGCCGGCGGCATCATCCTGCTCCTGCAGGACGACGTCGTCGGCGGGCTGGAGTTCTTCCGGGGCGACCGGGAGTGGGTTCCCGTCGGCCCCACCAAGGGCAGCAGGATCTTCGTCAACCTCGGGGACCAGCTGGAGGTGATGAGCGGCGGCGTCTACAGGAGCGTGCTGCACCGCGTCGCCGCCGTTGCCGAGGGGCGGCGGCTTTCGGTGGCGACGTTCTACAACCCTGGGGCCAACGCGGTTGTGGCGCCGGCGTCCACGGCGACGGAGACGGCGGCGCAGCTGTACCCCGGGCCGTACAGGTTCGGCGACTACCTGGACTACTACCAGGGCACCAAGTTTGCCGACAAGGCGGCGAGGTTTAAGGCCGTTAAGGAACTGTTCGGTTCACGGATTGTACACAATTGACTAGCTATGCTTGTTGGGGTTCCATTCAATAATGCTAAACATACAAAGAGTTACAAGCAATTACACGTTGACTATAATTTTTTTCATTTACTAACCAATCACAAACTTGCCCCCTCTTCTCTGATTCTCAGGGGGTGTGCCACCTCCCCACCTATTGACCAATCAAATTAATTCTCTTTGTAAAACCTTGTAACTCGTTTGTATGTGTAGCATTACTCGGGTTCCATTGAAGTAGTGCTATCTGGACTATTTCCTGGTGTTGTTAACTGTTCCCTCTGTTACTAAATATAAGTGTTTTTAAATATTTTAATATGAACTACATACGGATGTATATTAACATAGTTTAGAATATAGATTCACGCATCTTGCTCCATATGTAGTTCATATTAGAATCTGTAAAAAGGCGTACATTTAGGAAAGGATGCAGTAGTTGGGTGTGGCAAGATCTCAGGTCTCAATCAAGTACCATAGTATATTAGTATATTAGAAAAAAATGAAAAGAAAATTTGTTGCGAATCTTCATGCAAGATCAAAGGGATATAGCATCTTATGTCTCAGTGCACTGAGACTTAGCAAAATTGTACTTAGTTTTATTGGTGGATCCCGTTTGTTCAAACCCAACGGTACGCCAAGAAGGCGCGCGGTGCATGTGCACCACCACCAGAAACAAGGGACCGGCTACTGATCAGGTGACTGAATCCTCATTTTGGGTCAGTCATCTTTTTTTTTTTAGTATTGCGTCTTGTGCGCTCATCCAGGTGAACATGCATGCATGCGGCCATGCGGGTAACTTCTCTTGTTTATTTTCGTAATGGCGTGCATGCACTTGATGATCATGTTCACTAACGTAAGCTTTGCTGGATGACTTTTAAAGTTGCCCTGTTAGATAATCGATAGGACTATGCATGCATGTCAGGTACATATGCCAGAATACAGAGTTTAAGCCTACGGTAGTTCTGGATGGTATTATATTTTTTATGGGTCATTATAAAATGGAGGACTGTGCTATAATCCGGTCGACTGGACTATAGCAACAGATCCAAACGAATCCCTCGATCCTCCTTTCACACGAAGTGGAGCGCGCTATGTCTAGGTTTTCTAAAAAATTAAAGCAAGCACAGAACACATTCAAGATTCTTTTCCCTAATTGTTGCATGCATGCATATAGGACAAAAATATTAATGTCAGCAAAGATTCTATTAAATTCAAAAATTCAAAATGTTTTGTAGCACAAACTGTCGCTCCGATTGAAAAATTGTTTTCACATAAAAGATTCGTCGCGGCGAGATCTTCGAAACTAGATCCCATGTTGATATGTTTCGACGACTTTTTGTTTCTGGTAAAAAGTTACCACATGCGACCTACATAGGTTATCATGTCCGTGGTGCATAAGTTATCATGTTGTTTACACAAAAATAACCAGGGCATGAAAAAAGTTTCTCGAACATTCTCTTCACATGCACATGTGTGCATGCAATGGAAGAATTTTTTCATGTCATCCTAGTTCTTCTTGTTCGAAACTCCAAAATGTTTAATAGCTTAAATCGTCGGTCCAATCGAAAGTCAATTTCACATAAATATTTTTTGCGACAAGACCTTCGAAAACTAGGTCTCATTTTGATATGTTTTGATGAATTTTTTCGTGCAAATAGTTATCAGGCCCCGGGCTAAAGTTATCAGAACATGCGACGAGACCTTCGGAAGTTATCAGGAGGGGGGGGGGGGGTATGTTTTCAAACAACTTCATCCCGTCCCACCACCCTCCGTACGGTAGTTACTGTGGTATTTATGCGTAAGTTATCACGTATACGGTGC
>LR880972.1:978783540-978800921 GCA_904067115.1 Aegilops sharonensis
TTTTTGCAAAAAATGTCGAAATTTATGTTTTTAAATTTTCCTAACTAGTAGATGTAGTAACATAACTACATCTCGAAGGATTTTAATTTTTGAAGTTTTTATCATTTTCTTTTGTTTTTTCAAAACTGAAATGGCGATATGGGTGAGGGGGTAGAGTTTGAAAATTGCACAACCCCTTTAGTCTGGTATGGTGTCCATCCAATTCTACCGTCGACTACATCTGCTAGCACCATCCCAGCCAGAGTCACATTCTATTAAAGTGGTAAAAAGAATTACTTTTTAATATATCAAAACTAATTCTATCAACTATTACTAAAGGCTAAACAACTATTAATGCAAAACAGTAGCAAAATTAATATTAATTAATTATAAAAATTTATCTACTGTTTTCTAACATAAGCATACTACAACATGTAAAACCTACAGAAAGAACTAACTAAAAAAATTGAAAACAACAATTAAAGGACTAAAACAACTATATAAGAAAAACAGTAATGTTTTAATTAAAATCCTAATTTAAATTATTCTAAAAATAAGAAAATTAATCTTACTGTGACATAAATCTAACATGTGACTAGGAGGAAAAAGAATTAAATTTAAAACTATTTTTAAACTCAAATTATTCACAATCTAGGGTTTGAAGAAAATTTGAACAAATTCATATTTAAATCATTCAAAGTTGGAAACTAATGACATAAACAGAAACTAGACAAAATTTTGAATCTAATGCAAAAAGAATCACTCAAAAACATCAAATATCCTAAAAAGATAAGCAATTTAAAACAGAAACTAAAAACAAAAAACAAATGGAAAAACAAAAAACAATTTTTAGAACCCCTTTAGGGCCTGTTCTGCAATGCTCCAGCTCCAAGCTTCCTCAACTTCACGCATGAAGCTGAGGCGAACGCTCTAGCTCCTGGAAGCTGGAATTGAGAAGCTAGCGACCTGTCTTAGTGTAACAAAGGAGAAGTTGGGGAAGCAGCTCTTTTCCAAATCCGTGAAAGGAAGAAGTTGGAGTTGAGGGCAAATTACGCTGGGTTGCCACCGCCAAGTGACTCTCAGCGTACCGGTTCGAGTTTCTTTTCCGAACTCTCGCTCGCATGCGTTGGCAATTTGTATTGGGCCTCAATCTGGCCTGCCAATCCCGCCAAATGGGCTGGCAGCCCCGTGCGTATCGACCGAAAGCGGAAGCTGAGTTGTCGAACGCTTTCCAAGTCGCTACCAGAAGCGAGAAGTCATGCGAGAAGCTGAATTTAGGAAGTTTTGGAGAAGCTAGGCGGTTCCAGAACAAGCCCTTAGTCCCGGTTCGTGGCTCGAACCGGGACTTTAGTCCCGGTTCGAGCCACCAACGGGAACAAAAAACAATTTTTAGAACCCCTTCAGTCCCGGTTGGTGGCTCGAACCGGGACTAAAGGACCCTTTAGTCCCGGTTCGAGCCACCAACCGGGACTAAAGGACATCGCACCCTTTACTCCCGGTTGATGTCTCAAACCGGGACTAAAGGTCCCATTTGAACCGGGACAAATGCCTAACCGACGCACTAGCCTCTCGAACCGGGACTAATGCTCACATTAGTCCCGGTTCGTAATGCAACCGGAACTAATGTGTAGATTGAGCTTTGACCAAAGCCTTGTTTTCTACTAGTGGAATGATTTCAGATCAAATCAAGAAAAATATGAAGGTGTTGCCAAATTTGACCTAGACAAACATAATGAGATTTCCGAAGTCTTGTAAATATCTCAACAAATATTAGCTAGCTAGTAATATATAAAAAATGAAGAAACAAGGATTTCAAAATTTTCAAGCAAAATTATGCAAGCCAATAAATAGCTACAGCTAAATCGTAAAATGTTGGCTGCAAATGTAGATTTCTTTATGGGACTTCATATGACAATAAGAAAATAAGCTGGGATGAATCAACTCAAATAATTTGATACAATCATTGGCATTATGATTCAAAGGAGAGAAAGAAAATACAAAGCTTTAGGCAAAAATTGTTAGCCAACATTCATTGCACATATTTCAGTTTTATAAAGTAGAAGTTCAGTTTGCATACAACAAGAGGCTAACATTCGAGAAACAATTGTGTGCATGTTCATCTATTGCCCAATTTAGCTAAACATTTAAGTTTGCTGCTATACATTATGTTGATACTTTGCTCAGCAATTTTTTAGAATTGTAAGTCAAATCCAAGTAGAAATTAAGACTATCTTTTAATCAAGATGTACGTCTAATTAAGTACTTGCAAACATGGTCAATTTCATTCCTACTGATTTGTCATATCTTTTTCCAAGTGGCATGATACTTCTCCTCCCCTCCCCGCAGTGTATATATTGCTTAGAAGAGAATGAGAAGACCACAATCTTTTGTAGCTCTACAAATAAGATCAATTTACTTATAACCGAACTACAACTTGTTGAGCCCTATATTTTAATTATGCATCATCATCAAATCTTTGTTTGGATGCTTTATAGAAAACCTACTAGAAATAACCAAATTAAAACATGATCATTGGTTTACTGAATCAGAAACTTCCATACATGCAAAATAAGCACTTCTTTTACCATGGCAAGATAAGGACACAGATCGGTCGAGTGCATATATGTGATCCTAATGGTGTTGGTTGTACGACATACCTCAGGTGGAGCTTGGACAACCGACTTCCCGGTGAAGTTGGCAGAAATCAATATTATCCGATAGTGAGGACTTCATCTCTGCTCCCTTCATCACAATTCCTTACTTCATTGTCACCATTTTAAAATCATTTTTTCAACAATATGAAAGATACTTTTGGTGCCATTTTTTGGCAATCAATCTGTTGAGGAGGTGCATGCACGAGAAGAGAAGGTTTTGAGACGGTCGATGAGGTGGGAGAAGAGGGTGTCGTGGTCGGGTTGTGCGGGCTGGCTTCATTTGTAGATTTTGTGTGTTGTTTTTTGTATTTTGCGCAAACCCTTACGATCTAGCCTTTTCTATGAAGGTAAATTAAGTGGATATTGGTTGATGAGGGCATCCCAGTACCTCATGTTGTTCCCATGAAGGAGGAGGTGAAGCCCAACTTGAGGACTCCTCCAAGTTAGAGGTGTGCCAAAGGGGGTGACCGGACCATGTACTTGGCCGGTTCCAGTTTTATCTATTTTTATTTCCAGGCCATGTTATGGGCCACTTAGGGTTTTTATTTTGTGTGTTTCGGTGTGGGCCTGTCCAACCAACTAATTTTCTAGATGCCTATATAAGGAGGCCGGTGGCTAGGTTTAGAGGGGGGAATTTTTTAGATTGAGTTTTGAACATTGTGTCCACGTGGTGAATCATCCTCCGGGGACGGCGCTGATGTTTACATCAAATAAAGTGATGATTGCATGAAGGTTCTTGTGTGATCAAGGATTATCGTGCCAAGGTTAGAGGTGTGTTGTTCATCTTCTCGTTGCTTGCTGGATTCGTTTCCTCACCTTCAGGTTGCGTGGATTGATTGCATGATTAGAAGGTTTTGCTATCTAATTGTCTTGCGGTGAAAGATCGGGCAAAAACTATAGGATCATCACGTTGATCCTTATCATTGGTTCCCATGGCCAAACCGCGAGATGCGTGTTGAGGATGAAGCCTTGCTGCTAGGAGAGTTTGGGAGACGTCGCCGTGTCAGGGGGCGTGAAGTCGGGACGCACCTTGTTGTCCTCCTCCGTTCCTACTGCATCCCATGGTCCGTACAGCTTGTCTCTTCCGACAACCCTTTTCACCACCAAGAAAATCACAAATAACTAGTATTCGTATATCATCCCGTTCCTTTTAGTCATCGGAATAGAAAGACCGAAGAGAGAGCAAAAGCAATTTACTTCTATTAGAAATTATCATTTTCTATTTGAAGAACTTGTGCTTAGCAACATTTGAAGTGAGTGTAATCGAATCGCCTGCGATTTACTTCTGTGTGCAACTTGCAATGTTACTATCAACTGATTTTTCTGATTATAATATACTCCCTCCGTCTCATAATATAAGACGGCATTATTACATTCAGTATGTGTATATAGGATGTAATAACATCTTATATTATGGGATGGAGGGAGTATCATAGAGTTGTGAATTCAGATATGCTTCCTGTTGTTCCTTTTTTTGGGATTGAATGGTTTATATTCAGTATTTCCGTTTAAGGTAAATAATATGCATACAGTATTTTATATATGGATTTTATTTTACATGTACTTTATGTGTTCGTATATAATACGCTGTTATTCTAATGTTTATATTGTAGGCCCCTGGGTTTTAGTTTCATGCCGAGCCCCGGAATCTGAGTACCGGCTCTGGGCGCTCATTGCCGATCCAACCGCAGCAAGTAAAAGTGAACAATACCAAAAACAAAAAATGGGCGGGTATTTGGTGGATATGCGGTCCCTTAAGAAAGAACAGTTTCCTTTTTTTGCAATGGAGAAAAAAAGACCTTGATAAGTGTCATACGTGTGGCACGAACACATGGCAACTACGAACATTTTCTATGACAAACGTAGTGACGCAAGGATGACAACCTTTTTTTTAATGTCAAGTTTCATTTTTTGGGCGAACCAACCCGTGGTTCGATGGTTAGAGGGACTATGATATCCCCGGTCCACCAGGGGTTCAAGTCTTGGTGCTCGCATTTATTTCTAAATTTATTTCAGTATTTTCGAAGTGTATGCGCGTGCATATTAGCGCTTGCACAGGTTACATTGGCACTTATCATTTTTAAGAAAAAAAACAGTTTGGTACCACTGGAGATTTGCTTGGCGCACGGCCGGCTCGATAGACGCGACATACTCCGTGGACGTACGAATCAGCCTGGAAATGCTCGATGGTAGGTACAAGTTGTATATATATCTGCTCTCTGCTAATGCATCCGATCGAGGCAGGAGCATGTGATGGGCGCAAAGCACGACGGGCGTCTCACCGATGAAGCAGCAGAGCGGAGCACGTCGTGGCGCTCTGCTCGGGTCGGTGCGTGGGCGTGGGGGCTCGGGTCGCCGTCTGGAGGCGAGCGAAAGAGGGAGGAGCGGGACGCCGCTTCCACTTGAGAACATACATCGTGTCACCAACTCGCACGTACGGATCGCTGACGGCCGTGCTCCTACCCACGACTAACAGCGAGCGGGGGCACCTGCGTGCGTGGTTTCCCTTCCCGGCGGTGCACTTCATTCAATATGCCGGCGAGCCAGCGAGCGACGGCTGTTGCTCCGGTTCATTCCGTCCACACCGGCGGTCCGGTGGGGGCGTCACCACCGCCGCACCGCCTACTCCCTTTGACCCCAATCAATACGGCCGGCACCGCGGGCGCACGCACGCCGCGCTGTCGTCTGTGCGACAAAAGTGGAACAGCTGCCGTTCCGGAAGAAGAAATTCACACATCGACGGACGACGCAAAGGAAGAAATCGGCGCTAGCTATCACGCTCACACTGTCACACATAAACCGAAGGAGCACCAAGAGAGACACCAAAACGAGATACTACATTTATGATGTCATCACAGTCCATGTATCTATACACCAAAACGAAAATCAAACCAAGTTCTTGCAAAAAAATTCGACCAAACAAGCAGCCGAATTGGTCAAAAGTCCACCAAAACCTCTCACTTTTTAGAGAGACTCTGTTTGTTTGTCAATCCAAACCAGTTTCTTTCTACACACAGCCCAGTTTTCTTCCTTGTTTCATTCTTCCCATCCAGTCAGCAGAGCCGCCTACATTACTCCTATCAGTCAATCAAGCAATCAGCCGAACAAGTCAAAATGGACGGAGGCCGGTCGGCCTACGCTACACCTCGGCGCACCGGCGCGGCGCGAAGCCGAGCCGGTTGCGCTCCAGGTCGTAGAGGACGTGGAAGTTCTGCTGCTGGTAGTTGCCGATGATGGACATGCCGGAGCGCGGCGTGCCCAGGACGGCCAGGCACATCACCCCCTCCGGCTCCAGCCGGATGAAGTAGTTCTCCGCCGGGAACTCCCACGCCGCGCCGTCCGCGAACACCAGCGACAGCTCCGGCACCTCCACCCTCTCCGCCCCCGACACGTTGTAGCACGGGCTCAGCACCGGGAACCCGGCGATGAGCGGGTACGACGGGCTCATGCGGTCCACGAACGCCTGCCGGATCGCCCGGTACGCCGGCTCCGGGAAGTAGCTCAGCGTCGTGCCGGAGTCGATGATGGTGCCGCCGCCGGCCAGCGTGCCCGACGGGACGTCCACCGCCTCCCCGCCCACGAGGACGGACTTGAGCTGGAGGTAGTAGAAGGTGTCCGCCGCGTCGGCCGCGGCCGGCGCGAAGGCCGTGTAGTTGAGCCGCGGGTGCGCGAGCAGCGCGTCGTCGTGGCCGAAGATGATCTTGCTCCCGGCCGCGCTGCCGTGCTCCACGAGGCAGTAGGAGAAGGCGTGCCCGCCGTAGACGCCGCGCAGCTGCGACGCGAACGACAGCGGGCCGCGGCCGAGCCCCAGCAGCCCCGCGGCGCCGTGGAAGAGGCCGCGGTTCCGGTGGCCGCACCCGAACGCCACGCCGTCCACGCGCCGGGTCGACCCGGCGGCGCCCGTGAGGTTGACGGTGAAGGCCTCGAGGGCGAGGTCGCCGGTGGTGTTGGACTGGTCGCCGTACCAGTAGTAGTAGGGGCAGGGGTCGCTCCGCGGCTTGCGGCACTTCCTCCCGGGCGGCGCCGCCGGAGACTCTGGCGGCGGGGAGACGAGGGCGCAGCGCGCGTCGCCGCAGGTGACGTTGCGGTAGGAGGCGGAGGCGGCCGGGTCGAAGACGGGGCCGGTCTGGTGGAAGCAGTCGAGGCAGGGCGCGCACTGCAGCCAGTTGAGGTCGCTGCCGGTGTCCATGATCATGCGGAACCGGCGCGGCGGCGTGCCCACGTACACGTCCACCAGGTACTCCCCGGAGCCGACCGCCACGCCCGACCCCACCGTGGCCACCACCCGCTCCGACAGCGCCCGCCGCGGCCGCGAGCCCTTCCTGGCCAGCGCGGCCCTCCTGCCGTGCATGGTGCCGATGCGGGCGGCGTCTTTCTTGGCCGAGTCAAGGAAGAAGGAGCCCGTCCCCGCCGCGCCCTCCGCAGCCGAGCGGTGGGTCATGTGGAGCTTGAGCGGCGGGGCCCGGCGCGCGAGCGCCTCCTCCTCGGCGACCAGCCTGCCGTCGCAGCCGGCGTCGGCGACGGCGGTGTTGTACGGCGGGAACTGGATGCCGTACAGCGGTCCTCCGGCCGTGGCCGACGAGTTGCTGCCACTGCCAGCGCCGAAGGAGGAGAGCGCGAGGAAGAAGACCACCAGCAGGGAACACACGGGCAGGTGCTTCAGCTTCGCCATGGCTGGCTGAGAGAGAGGGAGGGAGGGAGGGAGGACGCGTCGGCGATGTTGTGGGAGGTGAGGTGAGGTGAGGCGAGCTACGGTAGCCGAGGCGGACGGGACAGGGTAAGGTAAGGTAAGGTGGTGGGGGTTGGAATGCTTGTCGGGGGGGCCGTTTTGACCAGCGAGAGCGCGGGCTATCGACGACCTTTTCTCGATTCGTTACATCTACAGCAACAAAGTGAGGAAAATTATAGTACTTTACTACTAGTTCCTCCGTTTATTTTTTACCCAAGAAAGGGAACACAGTGGTATATTTTGAAAGCATTTGACCTGGGTGATGACGACCCATCTGCGTCAGTGGGGCGTGGTGTAGTGCCATGACGAGGTGTGGCGCAATCTGCCGGCCAGCACCAACACCGTGTCGACGTGTGGCTGTCCGTCATACTAGTAGGAAAGACTTGCACGCATGACTTGTGACCTGGCCCGGCAGAGGGAGAAAACTCGTCGAAAAGAAGGACCCCTGACCTGGCAAATATTCCTCGAGTACTGTATATACTTTCCTGGAAGCGCCAAGCAAGGATGGATCGAGTCAAACTGCATTTTTTTTAGAAAGAGACAACCTCGAACCGAACCTAGGAGTAGTGATCGTACGTCTCTATCTAGTAGGGGTATCACCGTCGACTGGCCGGAAGAATACATTCCTGGCCGCATGCGGTCTACGCACGCAATTTCCCTCTCAGAATTCAGGTTCAGCGGCATGCATGCGCGCCGTTTTTACACGGAATTTGCTGCGCGCGCCCCCGTCCGGCTCAGGCTAGCCATAGTGGGAGTAACTTAGGTAGTAACTTAACACATCCCAAGACAATTTTGCTTATGTGGCAAGTATTTAATGAGGAAAAAGGTGCTTGTGGTAACATAATATGTTACTGTAACATAGCGCTTTCCGAGGCAAAATGAGTCTATGAGATAATAAATGAAGCAATCTATGATACTACTACTATGTTACTTTGCACTATGGAGGTAGTAACTTACACTAGTGTCATACGCATGACACTAGTCTAAGTTACTCCCCACTATAACCAGCCTCAAGGATTCCGGAGGCCGCAGACCCGACCGGGAGGAGGAGCAGGGCACGTCCCTCTCGGGGCACCTGCGCGGCTCACACGCCAAGTCAAGTCAGGACGGCTGCACCGGACCAACGAGCAGTCGCTTGAGACTTTTATTTTTTTTTCTTCCTACAAAATCGAATTCCCTTCGGTCGTCCGATCCGCATCCAACTGACCGCGGCTCTTCTTCCTTCGGCTGCGGCGTCGTCCCCGTCGACTTCGAGCGGCGCTCAGCACCACAATGCCTTCCTTCCACCCGCTAGCCGCCACGCCACCGTCGGCGACGTCCGCTCCGTCGGCGCAGTCCAGGTGGGCCCTCGTCGACGACGACGCGGCGGCCTCGCGCCGTCCCCGTCGGCGCCTTAGGGTCGCCGTCCATGCGGGAACTAACTGAAACGCGCCCAAAGGACTCCGACGGATGTGCATAAGCAAACGCAACGAAAATAAGCAAGCGTCCACCTGCAGGTTTGTATGTTTTCATAGCTGATGACTCAGTTGAGCAACTTTCTGGCCTGATTAATTTAGTTATGGATGGATTCTCTCGTACGTTATGGCGGTATTTTCCCCAATCAAGCAACGCATGCGTTGCCCGGTTTCCTTCGCCTGGCATTTCAATCTGATATAGTAGCTCTCTTTTGCTTTGAAGAGCTATATTTTATCACTCGTCCTTCCCTTTTCTTTTTCAACTAAAAAGGCTGGCTGACTTCGCGGTTAGTGTAGCTTGCAGGCTAAGAAAGCTTTCCAACACGTGCGACCAAGCCACCGCTGACTGGAGTACTGCTGCTATTTTGTAGACCGACATTTTACAATTCAGGATAAAGTATGTATGTTTGGCCACAAGTCAAGTACTACCATTAATTAGCATGTGTGATTAGAAGTCAGGCAAATCTTGCGGAACAAGATAGGTCGCAACGTAATATAGTACTCGCTCCGTCCGTCCCAAAATAAGTGTCTCGACCTTAGTAGCACAACTTTGTACTAACTCTAGTATAAAGTTGAGACACTTATTTTAGGACGGAGGAAGTACAAGCATGTCTACCGCAAATGCTTTCTCGTGTGGATTCTGTTTGCTTCTTTTGTTTTGAGGTTCATAATGGATTTTTTGGGAACCAGTACATTGACAGTGCTTGGCACAAGTAAAACTCACTGGTACTCCTGGGCATCAACTGGTTCCACCATGCCTCATGGACCTGTGGAGTGTCTGCTCTTACCGCGTGCTATCTCCATTAGTCTTGTTCCTGGACCTGTAATAAGTAGAGTGCACGCTCCATAAGAGCGGTTTTGTTGATGACGCGCCATGAATCCAGTTCAAGTGTTTGACTCCCTGCGAAAAATGGAACAACACCATCCTTCTGTCGTTGGCCATGGACAAGCCGGATGGGCAAGCAATAATATTAGAGTTAGGGACTTCGATTTGGTCAATGGGGAACAGATATGCATTTGGGGATATGGTGAAACGGTGGGAAAATGTCCCCCTGTTTCATTGCTTGAACAACAACACCCCAAATATCACTTCATTCTGTTCTGCATTCCAAAAATGTTACGGGCCTCGAGTCATCATGTGACTATCACGTGCGATGTGCACGTGTCCCGCACTTGAAAACTTACCTCGTCGCCACGATCCTTTCAGGTGTGAACTAGTTGTGTTTTCGACTCATCAATAGGTCCTATTTGAGTGACTAGCTAGAGGTGTTGATCACCTTGTAATTTCCCCATAGGCGATATGTAGTGTAGAAAAGATCATTTTGTATAAATATTTTTTTAGGAAATTGTATAAATAAATAAAATCATATCAATGTTTTTGTCCCTGGCCCATCAGGATGGGACGCCACTAGTAACTAGCCAGCCCATGTTTGAAGTTTTGCACTCCGTCCGGACAGGTGCATCGGGGACATTTGCTATTGGGCGTCCTCAGTGCCCATTAACGTTCATTTCGTTAACTGGCGCTCAAGGCGCTCTTATATGGGCCAGGCATCTAAGAGTGCAACGGCGAGATACCTCTTCCCGGATTTGGGAAGCTTCAGAAGCTTTCTAGACATTTCTTTTCTCCTTTTTTTTGATTTTGGTTTTTCCTGGACCGGTCTTCTTTGGTTTCTTTCTTTCTCTTCTAGTTATTCTCTTTTTTTTGTTTTTTATTCTGCATTTTATCTTTATTTTTACTTTTTCTTTTTTAGAATGCATGGACTTTTGAAAAAAAAATCGATGAATGTCTTTCTGAAAATTTGATGTACTTTTCTCAAGTTGAGGAATTTATTTTCAAAATTTATGTTTTCTTTAAAAAATCGATGAACAAGTTTTCTATTCTGATGAACTTTTTTTCAAATTTGTGATTTTTATAAAAAAAATCAAACCTCTTTTCCCAAAATTGTGATTTTTTTATGAATTTGTGATTGTTTTTCAAATGTAAGTACATTTTTGAATTCGCGAACTTGTTTTTGATTCTTCTGCTTTTTATGGATTTCCTGTTTTTTTTCTAAAAAAAATCACGGTTTGACCAGTCAATTGAGTAACTGTCAAATGATGGGTCAGCTGTCGTTCTTCTTTTATTTAGGGAAAATCAGCAATCATTCGTGCTGATGGGCCGGCCCATGCGACCGAGTGCCCGAGTGCCAGCTCGTTAACTGGCGGGAAGGGCGCCTATTAGGAACTCCTTGCATTGAGTATGTTTCATGTGTGGCAATAACGTACTTTTAGTCACATACAGCACATATTTGATTTGTTACATTGTTGACACAGAATCACCGCATCCGGATGCATTAACCAAAGAAAAAAAAACCATTTAAGACAAGTCACCAAATAATAAGTCCCAAGATAACCTGACTCTCCAAGCTTACGTCGGCGCTCAGCCATCAAATTCAGAAGTTAACAAGCTTAGCATATTGCGTGTCATAATGCATCGCGTCGCTTGTCCCCCTCCTTGTTTTCGAGGAATATTTAGAGAAATTTTCGTGGCATATATAGTTCCCATCTTTTTTCGCTCACGCACCGTGATGCATATACTCCCTCCGTCCGAAAATACTTGTCAAAGAAATGCATAAAAATGAATGTATCTAGAACTAAAATGCATATAGATGCATCCATTCCTCCGATAAGTATTTCGGGACGAAGGGAGTATCAAATTGCGGAAATGGGCTCGGCCAGACAGCCACAGCAGTTTGCAAATGATTGTTTGGGCCCCCAGTGCTCCCTCTCGCTCTCCACAAGGGCCGTGCCCCACATTACACCCCTGATCCAGCCCGTATCGCGCGCGGCGGGTGGCGTGCCGTGCCGCCGGGTCTCTCGGTCGCTTTCGCCGTTCGCGCGCGACGGCTGCCAACAAACAAACCAGTAGGCCGCGCGGGTCGTGTTCGCGCGTACGTACCCTGCGCGTGCACGTCCCCATAATAAATCCCTTCCGTGCGCGCCTTGACCCATCTTCTCGACCGTCGTCGGCATGACCAACGCGTCCGGTCACGCCGCATCTTTTCTTCTTCTTCTTTATTATTCTCTGTTCACTACGCGCTTTCGGGACAATCGATCTGATCGGGTGATACGAGATCCGAATGCGATTGGTATCGTATCACTGGAGGCTGTTGCGATTCCCCTACCTGCTGCATGCTATGCTATGCTATGCTAGGGGAACCGCCCTCGCTACACGTAGCAACCACTGATTTGTGTTAAGTAGTATATAAATACTTCTACAAATATTTTTTCAAGATAATTTTTGCGAAGAAGGTCAAAGGCCAAATATTAGGTAGCACGAAACCTTAAAAAACACCGTGGCAGAAACTGAAAAATGATCCAAATCCTTTGGATGCCAAAATCTTCTTCCTCCTACATCCACCGGAGACGCGCCATCAGCAACTCGTTCCGTCTCTAGGCTAATGTCTCAATGGAAAAGTTGTTTAAGCCCAAGAGCTTGTAGAAATAGTGGTAGGGAAGTCGTCTATGTGTAGCATAAGATGCTGACTACCGCAACCTACGTAGCAAAATGCCGCCCCAAGGAAGAAACGACTAAGTGGGTGTATAGAACACCCCCAATTTCGGCCAGATGGAGTAAGAGAACACAAGACACCGACTGACGCGACTTGCATAACAAATCGCCGCCTCGGGGAAGAAACAACGGAGACGGTTGTAGAACGCCCAGTTCCGACCAGACGGAGCCGGGGAACACAACCAGGATACCCTCTCCGACGAGGCCAAAATTGGCCAACCTTTTGTCGGTCCAAACTGGAGCTGAAATACCAAGACTTACAACCACGTTGTCCGCCCCCAAGACAACGTGGTCAGAGAAACATGCAAAAAAATGCCAGCCCAAAGAACTAGGTCTGAGGACAACCCATTTTCCACACACCTCCCAACGATATGAGTAAGCATCACCGTCACTAGGGCGAGGCAGAACGATTTTATTTCACGCCAACGGTGACACCATCATCTCGCCGCTGTCGAACGAAGACCTACCGAATGCCCCAAGAGGGAGAAACTACAGCTCCCACCGGTAGATCGGGGCCTCCCCGCACACCCCTGCCGATGTATGAGGAGGCGGATGACTACGGAGGGGAACCCTAGGCCGCCTTTTGGACAAAGACTGCATCATGTATATATGCTTTTCAATTATCTAATAAGAATAACTAAAATGATATTCATAGTCAATGTTTGACTTAATTTTTTTTATAGAAACGGAGTATTTCTTAGGGAGAGAGTATGATTGTTCATTCATGTATATATTAAACAGAGCAACAATCGGTCAAAGGCTTGTCGCAACAAATCGAACTGTGTATTACATTATTTCGAGAACCAGGTGTGATGCATATTTCTTAACTTCTATGTATATTGTCCAAAATGTTCAGATAATTAAATTTATATCATTGCGGTGCAGCCCGGTGCATACGTGTGCGCATTGTTTAATACCGAAAAAGGGTTTCCCCCGCTTTATAGTATAAAGCAAACAACATCACATACATCTGAGCAAGCCGAACACACACACGCCACCACGACACACGCCGAATACACCCAAGGCTAGATACAAAGGTGCCGAGCACCATCACACCACTCAGACACAACCAAGCAAAATAATATGAGCTACGAAGAACCACTTGGAGCCACCGAGGGGTGAGATGGACCATGACGAAGCAAGGACTCCAAGAGGGTGCCTCCCAAAAGGGTACGCCCACGGATAGCCGCCACCGTCCGATCCGTAGATCAAGTTTTCACCCGGAGCGACGCGGGGGGTGGGAGCACCGCGACGGAGCCTTCAAGAAGGATACGACGTCCACGGATGCGGCCACCGACGGCCAGAAACTGAGCAAGTGATGAACCCCGGTGCTCGCACCCCGCCGACACACCCCTGCTCCGCCAACCACCCGCAGCCACGTCCCCCGCGAAACCATGGCTGCCCGCCGCACCTGAGACGCAGGTTCCGCCCCCGAACGCCACGCCTCCCGCCGCCAGGGCCGCCGCCCAATATCCAGACACCCCCAAGACCATCCAAAGAGATCAACTTTGCACCAAAGGAACACCACTGACCGACGAATCGCAGCATACATCCTGCCTTGAACATCGACGGAGCAGCGACAGCCAACACGCGGTCGGGGAAAGGGGGAGGTGATAAAGTCATGTACTTAGGGTAGGGTCATGAATCTGTCCAAGATACCCTCCCCAAGGACATCTCTAGAAGAAAACACCTTTCAGTCGACCTGGAAGGGTTCCACTCGACGGACTTAAAGACACTCGACCATGAAGCCAACCACTCGACCGCCAGGAGATCTAAAGTCGGTCTGCAAACAAACGGCCGGTCATTAAGTAGCTTTTATGGTCATCATAACACTTTATGTGGGGCGTTACCAGTAACCCCCGATCTTAATGTACCTTAATCCCTGCATAACTGAGGGCTGGAGGGGTCTGGCGAACTCTATATAAGCCACCCCCTCCTCAGTGTAAAGGGTTCGCATCCCTGTAACTCATACGCGCATAATACAATCGACCGCCTCCGGGCTCCGAGACGTAGGGCTGTTACTTCCTCCGAGAAGGGCCTGAACTCGTTGTAACGCCCCGGATTTCGATGCGCCAGGTGTGTGCCAGTTATTCGTCGTCTTTGTCATGTCATGTGCTTGCGTGTTGCACTTTGCCATGTCATCATCTGCATTTCATATCATGTCATCATGTGTATTTCATTTTGCATACGTGTTCGTCTCATGCATCCGAGCATTTTCCCCGTTGTCCGTTTTCCAATCCGGCACTCCTATGTCTCCCGGCGCCCCCTTTTGCCTCTTTTCGTGTGCAGGTGTTTAACGGTCTCAGAATGGACCGAGGTTTTTCAAGCGGCCTTGGTATAGCACCGGTAGACCGCCTGTCAAGTTTCGTGCCATTTGGAGGTCGTTTGATACTCCAACGGTTAACCGGGTAACCGCAAAAGCCCCTTTCTCTTTGCAGCCCAACACCCCCTCCAAAGTGGCGCAAAACCCATCTAAGTCTCTTCCATGCTCTCGGTCGTTCGATCACGATCGTGTGGGCGAAAACCGCTCCTCATTTGGACTCTCCTAGCTCCCAGAAACTATAAATAGGTGCCTACCCCGAAATTCGCGGATCAATTCCCCCCGAAACCCTAGCTTCGTCCTCATCCCGCAGCCGGACACGTCCGGACCCCGCCGGACATGTCCGCCCCGTCCGCGCCGCCGCCCTCAGCGAACCGGAGGCTGCCACGTGGCACGCGCCGCCGTCCAGCCCGCTCGGGCCCGCGCTCGGCCCTCCTGGCCCGCTCCGCCTCCCGCGCGCCACGGGTCAGCGCGCCGCCCTCGCCGCGGCTCCGCTCGCCGCCGCCCCTCGCCGTTGGGCGCCTTCGCCGGTGCCCGCGCCCCGCGCCGCCGCCGGCCGGGCGTGCTCCGCCGCCGCCCCGACCGGTTCCCGCCTCCGCGCCCCGCCGTCCGCATCCCGGCCCCGCCACGGCAGCCCCGCCGGCGCCGCCCCGGCCTCGCGCCCGAGCCGGCCGGTCCTCGCCGCGCCACCGCTCGCCGTCGCCGTCTCCGGCCGGATCCGGCGAGATCCGGTCCGGCACCGCAGGGTGGATCAGATCCACCACCACCACGAACCAAACGGCGTCCCGCGTCCCCGGATCTCCTCGTCCCGCACGCCTCCGTCCCGGGTTGACTTTTCCCGGAGGTGATATTTCGTCTAAGTCCCATATTTTCGTTATTTTCATGCCATGTTCATGTCATCATATATCTGCATCTGTAGCTCCGTTTCGTGCGTGTAATATATCAAATTGTTCGCCTCATCGAGTACATCATTGCATCTCATTGGATCATTTACATTTGAGCTCATCTTGATGCCCTAAATGCTGTTAGAATAGGGCTATGTGATGTTAGTTTCAGATTCTTATCAGAACATGCACTTTTGTCATTTTTGCCATGATTGATGTGTGCACCCTATGAACTTGAGTCCTACATGTGTTTTGTAATATGCCATGCCATCTTTACAGGGGTGTATGCCATGTATTTTTGTGATCTCTGTGGTGACTAGCACAAGCATGCAAACTAGGCTTCATGATGTTGCTGATTTCAGCCCCTGTTCTGCTGATATTTTTATGCCATGTAAACTTGATGCTACCGAGAGATCCATGCTTATTTTGAGATACCTCAGTAAGGATGTTTTGAACATATGGTTATTCTCTATCCATCCATGCCCTTGTTTGCAACTATGGAGTGACATAGCTTTAGTCAATCGAGCTCTACTTTTGCTATAAAATGTTTCCTGGCAGATTGTTTACATGTTATTCAATTTTGCCAAGGTTGTTGTAGTTGATCCGTGTATGATATGATGTTGTTCTTGCCATGTATAGCTTCTATGCCATTTCTTATTACTATGAGTTGCCTTGCCATGCTATGTATTTCTCTGTAGTGAGTGGTTCAAGCTCACCAACATGCCTACTTATTGTTGTTCCTGCCATGTATGAATCTGTAATATAACTTGCCATGGTTACATGGGTGCCATCACATCTTCTGGTCCTTTTTGGTTCATGGTCAGTAAGGGACTTTTGTTCTATGCATTTAGTAGTATCATGCCATGCCTTTGTTTGCATTGATAAGTTCCTGTAACATGTTGTTTGATAGCTCTAAACATTGCAACCTGATGTTATTTTCTGATAAGTCTGAAACTGTTATTATTTGCAATCTTGCCATGTGTTTTGGAGCATGTTCTAGTGATTTCTGGAGATAGCTCAGTGTTCATGTTTTGTCATGCTTTACCTGTACTTCATGCAAATGCCTTTTGTGATTATGTTGAGATTCTGTAGCATGTTGTTTTGGTGCTTGCAATATGCCTAGTTGCTGTTTTGGACAGATTGTTGTTATGACTTGTATGGTGTGTATGTGTTGAACCGTTGCTCCGTTTTGAGTGTGCTCTATATGAAACTTGCTTGATTTTGCATGTAGTTTCATATTATCATGTTGCATCCTTGATTTGAGGTGTTTGCTTGATGTTTGTATGCATTTTGCATCAATGCCATGTTTATCTTGTTTTGCTCATATCTTCTAGGCCGTAGCTCCGAATCTAATGATCTTTATATGTAACTTGACTAGAATTTCGTGTAGATCATCGTGGTGCATCTTAACTTGCTGTTTAACAACTTGAACATAATATTTATTCAGATCTGGACCAATTTCGAAATTTGCATATGAGGACTTACCGGAATTGTTATATGTTGTTCCCGGCCTCATTTAAACTTGCCTTGATGTGTTGCTCTTGTTTGCATCATCTCTTGCCATGAGTAGCTTCATGTAGTCTTGTCATGCATCATGCTTGTTTGTGCATCATGCCTTGTTCATGTGTGGTGTGTTTACCTATGTTGTGTGCTTCTTCTTGTTAGTTCCTGTTTCGTTGCGATCGTGAGGATTCATTCGTCTACGCTTGGTTCGGCTTCATCCGTTCGTCTTCTTCATGGACTCGTTCTTCTTCCTAGCGGGATTTCAGGCAAGATGACCGCTACCCTGGATCTCACTACTATCATTGCTA
>LR880972.1:978814717-978824857 GCA_904067115.1 Aegilops sharonensis
ATATCGTCGTAGAGCTTAGGCGAAGCCCTGCGCCGGAGAAGTCATATCGTCGCGGAGCTTAGGCGAAGCCCTGCGTCGGTGGAGCATCAACATCGTCACCACGCCGTCGTGCTGACGGAACTCATCCCCGACACTTTGCTGGATCGGAGTCCGGGGATCGTCATCGAGCTGAACGTGTGCAGAACTCGGAGGTGCCGTACGTTCGGTGCTTGGATCGGTCGGATCGTGAAGACGTACGACTACATCAACCGCGTTGTTATAACGCTTCCGCTTTCGGTCTACGAGGGTACGTGGACGGACACTCTCCCCTCTCGTTGCTATGCCATCACCATGGTCTTGCGTGTTCGTAGGAATTTTTTTGAAATTACTACGTTCCCCAACAGATCGGACCACTGAGAACTGGCAGGAGCAGCTTCACTCACTTGCTAGTGGCAGTCGACAAGTTTACTAAGTGGATCGAAGCTAAGCCTATCAAGAATCTCGATGCGTGCACTGCTATCAGTTTCATCAGAGAGTTGATATTCAGATATGGAGTTCCGCATAGCATCATCACTGACAATGGGTCAAACTTCGATTCCGACAAATTCAAAGCCTTCTGCGCCTCTCAAGGCACACGAGTCGACTATGCTTCAGTTGGTCACCCCCAGTCGAATGGACAAGCAGAACGAGCAAACGGTCTAATTCTCAAAGGACTGAAACACCGGCTGATGCGTGATCTCAAGCATGCACCAGGAGCGTGGGTCGATGAACTTCCATCAGTTCGTTGGGGATTGAGGACCACTCCTAATCGGTCGACTGGGAGAACTCCATTCTTTCTAGTCTATGGAGTTGAAGCAGTTCTGCCGAGTGACCTGCTTCACAATGCACCACGAGTCGAACTCTACTCTGAAGATGAAGCGGAACAAGCCCGGCAGGATGCAGTCGACCTCCTAGAAGAGGAGAGAGAGATGGCCCTGATCCGCTCGACTATCTATCACCAGGACTTGCGTCGATTCCATGCTAGAAATGTGAAGAGTCGAGCCTTCCAAGAAGGAGACTTGGTCCTCCGAGTGGATCAACAGAAACCGCACAAGCTCGCTCCCACTTGGGAAGGTCCCTTCATCGTCACTAGAGTTCTCCACAATGGAGCATACCATCTTTACAACGTCGATCGTCAGATTGATGAGCCTCGAGCTTGGAACGCGGAGCTGCTCCGCTCCTTTTATACTTAAGTACTCACTCGGATGAGATGTAATAAAAGTACCTCTGTAGTTTGTTTATCAAAGATAAGAATGTTATAATTTTCCCAGTGATTGTTATTAATTTTGTTTACATGTGAACCCCCCCCCCCTAGTGGGTGGCTTAGCTGCGAACCCGTTTCGCCTAAGTTTATAAAAAAAAACCTGCCGAGTGGTGAGCCAGCCTCCCACTCGGGGGCTTAGCTGCAAATCCGTTTCGCCTAAGTACTTGAAAATCCTACCGAGTGGAGAGCCAGCCGCCCACTCAGGGGCTTAGCTACAGTCCAGTACTCGCCTAAGTATCTAAAAATCCTACCGAGTGGTGAGCCAGCCTCCCACTCAGGGGCTTAGCTGCAGTCCAAGTACTCGCCTAAGTGTTTAAAAATCCTACCGAGTGGTGAGCCAGCCTCCCACTCGGGGGCTTAGCTGCAGTCCAAGTACTCGCCTAAGTGTTTAAAAATCCTACTGAGTGGTGAGCCAGCCTCCCACTCGGGGGCTTAGCTGCAGTCCAAGTACTCGCCTAAGTGTTTAAAATCCTTCTGAGTGGTGAGCCAGCCTCCCACTCGGGGGCTTAGCTGCAGTCCAAATACTCGCCTAAGTATTAAATACAATGTGCTCTTTGCAAGGACGACGAGGTGCAGGTCGACTGCTGCCTTCTCCTTCAGAGCTACGACACAAAAAATCCTACCGAGTGGGGAGCAAACCTCCCACTCGGAGGCTTAGCTACAGTCCAATACTCGCATAAGTTTGAAAAATCCTACCGAGTGGAGAGCAAACCTCCCACTGAGGGCTTAGCTGCAGTCCAGTACTTGCCTAAGTTTTAAAAATCCTACCGAGTGGAGAGCGAACCTCCCACTCGGGGGCTTAGCTGCAGTCCAGTACTCGCCTAAGTATCTGAAAATCCTACCGAGTGGAGAGCAAACCTCCCACTCGGGGGCTTAGCTGCAGTCCAGTACTCGCCTAAGTATCTAAAAATCCTACCGAGTGGAGAGCGAACCTCCCACTCGGGGGCTTAGCTGCAGTCCAGTACTCGCCTAAGTATCTGAAAATCCTACCGAGTGGAGAGCAACCCTCCCACTCGGAGGCTTAGCTGCAGTCTAGTACTCACCTAAGTATTCAAAAATCCTACCGAGCGGAGAGCAACCCTCCCACTCGGAGGCTTAGCTGCAGTTTAGTACTCGCCTAAGTTTGAGCTACCCTTCTCCTTCTGAGCTGCGCCACAAGTACAACGTGCGCTCCGTTCCGATCCGCAAGGACGACGAGGTGCAGGTCGACTGTTACCTTCTCCTTTGGAGCTACGCCACAAGTACAACGTGCGCTCCATTCCGATCCGCAAGGACGATGAGGTGCAGGTCGACTGCTACCTTCTCCTTCAGAGCTGCGCCACAAGTACAACATGCACTCCATTCCGATCCGCAAGGGCGACGAGGTGCAGGTCGACTGCTACCTTCTCCTTCAGAGCTGCGCCACAAGTACAACGAGCACTCCATCCCGATCCGCAAGGACGCAGGTCGACTACAATCTATGCTCCATCCCTACCTGCAAGAACGATGAAGTGTAGGTCGACTGGATTTTTCACCTCAGAGCTGCATCTCAAGCACTGAAGTATATTCCGAGTGAAAAACAAAGTTTGCTCGAAGGCAAATGAAAGCATATTCGATGATAAGCCAAGTTCAGATAACATCCTACGGATTCAGAAGTGCTCAGGCGTCAAACCTGTTAAAGTTTATCGGTTATAAAACCACTCGGCATTCCGAGGCAAATTTAAGACGAAGCATAGAAGTTTTTTACTCCTCAGGTGGAGAACTGGAAGGCGCGACAAACTGGTCCAGGTCGATTCCGTCAGCAATCCGGGTGGCAACAGGAATGAAAGTCTCCATGAAAGATTGGAAGTCGTACTTCTTGGTATTGCCAACTTTGATGGACGCCAGCTTTTCCTCTCGCGCCTCCTTGCAGTGAACACGGACCAGGGACAGAGCAACATCGGCACCACACCTGGCAGAAGACTTTTTCCATTCCTGCATTCGACTTGGAACGTCATTCAGTCGAGTCATTAAAGACTCGAGGTCATTTTGAAGCGTCTCGCCTGGCCAGAGTGTCGAGTCGATTCGCGACACCGCAACCTTCAGTCGAGCGAGGTAGTCCACCACACCAACAACACGAGACTCAAGTCGGAGCACGTTCATAGCGGCTTCATCCTTCACAGGAGAGTTAATGGGGTCCAGGCTTGTCTCCACTCGACCAGTCTCCTCCTCGAAGTTCTGACAGAATTCTGTAAACACAACTCGAGTTCAAGCTAATGGTTCTATGGTGAGTCGGTGATAACAAGTCAGTCGGATAGGAGGGATTACCTTCAAGCATGAGGAATAACTTCTTGGCGAGCCCTCCCAGATAAGCCTCCAGATCGTTCCTCTTCCCCGCCAGTTCACCAGCCTTGTCACTCAGAGCTATCTTGTCATTCTTCAGTCGGCTAACCTCCTTGTTCGACGCGTCGAGAGCAGCTTTCAGATTGGGGTTCTCTTCTTCAAGTTTACCGACTGAAGCCAGTTTTTCTTCCGCGAGCTTTGTTTTGTCCAAAGCCGCTTTCTGCGCCTAGGCAAGGTCATGGTCCTTTTTCTTCAGAGCCTCCTCCATTTTATCTGCGAAATGACAATGAGATCAGAATTAGGAATGGGCAGAAAGACAAAGACAGTCGTCAAGTTCTCACCAACCATACCTTTTGCTTCATCTCTCGCCTTCTGCAAGTTCTCCTGAGCAAGCTTCAAGTCAAGGTTGAGCTGGATCTGTTTGTTTTCCAATTCAGTATAGCGAGCCACAAGCTCGCAGGATTTCTGCGAAGAGTCAATCGACAGACATCAAAGATAGGTTGCTTCCGAGTGACTAAGAAAAATCGTAGCGTTTCTAAGACTACAGCCGAATCAAAATATTCAACAGTAGTCTCGGGGACTACACCTAGTGGGTGCACTCAGCGTGCCCCACTGGTTTTACCGACTCGGTTCGATCAGTCGACCGAAAGAGACAAAAAGGTTATGATCCTTAACCATAGCTAACTGTCAGCAGTCAGCCACGGTATCATCATGATCTAAAAAAAATAAGAGAGTTCTTCAGACTTTAGTCGACTGCCAGCAGTCGACCATAGTCTCGGGGACTACACCAAGTGGGTGCACTCAGCGTGCCCCCACCGGTTCCAAGATTCCATTCAACATGGTCCGACCAGACCGAGTGAAGAAGTTAGCGAAGAAATTCAAAGTATAAAGACTATAGTCGACTGCCAGCAGTCCACCATGGTCTCGGGGACTACACCCAGTGGGTGCACTCAGCATGCCCCCACCAATCCAAAAATTCAATCGACACACCCAGTGGGTGTACAGATACGAAGATCTTCAGAAAGAAGAGTTTTCAGGTAGCATATCCTAACAGAACAAGTGGTGACCAACTAACCTGGACGTTGCTCTGAAGAGCTAAGCTAGCATCATAGGCCGCCTGGCTGGCTTCCTGGACCACCTTCACTTGCTCCATCATGATCCCCGCCTGGCGTATAGCTTCCTTAGCAGCACCCACTTGGTCCTCTGGGACGTGGTGTGTGGCGGAAAGGGAGGGCGGATCAACAGTCGACGATGAAGGTCGGACACTCGTCAGCGGCACAGCGAAAGACACAGAAGTCCGAGTGATGTTGCCACCCTCAAGAACCAGCGTCTCAGTCACTGATACAACCTGAGCAGTCTTGCCAGCAGGCGCCTTTTTAGTCCTCCTCCACCTCAGCGGCGCCTCATCGTCATCATCAGGGAGATCAATGACATGAGGTGGGACTACAGGAAAGATTCAAAGTTAAAAACGGAAGTCCAATCGACCACAAGCGAAACTATAGGGATCGTACCAAGGTTAGAGGTGACAACATCTTCCATTTCCTGGTCTTCGTTCCTGGCTGAGGTCTCCGAGGTAGTAGCGCTGCAGATTTCAGAAATCAGTTGATCAGTCAACAAGTCGATCAAGAGTATGTCCATGCTAAACAAAAAAAAACACAAGTTCTGCTGTTACCCGGAAATGGTGGGAATAGCCATCCTCATCTTGGGCAGAGCCTTCGTCGGCTTTGATGGCGTCGCTCGGGGTTGCTTTGGCGCTTTTTCAGTCGGCGCCGGAGAGGTAGTCCGAGGGTGTTTCATCGACTGCCTGACAGGCGCAGTAGCCTTGCCACGCTCGACCACGGGGTCATGGGTGAGCTTGGTTCGCCTTTCCGTGCGAGGAAGGTCGACTTCTTCCTCCTCTTCCTCCTCCTCCTCTTCACCGGAGCTTTCGTCATCTTCGTCCTCCTCACCAACAGATTGCCATTCCTCCTGACTTTCACCTCCGCTCCCCTCTTCCTCCTTGACATGTTCTTGCGCCCGTTTGGGCATCGAGTACATCTCAGTAGTGGCCTAGAAGACAACAAACAAGACAAAAGTCAGTCGACTGATTTTAAGCAAACAAGATGGAGAAAGCGGGATCACAGTCAAAGATGCAGGAATGGACCTTGTCTACTTCGTATGACTGATCGAGTGGAGGAATCCTCCTGGCTCCTCGAGGGTTGTCCTTGTTTCCTGTGATGCTCGCCAGACACCTTTCCAGCATGGCGTCCTCGACCTCCTCCGGGTGGATCCGAGTGGTGTCATCAGTGCCAGAGTACAACCACATCGGATGGTCTCGAGCTTGAAGCGGCTGGATGCATCGTCGAAGGAAGACCTCCAAGAGATCCATGCCAGTCACTCCGTCTCGGATGAGCTGGACAACGCGTTCGACCAACACCTTCACCTGCGCCTTCTCTTTCGGGATCACCTTCAAAGAGGATGGCTTGCTCACTCGGTCCATGGAAAAAGGAGGGAGTCCAGTCGACTGCCCTGGCGTCGGCTGGTCCTTGCAGTAGAACCAAGTCGACTGCCATCCACGGACTGACTCGGGTAAGATCATGGCCGGAAAAGAACTTTTTCCTCTCATTTGAACCCCAAGACCCCCACACATCTGAATCACTTGAGTTCTCTCGTCACTCGGATTGGCCTTTTTCACCATCTGAGAGCGACAAGTGAAAATGTGCTTGAAAAGACCCCAATGAGGCCGACAACCCAAAACATTCTCGCACAAAGACACGAAAGCAGCGAGATACACGATGGAGTTGGGAGTGAAGTGGTGAAGTTGTGCCCCAAAGAAGTTCAGAAATCCCCGAAAGAAAGGGTGAGGCGGCAGAGAAAACCCGCGGTCAACATGGGTGGCCAAGAGAACACACTCACCCTCTTGAGGTTGCGGCTCCGACTCCTTCCTCGGGAGCCGCGCTGATCCATGAGGGATCCGTCCTTCATTGGCCATGTCGTCAAGATCCTTCTGACGGATCGTCGAGCGGATCCAGTCGCCCTGGATCCAGCCCTGCGGCAAGCCAGCCCTTGACGAAGATCCGCCCCGACTGGTCGCTCTTCCCTTCGCCTTCGCCGTCGCCTTCCTCGCCCGCTCCAAAGCCGCCGTCTTCTCTTTCACCATTGTCGCCGGCGGAACGCGCACGGAGCAGCAACGCTGAGATGGAGGCGGACGCGGTGGATAAATTTGGGGAAGGGAGGAGAAAATGGGAGCGCACTGTTCAAAAACCCCCGTCCGGGGCCTTATATGAGGTTGCTTCCGAGTGACTGACTGGTAGGCCCGGGCGATCCTGTCAAATCCCGCAACAGTGGCGAAAAAGGTGGCACGGAGATCGAGGCGTCCCTGCCTTATCCCATCCGATTACTGCGGCCTCCTCCGCCCCGCTCTCTTCCCGAAATTTGAATCCCGCAAAATCCGCGCGCCGCAGAGCAAATCGTCAGACAGAAGATTTCCTCCGTCCTGTCATTCTGAGTTCTCCAAGTACGGAAAACACACTCGACGGATACAAAGAATAGATCAAGGCGACTGAAAAAGAAGTTGATGCCGTCACCTAAGTTCATTGATCCAAAACAAGACACACTCGCAACACAAGAATGGGTCAGAAGTATGTTCAACTTCTTCCCCACTCAAGCCCCGATACATTTGGGGGCTAATGATGAAGTCATGTATCTAGGGTAGGGTCATGAAACTGTCCAAGATAACCTCCCCAAGGACATCTCTAGAAGAAAAAAAACACCTTTCAGTCGACCTGGAAGGGTTCCACTCGACGGACTTAAAGACATTCGACCATGAAGCCAACCACTCGACCGCCAGGAGATCTAAAGTCAGTCTGCAAACAAACGGCCGGTCATTAAGTAGCTTTTATGGTCATCATAACACTTTATATGGGGTGTTATCAGTAACACCCGATCTTAATGTACCTCAATCCCTGCATAACTGAGGGCTGGAGGGGTCTGGCGAACTCTATATAAGCCACCCCCTCCTCAGTGTAAAGGGTTCGCACCCCTGTAACTCATACGGCATAATAAAGTCAACCGCCTCCGGGCTCCGAGACGTAGGGCTGTTACTTCCTCCGAGAAGGGCCTGAACTCGTAAACATCCTGCCTATGCAACTACTCCATAGTTAGGATCTTGCCTCTCCATCCTACCCCGTATTCTACTGTCAGACTTAGAACCACGACAGGAGGTGGTGGAGCCGACGCATCCGGACCGGTACACCCCTGTGCCAGTGACGGGGGCCCGAGCACGTCGGCGCCACCCATCCCTCCAGCCAGACTCCCCGCCGGACACACCACTGTGCCGCCCCACCGCGGCGGCCGACACAGCGCGGCGCAAGGCCACCGACGCAGACCCGACCACCGACAAGGGGGACCCCAAGTACAGCCGCCGAATGCGAAGAATACTCACCGGGGAGCCCATCTGCCCAGCTGTCCTCGTCCAGCCGGCGGGACGACTGAATCCCGATTAAACAAAGAAGCAAAGTCTTCTTCACGTCACATATTATTAAAAAGCATTACATGGGAGAACACTATCAGAATCGATTATCCGCTGGCTAATAAGACGGACTTGTTCAAGCAATCACGTCAACGGCGATTGTTGAGACTCAACGTAATATACAGCGACTGTTCTTCAGTGATGAAACATCAAACGCCACGTGTCGCCGCCGTCCACAAGGAGGCACATCCAATTTGAGAGAAAGCCAATTTTCAAGTTTTAGCGGCAGTAGCTAACATTTTGCGAGGAGTAAATATCATAAAACCCACGTGTCTTCGTAATGAAAATGTCAAATGCAGCAGCCAAAGATTTGATTGGTGGAAAATTTCAAAAGTAAAACCACCCTTTTTCAACACAGTACCGGCCGAGCATTATCTTAAGATTGACGAAGTCACCGTAGGAACCCTCGTGGTCGACGGAACGTCTCCTTCCACTAAATGCACATTGCCAGAAGACTTGAAATAATTCCAGGAAATCAATTGTGTTAATTTTTTTTTCTGGTTTCCAACTAATAAAACTTTTACTGGTTTCTAGAAGATTTCGGTAAATTTAAACAATACAAAAGCGCACATCACGTCATCTTTGCAAAACTAAACCACAAGAAAGTACACGCCGCACGACCTAACATTGTAGGACTGTAAGCTCGTAGTTTTGGAAAATGCATTCACATCATTTTGATTTCTTTACGAATATATTTTATGTAGTGAGCATGATGCGAAGATGATAGTACAAAATACACCCCGCCTCCAACGACATGTGCTTTTCAATGTCTAGAGGACAACCATCTAAGAGCATCTTCATCCGTTGGCCCTTCAGGAGGGGCTAAAAATCGTCCCCTGAGGACGCACCGACGCTAAAACGCGCGTTGGGAGCGTGATGCCCTCCAGTCATGGCGCCCAAGTTTTTTTGAAAAAGTTGAATACGGCGCAAACACGGCTTAAATTTAACGCAAACATCGGCGAGTTCGTTCAAATTTAAACATATTATTTTAAAAAAAGAAAAAACTACTAGGGGCTGTCCCTCACCGTCTCCATCGCCGCTCCTCGCCGTCTACCTTGCCGCTCCCCGCCGCCCGCCGCCTGCCCTTGTAGTTCTACATGCCGAGGAGGCTGTAGAACCGCGTGTAGTCGCCACCGTCGTCGTCGTCGTCGTCGTCGTTGGCGTTGGCGTCGCCGCCTCCGCCGCCGCTGTCCTGCTGCATCCCTCTCCCGGTTGGCGCGGCGGGTTGGACGGTCCGTGGGCGTCCTTGTCGTCGTCGCTGTCGAGGATCACGACGCCGTGCTCGTCCTCGCGCCCACGCTTGCAGGCTTCTATCTCCTCCAAGGCCCGGCCCTGTCGGACCATCTCGTCGCAGAGGTAGTCGTCCCGCGCCCACTGCAGGGCGTCCTCGTCGGAGAAGCCGCGCCGGGCTATCTCCTCGTTCTCCGCGGGGAGGCCGGGCTCCGGCTCTCGACGAGGATGAAGCGGCCGGAGGGGGGGAGTCGCCGATGCGGACGCCGGAGCTGCGGGTGCGCGCGCTGACCGGCGTGTCCTGGGGCTCCGGCTTGACGGGTCGGAGGCAGGGAGAGCCCGACGAGTGGCCGGACGAGGAGGAGGACGCCCCGGGCTCTCCATGCGCCTTGGCCTCCAGGAGCTCCCAAGGCGGCGTGAAAAGGACGGGGGAGCGGGGTACTCGAGGCGCGGCGTGTTGCCGCCCTCGATGTACTCGAGGACGGCCTCCAACGTGCGGCCGGGCACGCCCCACCACCGGCGCCGGCCCTCGGAGTTGAGCCTGCCGAGGGCACGACGCCGTTCGTTGTTGGAAATATGCCCTAGAGGCAATAATAAATTAGTTATTATTATATTTCCTTGTTCATGATAATCGTTTATTATCCATGCTATAATTGTATTGAAAGGAAACTCAGATACATGTGTGGGTATATAGACAACACCATGTCCCTAGTAAGCCTCTAGTTGACTAGCTCGTTAATCAATAGATGGTTACGGTTTCCTGACCATGGACATTGGATGTCATTGATAACGGGATCACATCATTAGGAGAATGATG
>LR880972.1:978851075-978863325 GCA_904067115.1 Aegilops sharonensis
CAAGAGGAGTTCCGGAATGGTCCGGAGGTAAAGATTTATATATGGAAAGTTGTTGTTCGGGTTCCGGAAAAAGTTCGGGTTTTTTCGGTATTGTACCGGGAAGCTTCCAGAAGGTTCCGGAGGATTCCGGAGGGGTCCGGAGGTCCGGAAATTGTTCCACCACGTCCAATACAGTAGCATGGGCTGTAGGGGGCGCCCTAGCCTTAATGGGCCAGGGGCACCAGCCCCCCCAAGGCCCATGCGCATGGGAAGGGTAAACCCTAAGGGGGGAGGCCTCCACTTGACTTGGGAGGCACTCCTCCCCCCTTGGCCGCCCCCCCTAGATGGGATCTAGGGCTGGCCGCACCCCTTGGGGTGGGGAAACCCTAAAGGGGGCGCAGCCCCCCCTTCCCCCTATATATATAGTTGAGGTTTGGGGCTGCAATACAGATGAGTTCTCTCCCTCTTGGTGCAGCCCTGCCTCTCCTCCTCCTCCTCTCCCTTAGTGCTTGGCGAAGCCCTGCGGGATTGCCACGCTCCTCCACCACCACCATGCCGTTGTGTTGCTGCTGGATGGAGTCTTCCTCAACCTCTCCCTCTCTCCTTGCTGGATCAAGGCGTGGGAGACGTTACCGGGCTGTACGTGTGTTGAACGCGGAGGTGCCGTCCGTTCGGCACTAGGATCTCCAGTGATTTGGATCACGACGAGTACGACTCCTTCAACCCCGTTCTCTTGAACGCTTCCGCTTAGCGATCTACAAGGGTATGTAGATGCACTCTCCTTCCCTCGTTGCTAGTTTCTCCATAGATAGATCTTGGTGACACGTAGGAAAATTTTGAATTTCTGCTACGTTCCCCAACATTCGTCGCCTCGAGCTGCTCGGTGTGGCGGCGGCGAAAGTAGGGCTCCGGAGCGGGCTGTCGGGGTGTACCGCGGGCCTTCCCTCGCCGCCCGTGGCAGGGACACGCGGATACATGCGATCTCCGCATGCCGCGCCGCCCCGGTGGGTGGTGGTGGCACCGGCACGCCGCCGGCGCTGATCCTCCATGCCCCGGGCACCCGCATGTCCGACGGGGCCGGGTACTCGGCCTCGAAAAGGAGGCGAGCCTCGTCCTCGTGAAGATGGCGGCGCCCGAAGCCATTCACTGCCGCGCCGTCGCCTGGGAAGCGCTCGGCCATTCTTCTGAACTAGAGACGGCGAGAGGAGGATGGGGGAGAAATGGGCGCGTCGGCGGTGGAGTATCTGTGCGTGTCTCCGGCGCGCTGGTGGTCGGCTTATATAGGCGGAGGCGCCGCGTGGTAGGCTTGGCCGGCGCGTTACGCGTGGTGGGAGGCGTGGCGGGCGAGGGGACGCGCGTCGCCCGACCTTCACTGCGCCGCCCGTGAGGCATCAATTGAGGCTGACCGGCGCGGCAACGCGCGCAGCTTTGGCATTGATTCGCCGCGGGAAACGAGGCGATGAGGACGACGAAGCGGAGAGAAGAGAGACGACTCGCTGGCAAGGGGGGCCCGCGGCTCTTCGCGCCAAAAATGATTCGTCCGGCGCCCCCGAGCACCCCTCAGCGCGTCGGGTTCGGGTTGGGTCCGCCGGCGCCAATTTCGGCCCGAGCCGGCAAAAACTGGGCCCTTGGGGGCGCGACAGGGCCGATTTTTTGGCGCCGGCGGCCGAAAAACCGCCTGGGGGGCCTTGTTGGGGGCGCGGCTGGAGATGCCCTAAGATGCCCCCTCCGTTTTATTTAGTCCACATATTTGCTTTGTCCTAAGTCAACTGTTCTACACTCTGACCGAATTCATATAAAGTAATATATACATTGATGCTAACAAGTGTATATGATGTGAAAATATATTCAGTAAATGTAATGGCATTGATTTGGTATTCTAGGTGTTATTTTTTATAAACTTAATTAAAGTTTAGAAAGTCTGACTTGAGACAAAGCTAAATATGCAGAGTAATGAAAACCAAGGGATTACGTACTTACAACCAAGTCTATGTTCCGTATGGTGCACATGCTTTTCGTGATTAAATTTCGCCATTAGTTAGACCAATAGTATGATAAATCATGCGGCTGACTTCTTTTTGAACACAAATTCAATGGTATAAATGTCGTGACACATAATCCATACTTTATTGGTTAAATGTCTTGTCAAGTATTAATTATAAAAACCGCACGCACCTTATAATGTTAACTGATGGAGCCGGAAATGCCCTTTATAAATTTTAATTTACATTTTTTTTTTGAAAAATACACATATACATATGGATGTGTACTACATGTCTGTGAAGTTCATGATAATTTTTTTTTTGTGCAAGCTACACAGAAATGACAAAATCACGTATCTCTAGCACATGATTTTTTTTGTACGGGCCACTTAAAGACATATTTCGTGATGAAATTTCACACAGTTCTAGCATATACAGTACATCTATAAATACTTGGGTATGTTTTTCTTTTCCAGATTTTTTTGACACTTAAAAGGTTGATTTTTGAATGTTTAAAATGAAGGCAAAAATATCCACTCACCTGATGGTGCACCGATGACTGCTTACTGCGGCTGCTAGGAGGTTGAAGGCGACAGTATGCCAGACAATGCATGCGTGGCGCTGGCGTCGATCATTCCAGGTCTAGCGTGCAATAACAGAGTTCGAAAGGTAGATAATCCACGCCAACAGTAGTGAATCAGTTCCCCTCTCGTGTGGGTAGACTCTCTCCATCACAAGACATGGACGTGTTTGGACGACGTGGATGGCGTTCTCTTGCTTGAAACTGAAAAGTTCACAGACCTATCACCAGCACCGCGGCATGGCCGGCCTCCTGACGGCCGTGGTGACGGTCTCTGGTTGGCTTAACTACATCCCATCCATCTGCTAGTGCCACTCTTGTCTAGCATGGAGAACCGGCAGGTGTGACTGTATGAAGACCTGCCGCCGAGATGTTGTTTCGGAACACACTTTATGTCTAGGCGTGAGTGTGTTTAGCTCTTTTTAAAGGCGTTGTTGAGGAAGAAGTCGACATAGTCGTAGGTATTACATTCATATCTTGTAATAGTTCTGCCGTAGTTGTTTTTGCTTTCTACTTCACTTGTCGATGACTTTCCGATTGTCTACTACAACAAGTTTGGTCTGGCTCCGGTGAGGGAGGGGTGATGACAGCAACATATCTTCGGCTCGCTCCACCGCTAGTAGTCGTCACTAGGTAGGCTAACACCCAAGAAGATGCATTTTGATCCGAGTAAAAAGGTCAGCAATTCATGGAATTGGAGGACAGTAAAAAGGTCCATAAAGTCTCTCGTTGTCATTAGAGTACTACGGTAGTGTTATTTTTTGTGACCACGCTCTACTTCACACGGCATGTTCTCTGCTCTAATAAGCCCGTTCCAAAAGTCTGAAAGATGGCTTCACCTGGAAGCCGGCCGCCACGTCGCCGGCGACCGTGGCTGACCGACCGGACAGGATCGCTAGGATCGGACGGCACGCGGGTGCCGTGCCGGACAGGTCGGGTCGCTCTCGGCTTTCGCGCGTGGTCGCCGCCGCCAGCGCCCGTCCGTACGTGCGCATGTTCCTAGCTAGCAATACGTAGGATCTTCTGGTACACACTCCGGCCGGTCGACGCGCTCCTTATTTTTCTTGAGAAAAAAAAATCGTCCTTACGCGTTGTCGCAGCAGCCTTCTGGCTCGATGCCGACACCGGCTGCATACCGATGCATGCGATTATATTACTGTCACGTTCAGATTATCTTTCTTTTCTTCTGATGACTATATTTATATGCACGTGTACTTATTGCATCCCTGGATCATCTGGATGCCTGACTTTCCGAGTTCGTTCGGTTATTTGTTCATTTATGAAATTCTACTACTTCTGCTATTCATTATTTCATTTTATTAAGGGTCGATGACATTTTAGACAGCCTGCAAAGCAGCTCAATTTCAGCTGTATGCAGTGGCGTAGCTAGGGGGTGGCCAGGGTGGTTCATGGTCCACCCCGGAATTTCCCCATAGCTTCTATATAGTGTAGTAAAAAAATATTTCTTTAAAAATAAATAAACCTATGTAAATTTTATATTGATTGATGGACCATCCTGGCTTATTGGGCTGGCTACGCCACTGGCTGTATGAAACAACTTATAAAAATGAACGGCGGGAGGTTAGTTTGGCATTGCCAAGCAATGTTGAGACCGAGTACATGACTTGACTTTGCATCGCGTGCATGCATGTGAGCTGGCCGGTCGGTCGGTTGGTCAAACCTCAAACACTCTACGTCCTCCTATCGCGCGTGCAATCTTTGACCGGATTAAACAAAGAAATATACATTTTCATCATGTTTCATTTCATTATTAATATAGGTTACGTGGTATGCGTGGTGCAAGTACACGGGAGAATATTTATTATTTTAGCCTAATCACGATACGCTTGCTCGCCGACGGCCAATAATAGTGCAGACCTGTTCAAGCAATCGAGTCCATGGGAGAGAGGCGTCTTCGTCGCAGGTTCAATTAATGTATAATAGTGACTGTTCATCGGTGATCAAACACCACGTGTTGTTGCTGTCCACAAGATGGCACGTTGAAATAAGTAAAAATCGCATGCAAAAAAAGAAAAAATGAAGTAAGTAAAAATCTAAGTCTTTTCTTCAATATAAATGACCGATTTTCATTTTGAGAGAACTCCATTCTACATCCCTCTTGACCCCACCCATCCCACCCAAATTTGTCATGTGGTTATGATTACAACCTCGAACTTTGATTTTATCCATATTACCCATTTGGATTTTTAAAAAGTTCAAAATATACACCTCTAATACGAATTAATTGGTTTTGCTCCAGTTTTACATGCCATATCACTAGTTTTCTTAACTCTCTGTGCCAACTCGACACCCTTGTTGAATTATTCTCTAAGCTACAAAAAAGACCTACTCAGCAAGGAGGATGGCTGTGCCCTCACCTTCTCGGCCTTTCCGCATCTCATATCTCTTCTCTCTCTCTCTCTCTCTCTCTCTCTCTCTCTCTCTCTCTCTCTCTCTCTCTCTCTCTCTCTCTCTCTCCTCAGTTGACTTCCATGTCCATCATGTGTAAGGGTTTTGACATTTCCCGTTGCACCTGGAGCTCTTCAACCTCGTTGTATCCCTCCGAGATCTCGCGAAGAAGTTTGGTCCCGTCATATCCTATCACCCGACGTTGTCACACATTGTCAATATCTCGAAAGGATTGCGTCCCGTGCCACACACATGTTTTTTGTAAACCGTACAAATCTAAAGGAAAGAAGTTGCAACCATTGGAAAACTATGGCAAGATAAGGGGTGGGTGGGGGGCATTGCCCCCCCTTCCCAGCCACATACCATTTTGTGTAGTGAAATTTTCGGTGAGAGCTTAGATTGAAAACATTGTGGATTTTGCCCCCCTCCTCCAAAACAATACTATTAGTTAGTGTTTTTCCTTTCAACAATATCTGGCAAGCCCCGCCGCTGGTCTCAACCTCACAATGAAAGTGTTGGACAACAAAAAAAAGGTAACGGATTTATTTCATGCAACTTCGAGGACACACAGATTACGTGCCGCTGATTTCTAACCAGTCCAATTTTCTGATACACAACTATCTTTATATCCTTTTCATGATATATCCATTTATAATAATATTTTCTCAGAATTGTGGCACATGTTCTGTACAAGATACTGATGAATAAACAATCTTTAATAAGGAACATAAGATGATGTTGATGATACAATATGAACGCGCAAGTTGAAGATCAATGTCTCATGTTCACTTGGATTTGAGTATGGGTAGGGAAGGCAAGAAATGTTTTGATTTAATTGAAGTATTGGTAAGCTTTGAATTTATTAGATTAGGTTAATGTAGGTGTAAATTTCGGAGCATGGGGCGACAGATGGACGTACAAACATGAAAGCTGACATCACGACTAGAAACTCCCCTTTAATAGTGACAATTACTTAACTATCTAAATTGTAATCTATTACGACTTCAGAGGCTCCTGTACAATAACAACGTTTTGAACGACAATGCCTTCTGCCTCTTGTTTGCAGAACCTTACATTAGAAGAATGTAAGCTATAACTAATTGCCGCTTTATTATTTAGTGACCAACATCTGCCTCCAAATTGTTTGAATTGTGGTTCAATCAGATGAAATGCACATCCTTTTCATAATTTATTGAGCACTGCAAATTTGTTCACATCAGTTCAATATATATTTTCCTTTCCTAAACTACTGAATGGACCGAATATAACTATTGACTTTTTTCTATGCATTTCATTCCATACATGCTTCCTTGCACATAATGGCTCATTCATACAAATTATTGTTATCACGGACTTGGTTTCGAACAACAAAATGTCATAAATATACAAACTCAACTACAAATCCGATGTTAGATTTTAAGCATGGAAAATCAAACGTCTTTTATAACAATTTATGTTTGCCAACGATGAAAAGTTTAGTTAGCAAGGATGACAAACTCAATTTATTTTTTCTCAGAAAATTGCGGTGCTTGCAAACTAAATTTGCCACTCAAGCGCCAACATAATTTGCTTTAAAAATGTTTGATATGCCATGCTTAAAAATCGGACGTCGGATTTTAACATTACTGTAATACAATAGCATACATGGTCTAAAAAATCAATTAATACATTTGTGTCTTAACTATCATTTATGCAGTTTGATTTTTATCAGTTCATCCCTTGTTTTGCAAGATTTTTTTAAATTGTATTCAGTTGTACGGTTTTGAGGTATATGATTGTGTTTTATGGATTTCTTGGGGTAGAATACTGTTAAACATATTTTCGTAATCCTATATCGTTATGATAACTAATGCACTTCTTGTACTGCAAGTTTGAAACACAGAAACTTGGCACGATTCTTTCTGTCAGGCAAGCTTCAAAGCAGAGAATTTAAGAGTTAAAGGGAAATATGATAGAAAAGGAACGAATGACAAATTTTCATACAACATAAGTTAAGGAAACAAGATCTAATAGGTTACCACTAAGAAAAAAAATCCAATATAATAGTCATTTATTCATTGTTTCTGTTCACCTTCTTCATTGGTCTATGTCGTGCACATGCACAATGAAAAACTCTTGTCTTTCATGTCATATGTTTCCCATATAATTATGACACCTACTGCCCTTCTCGTGCGGCAAGTTTCAAGCACATAACATCACATGATTCTCTATGCTGGCAAGTTTCAGAGCAAAAGGCTTAAGAGATAAAGGGAAATTCAATTGAAAAGAAACGAAAGGCAAGTTAGATAGTTACCACTAATAAAAAGTTCAAAATGAAGAAGAACAACTGCGGGTGGAACAATGTAATTGCAGTGGTATATGTAACTAATCAAGTCACAGTAGAACGAGGATTATGTACGAGATGGCATAGTCTGCCGTGTCACAGTAAGGACATGGAATAAAGAGTCGATGGATTTGCAGTCCGAAGAACCATGGAAATCTGAGGAAGAGGATAATATAGTTGGACGAATCTAAAACAAGTTGAGAAAGAACATGATGAAAGGAGCGGAAGCATATGACAGGAAATAAAAGAGTATTGCATCGTGATAGTGCACCACAGCGACCAAGGAAGAAGAAGGTGAACATGAACAAAGTATAAGAATCCAAACGAACAAAAGCACCGGCGTATGAGGAGGAGGCAGATGACTGCGGAGGCGAACCCTAGACCGTCTTTGGACAAAGGCTGCATCATGTATATATGCTTTTCAAATATCTACTAAAAATAACTACAATGATATTCGTAGTCAATGTTGACTGAAGTCATCTCCTAAACACCATGCTCAATTTCTTTATAGAAACGGATTATTTCCTAGGGAGAGAGTATGATTATTCATTCATACTATATATTAACAGAGCAACAATCGGTCAAAGGGTTGTCCCAACAAATCGAACTGCGTATTACCTCTACATTATTTCGAGAACCAGGTGTGATGCATATTTCTTTAAATTTTATTTATATTGTCCAAAAAGTTCAGATAAATATAGTACACCTTTTGTTTTAAAATATAGTGCGCCCGCATTTTTCGAGGTTTCAACTTTGACCATAAATTTAACAAATGAGACCGACTGCGGCGGGAGCAAAAATTATATAATTGAAAAGTTCTTTTGAATACGAATTCATTGATATAAATTTTGCTTCCGCCAGTCGGTCTCGTTGATTAAATTGATGGTCAAAGTTAAAGTATGGAAACCGAGAACACACAATATTTTGGTCCGTACCCCTGCCCCCTCTCCTGCGGGTAGACTCTCTCCATCACAAGACATGGACGTGTTTGGATGACGTTCTCTTGCTTGAAACTGAAAGTTCACAGACCTATCACCAGCACCACGGCATGCCCGGCCTCCTGACGGCCATGGTGACGGCCGTGTTTGGTCCGTACCCCTGCCCCCTCTCCTCCGGTCTTTGGTTGGCTTATTTACATCCCATGTAATATGCTAGTGCCATTCTAGTCTAGCGTGGAGAACTGGCAGGTGTAGCTATATGAAGACACGTTGCCAAGATGTTGTTCGGAACACACTTCATGTCTAGGGCGAAAACTCTTGTTCTGATCTTTGTTGGCCGGGCTCAACAGTGGCGAACTTTTGTCGTTATCTTGTTGAAGATGTTGTCTACGTGACGGCAGCGTGAGTGCGTTTATCCCTTCTTGAAAGCGTTGTTGCGGAGGAAGTCGACATAGTCATAGCTATTACATTCATATCTTCTAATAGTGCCGACGTAGTTGTTTTTGCTTTGTACTTCACTTGTCGATGACTTTTCGATTGTCAACTATAATATGCTTGGTTCGGCTTCGGTGAGAGAAGAGTAATGGCAACGGCACGTCTTCGGTTTATAGTCATCACTAGAAGGTCTACAAACATGAATGAAATATTTGTTATTATTACTGCCCGTTCCAAAAGTCTGAAAGATCGCTTCACCTGGGAAGCCGGCCGCCACGTCGCCGGAGACCGTGGCTGACCGACCAACCTTTTCCACCTTCCACGTCCCCGATACGATGAGGCTGCGCGCGGGTGCCGTGCCAGACCGGTCGGGTAGCTCTCGGCTTTCGCGCGCGGTCGCCGCCGGCCGGCCGCCGCCAGTGTCCGCACGTACTACGTGATCCTACCTAGCAGTAGGATCTGGTACACACTCCGGCCGGTCGACGTGCTCCTTATTTTTCTTCGAAAAAAAAACAGCTGTTACGCGTTCGTCGCAGAGGCTCGATGCCGACACTGGATGGATACCAATGCATGCGATTATGCTCCTGTCACGTTCAGATTTTCTTTCTCATCTTCTGACGACCATTTATTCTTTTTCATGCGCGTCTAGTACTTGCATCCCTGGCTCATCTGGATGCCCGACTTTCCCAGTTCGTTCGGTTAATTTCCTCATTTCTGAAATTTTACTTCTTCCTCTGTTTACTTTCATAAAGCATCCAAGACATTTCAGACAACAGGCAAAGCGACCCAATTTCAGTTTTCTAAGGGCACGTACAATAGTTGATAAGATAGTCTTATCTTAAGTCTTGCATTTAATTTAGAGATGACAAACAAAAATGTCTATAACGAGCCATCTCTTAGCCTTATCTTCAATAACTAGTCATTCCTAAAAATGTGATGACCTTTTCTTATGAGTTTTCTTCCCTCCATCCTATCATTTATCCTACGTGCCACTTCTAAGATAACTCGTCTGGCAGTATGGAATGAATTACTCACTCGCCTGGAGGACATTCAACTGTCAGATGAGCCGGACACTTTCGATGGAACTTGCATCAGAATGGCAAATTTTCGATCAAATCCATGTATGATGCAATGCTTCATTGTGATGTTTCAGTTGATAATAGAAAATTATGGAAGCTAAAAATTCCTTTAAGAGTGAAGATTTTCCTATGGTTTCTAAACAAAGGAGTCATTCTAACCAGAGATAATCTGGCATGACGAAACTGGCATGGGTCCAAGACATGTGTCTTTTGCCAACATGACGAGACTATTAATCACTTATTTTTTGAGTGTAAGTTTGCTCGGACAGTTTGGGCCATGGTCCAAGTAGCTTCGAATTTATACCCACCATGTAGTGCACGGAATATGTTCGGCAACTGGTTGCGGGGTATTGATAAACAATTTTTTGCACATATTCTGGCGGGAGCGGTGGCCTTATGCTAGGCAATGTGGCTTCCCAGGAATGATGTGGGTTTTAACAATAAATGTGTCTCATCTCATCCATATTTGTACACGATGGCTCTGTACGTGGTCTATCCTGCAGAAGCCGGAGGACAGGGACCTTTTTATATGACGTCTACACGGCTGAAGCGTACAGCCAGGGAGATTTTCTACCCACATGGATGGCGGTGTGATTTACGGATAGAGTCTACCGCTTCTTAGGCTGGACATGATTTATTGCTTGGCTTTGTTTCAAATTATTTTATTTTAGGGTGCTTTGGATTTTTTGGCTGTGTGCATCTAGCTATGCAGAGGCCGGGCTTTCTTTCAATACGATTGTATCACCTTGATATATCTATTCAATGAAAAGTTTTTTATTAGAAAAAAAAGATAACACCATTGTACATGCCCTGAAACGCTTATAAAAGTGGACAGAGGAAGTAGATTCGTTTAGCATTGCCCAGCCATGTTGAGACCGAGTATGTATGTGACTTGACTTTGCATCGCGTGCATGTGAGCTGGTCGGTCCGTCGGTTGGTCAAACCTCAAACGCTGGATGTCCTCCGGCCCATCGCGCATGCAATCTTTGACCAGATTAAACAAAGAAATATTGTGAATTTCCTTCATGTTTCATTCCATTATTAATATAGGTTACGTGGTATACGTGGTGCAAGTACACGGGAGAATATTTATTATTTAGCCCGATCACAGTACGCTTGCTTGCCGACGGCCAATAGTAATGCAGACCTGTTCAAGCAATCGAGTCCATGGGAGAGGCGTCTTCGTCGCAGGTTCAACTAATAGTAGTACAATAGCGATTGTTCATAAGTGATCATACACCACCTGTTGTTGCTGTCCATAAGATGGCACGTTGAAATAAGTAAAAATCTAAGTCTTTTTCCTTAAAAAAACTCTTAGTTTGAGAAAGTTATTTTTCATTCCAAGAGATAGTCCATTCTACAAGTCATATGGTTTTGACGGCAATCTCAAACTTTGATTTGGCTCATATTCCCCGCTCGGGTTTACAAAACCGTTCAAAATACACACCCCAAACACGAATCAAATGGTTTTTGCCCCGGTTTTACATGCCATATCACCGGTTTTTCCTAACTCTCTGTGCCAGCTCGACACCCTTGCTTGATTATTCTCTAAGCTACAAAAAAGGCCGACTCAACAAGGAGGATGGCCATACCTGCACCTGTCGGGCCATTCCGCATCTCATACTTCATTTCCCCCTTCTTAGTTGACTTGCACGGCCATCATGTGTGAGGGCTTTGACCTTTCCCGTTGCACCTGGAGCTCTTCGATGTTAGGAACCTAGTAGCCTCCCTCACAATTTATTGCCCATACAGAGGGTACCAACTTCGAGTACAAGCATCAATGGAGCTACATGATTTGAAGACTTGGGAGAACAAGAGGAAGAGGGCCAGATGTAGGAGAAGTAAGCATCCGTGCCGATAGCTGTGATCCTACGTGGGATCATCCGATCGAACTAAGGCCATGCTTGGATCCAAGGGACTATTTTTAGTCTGACTAAAACTAGTCTCTTTTAGAGGCTAAAGTTCCAATCACCCCTGACTAAAGAGAGGCTAGAACTAGTCTTGAGACTAAAAAATTTTAGTCAGGGGAACCCTACTAAAATGTGGATTAGTCCTCTCTCTCCTCATTTAACTCCTCTCCTTTAACACATGCGAGTTCGGGATTGGAGGGTTTGGAGGATAATAAATGCTCATTGACTCATTTTAGTCTATTTAGTATTTGTATCTAAGCATGGGTGAGGCTAGCAAGTTTTAGTCCCACTACTTTTAGTCATGGGACTAAAACGTATCCAAGCACCCTCTAAGCCTCGGGTGTCTTATGGAGCGATGTTACGAATCGGGCCAGGCCGTCATCCCCTGTAAGTGTCAGCCCATTAGCGGCCTACGGAACGTCACTAACATTCGACCTCGTCGTATCTCATTTGCTTTGTCGGCCAAGATCTCATTTCCACTGTACATACCCAGTCGTTTGGTCCCGCCATATCCCATCACCCGACGTTGTAACACCTTGTCCAAGTCTCCATAGGATCGCGTCATGTGGCACATGCTTGCTTTTTGGAATACAAACCTAAAAGGAAACAATCACA
>LR880972.1:978863843-978892225 GCA_904067115.1 Aegilops sharonensis
ATTTTGTATAGAGAATTTTTTAGTGAGAGCTTACATAGAAAAACTTTGCCCCATCCTCGAAAACAACATGATTTTGTGTTTTGCCCCTAGCAATATCAGGCTATCCTTGCCGCTGGTCTGAATCTCTCATTGGAAGACAGAGATACCGAGCGTCAGTATCCGTAGTATCCGTTGGAAGACAGAGATACCGAGCGTCAGTATCCGTTCTTACAATACAATATGGTCGAAAACAGTCGCAAGCAGGATTAGGGTGCGCTCATAAAAAAATATAATCTTCACACTAGTAGAAAACGGGCCATTATTCCCGGTTCTAGAGGGCCTTTAGTCCCGGTTCTGGAACCGGGACTAAAGGGTCGAGACTAAAGCCCAAACATTTTAGTCCCGGTTTGCTTACGAACTGGGACTAAAAGAGCTCTACGTGGCCGTTGTCTGGAGCTCCACCTTTAGTCCCGACTAAAGGATTTTTTTTTTGAAATTTTGTTTTTCTGATTTTTTAAAATATTTTTTTTGATTTTTTCTTCTAATTTTCAAAATTTTGAATTATTTGATAATTTAATATCTAATCACCCACTCTAAAATCTCCTCAATTATGAACCACTCATTTTAAATCGTCTAACTTCCGGGCCGGTCACCCATCCTCTCACTACTCCAGCCTGAGCACGCTTAACTTTCGAGTTCTATTCCCCCTAGTTTCCAAGTCTGCACTTGTTGTTTACCTGACAATGCTAAGTTGTCAATCCTATTAACCCTTAGGAGTTGAACTTGAGCATTCAGCACCGTTTGAGTTTGAAACTATTATTCTACAAAACAATAAGTATTTAGTAACACTAATATTTCTTGAATAAGTAGTTTGACCATAGTTTGACCAGATTTCACCATAGTTTGAAAAAAATTAAAAAAAGCTAAAAATAATTATTTAGTAACACTAATATTTCTTGAATAAGTAGTTTGACCAGATTTCACCATAGTTTGAACAAAATTAAAAAAAGTAAAAATAATTATTTATTAACACTAATATTTCTTGAATAAATAGTTTGACCATAGTTTGACCAGATTTAATGAAAAGTACAAAAAACTGAAATTTGAGCATATCCTTTTTTCCTTTCAGAATTTGTGAATTCTAAAAATTTGCAAACTGGCCTACGGCCATCAAAATCGGATGCAAATTTTCGTGCTGATTGTTTTGATACATTATGCTTTTTTTCCGACATCGTATGCAAAAGATATGGCCGTTTCACTTTTTCATAACACTCTTTTGCAAAATTCCAAATTTAAGTTTTCTAATTTTCCTAACTAGTAGATGTAGTAACATAACTACATCTCGAAAGATTTTAATTTTTAAAGTTTTTATCATTTTCTTTTGTTTTTTACAAAACTGAAAAGACTATAGGGGGGGGGGGGGGGGGGTGTCGAGTTTGAGCCTTTAGTCCCAGTTTGAGACACGAACCGGGATTAAAGGGCCCTTTAGTCCCGGTTCGTGTCTTAAACCGGGACTAAAGGTCCCATTTGAACCGGGATTACTGCCTTCTTGACACCTTAGCTGCTCGAACCGGGACTAATGCTCATATTAGTGCCGGCTCGTGATGCAACCGGGACTAATGTATATATTGAGTTTGAAAGAAAGCCCTGTTTTATACTAGTGTCATGATTACCCTTTGCAGAAAAAATCATCCTGGTTCTTAATTTGACTTCTCGGTCATTGCACGGAGGGAGGTCAAACGTGGCCAAAAAAGAGCTTTCTTTCTTTTGCAGCCTTGTATACTTCCAAGAGAAGCGGGAAGTAATTAAAACCCTATAGGAGCCTTGAAAACAGTCTTGCTAACCTCTCTAGCCCTCCGTCTGTTAAAAACCCTTTCGCATGTGAAACTTGGTTGAACCAAGTAGAAGTACACACCTTTTAAAGAGACGTAAGAACACGCGGCATGCGGTCTTGTCACGCGTCATGACACATTGACACCACACTATGATGACACGCGAAGGCACACCTAGCTTGCACGGAACACGCACGCGGAGCTCGTCGAGGTGGACGGGCTCGTAGCCCGGCGGTGAGATCGAGCGCAGCAGCGCTTGTCTGCTCACCCGTGTTCGAATCCTTATGGACGACAATTAACCGCTCTGGTTAATTTGATGGATTCACATATGTGTCACGCCCCTTCTTCTTCATTAAAAAGCCGCAGGGGCTCCTCCGCCCCGTTGGGCTAGTTTGAGAGCTCGTTGAGACATCAAGGATGCACACGACCAAGAGGAGGAGTGGGACGGCCACTGGTCTAGAGACATGACTGTGTTTTTCGTTATTTTAGTGCGGGTAGAACAAATAGTATACAAGTAATTTACCTTCCCCGTCCCCGCTAGGATCGGACGGCGCGCGGGTGCCGTGCCGGACAGGTCGGGTCGCTCTCGGCTTTCGCGTGCGGTCGCCGCCGGCCGGCGTACGTCCGTACGTGCGCATGTTCATAGCTAGCAGTAGGATCTGGTAGTACTCTTCTCACACCCCGGCCGGTCGACGCGCGCGGCCGGCGGGTGACGTGCTCCACGGCTCCAGCCACGCCGCCCTTCTTTTTCTTCGAAATTCGTCGCTGCGCGTTGTCGCAGCAGCCTTCTGGCTCGATGCCGACACGGGATACCGAACGCATGCGATCATGTTCCTGTCACCTTCAGATTTTCTTTCTTTTCTTTTGATGACCATTTACTCCTTTTTTTCGCACAAAGTAGATGCGGATATACCAGGATCATGTGGATGCCGATTTTCATAGTTTGAGGATCGACACAGCATTTCTTTTTCTTTTTTATTAATTTTTGAAATTCTGCGCCGAGCAATGTTGAGACTGAGTGTGTATGTGACTTGACTTTGGCCATGTTTGGATACTCTAACTCAGCTAGAGGTTAGAGTTAGATTCTAACCCTGAACTAACTCTAGCCAAAGATGTGTTTGGATGACAAGGTTAGATGAAACGCGGATACGGCGAGGCGCCTTCACGGACGTTGCAAGAGGGAAGGAGAAAGAGGATGAGAAGTTTCGAGAAAGTGGGGAGGGATCTGCTGTGGGAAGAGCAAAACAAAAATGTGTTTTTGTAATGCTCCGGAGAAAAACTAACCCAAATAAGCACTTTTTGAGTGGGTTAGATTTTTTAAATGGGTTAGATGCATCTAACCCAAACTAACTCCTGTTAAAATATTTTTGGGTTAGTTAAGTTCAAACTAACCCAAACTAACTTTAACCAATGGATTCAAACAGGGCTTTTGCATCGCGTGCATGTGAGCTGGTCGTTCGGTCGGTTGGTCAAACCTCAAACGCTTGATGTCCTCCTATCGCGCATGCAAACTTTGACCAGATTAAACAAGGAAATAGTATTATACATTTCCGTCATGTTTCATTTCTTATTATTAATATATTAATATAGGTTACATGGTATACGTGGTGCAAGTACACGGGAGAATAGGTATTTATTTAGCCTGATCACGATACGCTTGCTTGCCGACGGCCAATAATAGTGCAGACCTGTTCAAGCAACCGAGTCCCATGGAAGAGGCGTCTTCGTCGCAGGTTCAATTAACAATACAATAGCGACTGTTCATCGGTGATCAAACACCACGTGTTGTTGCTGTCCACAAGATGGCACATTGAAATAAGTAAATATCTAAGTCGTTTTTCCTTGAAAAAGGATCTTAGTTTAGTTTGAGAAAGTTAATATTCACTCCAAGAGAGAAGTCCATTCTACGAGTCATATGGTTTTGATGGCAATCTCAGACTTTGATCTGGTTCATATTACCCCGTCGGATTTGCAAAACCGTTCAAAATATATACCTCTAACACGCATCAATTGCTTTTCTCCCGGTTTTACATGCCATATCATCGGTTTTCTTAACTCTCTGTGCCAGCTCGACACTCTTGTTGGATTATTCTCTAAGCTACAAATAAGGCCGACTCAACAAGGAGGATGGCCATGCACGCACTTGTCGGCCTTTCCACCTTTCATATTTTATTTCGGACGCCGATAACGCCCACGCGTGTGGGCGTTAAGGGGTCTGCCCACACAGTTTGTGTGGTGTTTAAGAAGATCAGCCCACACGCCTACGTGTGGGCAAAACAAGTAATGCCCACACGCCTCTTTTTTTCCTCACGGTCCCTCTCACATGCCCGCGTGTGGGCAAAATAGATAACGCCCAACCGCCCGTACGTCAGGCCTCCTACCTTATGATCCCGCACGCCCCGCATGACAGTCATCAGCGTCCCCGTAGTTGCCATGGTCTGGACCCTTTTCCATGTTCATTTAACTGCAGTTGCCATGTCGCCGAACTACAGTTGCCATGGTTGCTCAACTGCAGTTGCCATGTATGGTCTGGTCTACTGCAATTGTCATGATTTCAAAACTTTAGAAGTTGCCACCTACTAACACTAGGCAGTTGAGAGAGTTGCCATGTGCTCACAAGCACGCTAGGGTAGTTGCCATGTAAAAGGAAGAGTTGCCATCTGCTTACGTGCACGCTAGGGCAGTTGCCATGTACCATGCAAAAACACATGGCAACTCGGGTAAAAGAGAGTTGCCATCTGCTTACGTGCACACTAGGCAGTTGCCGTGTACCCTGCAAAACACATGGCAACTGACATGTTCGGGTAAAAAAAAGAGAGTTGCCATCTGCTTACAAGCACACTAGGGCAGTTGCCATGTACACTGCAAAACACATGGCAACTAGCAGCTTGAGTGTGGGAGAGGAGACGGGCCTGTGGGCGAGATGGCAAATGCCCACACACCAGCTCAGTCCTACGTGGCACCACAAACATAGCAAGATTCGTGCACCCACTAACGGACGCGGATCCACGCGTGTGGGCGAGATGCAAACTCCCACACGTGTGGCCATTAGTGTTTCCGTTTATTTCTTCCTTCTCAGTTGACTTCCACGGCCATCATGTGTGAGGGCTTTGACCTTTCCCGTTACACCTGGAGCTCTTCGATGTTAGGAACCCAGTAGCCTTCCTGATGATTTATTGCTCATACAAAGGATACCAGCTTCGATTACAAGCATCCATGGAGCTACATGACTTGAAGATTGGGGAGAACAAGAGGAAGCGGGCTAGTGGAGGAGAAGTAAGCCCCGATAGCCGTGATCCTACGCGGAGCACTCGATCGACCGAAGCCTCTGGTGTCTTATGGAGTGATGTTACGGATTGGGCCATGTCGTAATCCCCTGTAAATGCTAGCCCATCAACGGCCTACGTATGGTCGCTAACATTCGACCTCGTGGTGTCTCCTTTGCTATGCCGTCTTCCCGAGTTGTTTGGTCCCACCGGATCCCAGCACCCGACATTGTAACTCCTCGTCCAAATCTCCATAGGACCGCGTCTTGTCGCACATGCTTGCTTTTTTTTGGAATACAAACATGGGTATTGTATCGGATTATATTCCTGCTTTTGTTCAGATAAAGTTTAAGTGTGAGTTTCAAAAACCAACCGCGAAGGGGTGGGGGGCATTGCACCATTTTGTACATGGAATTTTTTAGTGAGAGCTTAGATTGGAAACTTTGCCCGTTCCTCTAAAACAGTACTATGATTTCGTGTTTCGCCCCTAGCAATACTTGGCTGTCGTCGCCATTGGTCCGAACCTCTCCTGGAAGACAGACTCAGCACACGGGAAAGCAGGGACAGGGTAGGGTACGCTCGTAAACGATATGAAATCTTCACGATTATCCTTTGCAGGAAAAACCATCTTGGTTCTCGGTCTGACTCTTCTGGCGAAGAGGAGGAGGAGGAGGAGGAGGAGGAGGACGGCGACCGCGTCCGAGCCACGGCGCATGGAGCAAAGGTTCACGACGTGTCGGACATGCGAGTGTTTACCTAAGGTTCATACTTTATGAAATGATATGAGTTGTGGAATCAACCGAGGTCTAAGAACCTTCCTAGGCACAAGCACAACTTTTCGACGGTGGAAGTGTAAAACTACTCGGCAGCCCAAGGAGTAGAGTAGCTGTTGCCCGGTAGTGAAGGCAGGGTGAAAAAAGAAGGAAGGAAGGTAGAGAGGAGAAGGGTGTGAGGACGGGTCGAGGTGGGAGCGAGCGAGGGAACAAGTCAAAGGCTGCGAACGCAACGCGACGGCGACCAGCCGAGGGGCGACGACGACGACGGCGACGCCAAAGGAAACCCAGCCAAAAGCACCACCCTCCTCCCCTCTCCGTCCCATTCCCATTCCCCCGCCCTCCACGCACCCAGCCAATCCCGCGCCACTGCCCCGCCCACTCCGGACGGACTCCATCGTCCTACTCCGCGCCTGCCGCCACCCACCGACGCCCGCCGGCGACCGACGAGGGAGGCGCCGAGCGGCCCCGGGTTGGGTTGGTGGCCCGTGCGCGCGCGCCATGGGATGCGTGTTCTCCAGCCGGGAGAAGCGGGAGGGGTCGGCGCGGCCGCAGGGCCGGTCCGTCCAGCCGCAGCCGTACCAGCAGCAGCAGCAGCAGCAGCAGCAGGCGCTCGGGGCGGTCTTCGACGCGCGCCGGGGCCGCTACGGCCCCACCGACTTCGACTCCGGGGAGATCGCCATCCCGCCGCCGCACAAGCCCCACAAGGTACCCCGTTCCGCCGCAACTGACCAGTTTTTGTTTGCGCGTTTCTTTCCCTCGCGCCCGGGCTGTGGCCCGCCGGCCGTCCGCCCATCTGCAGCAGTGCCCGCCGGCCGCGGCAGAGGCCTTCGGTTTCGCGGCGAGCCCCTTATCCGCCTCTCGTCAGGCAGAGCAGAGCAGGCCGTGAACAGAGTTTCAGAAACTGCAGTACGCGTTCCAATCTGCCGGGAACAGAGCATACGCCACAGGGAAGCTTGCCATGCCCGCGCCATGGCCAGTTGTTTCAGGTGAAGCTGCCGCGCAGGTCGGCCATGGCACCGGACGTCTCCAGCATAGATTACCCCGTCCAAACGGAAAATCGGCTTGGTTCCGCACGGAGCTGTTCCGACGAGCATTTCGATTGGGGAATCAATCAATCAATCAATCAGTCGGCGTGCCTTCGCCGGAGCAGGGGAACTGGTGGCACAGGAGGCAGAGTCCAAACGCAACGCCAGGTCAATCTTGGCGGCCATTGTTTTTTCATTCACACACCGGAGGCCTGGTCGCACACGGATGGATTCCTCTTCGTCAGCCGAGCTTTGCTTAATCTGCTGCATTCGGGTTGCTGTCAGCACATGGTATAAGTCTACTCCTTGGACTGGTCAAGCCAGTGACCCGGACAGAAACTTCCATCTTTGCGGCTGCTGTTGACCGCTTCTTCGATGCTATCCATGGAGCTTGACATTTTGGCAATACTGCGTTCTGCTTCTCTTGTGGAAATCGTCGAACTTGCCGCTTTGACTTACAGTCACAAGGAAGCACTGGATGGTGAAGCACAGACTGGGGGAGAATTTTTTTTTGAAATGAAGCGATGCCGGCATATGTTGCTGTCGAAATGATTTGGATAAGCAGTGAAAGATATAGGAAAACTCAAGCATCTATCTGGTTAAGGGAGTTCAACACCGTTAGTTATGGTAGCGTCTGTTCAGTAGCACAACTACTTTCATCTGGCCAGTGAGCACCAAGGATCATCTTTGGTAGCACAACTACTTGTTCGGAAGGGTTATGGAATTGCCTTAAAGCAGTAGCATGTGCTTCAGATTGGAAAGATCATACCGAAATAGCAACATGGTGTTAGCACTTCATAGTTTTGCAACCACATAAGCAGGTCCAGCGTAGTCAGTTTGAGATATATAGAACAGTTTTGCTAGAACTTAGTTTCCTTATATACAAGCTAACACCTGTCATTGTTTCTTAAAAGGGACAATACAGCTCTCCTTTCCCCCCTTTGCTCTGTGCTATAACTTACTATCTTCAAGTTCATCGTTCATACCTGAGAGCTGAGAATATATTGGTAGCTTTTTTTCACATTAGCTCTAATATACTGTTTTATACCAGGTATCAGAACCAGGCACATTTATAGGAAGAGCCAGCATTGCCGGCCTGGAAAAGGCCGTCGAGGTGTTAGATACCCTTGGCAGCGGCATCGCAAGTTTGAATCACGGCAGTGGGTTTCTCTATGGGGGAACAACCCGAGGAAATAAAGTCGAGATTCTGGCATTCGAAGTTGCAAATACAATAGCCAAGGCCTCCAACTTGTGGAGGTCATGCTCTGACGATAATATAAAAGAACTCAAGGAAGAAATCTTGCATTCAGATGGCGTGCGGATATTAATCTCCTCAGATCCCAGCGAGCTCCTGCATATTGCTGCTATCGACAAGAGGTATGGTTAGTTTAAAAGCAACTTTTCATTTTATTTTTAAACTTTCTTCTTACTGTAAGCGTTGTTGATGTGGAATTTAAATGGAACCCAACAGGGAAGAACTCGCCATCCTTTCAAGAGAAGTAATTCGATTTGGTGACCTGTGTAAAGACCCCATATGGCATAACCTGGGACGCTATTTTGAAAAGTATGCTTCTGAGAATTATGCACTTCATTTCGACATGTCATTATTTACCATCTTATCAGCACCTCTTGTTCTGAACACTGGGTTACTCTGGTGTGCAGGTCGACGAAAGATTCCATGCCCCAGGATCATTCAAAAGAGCATATCGGAACTACTGTCCAGCATTTGATTAGCTTGGCACAAAACACTTCTGTATGTTCTACTTAATTTCCACATTTCTGTACTTTGGGAGGTGCTTGTACTTGATAATAGTTCTACCATTTATGGAGCGTTTAGCATTACTATTTTACTTAGAATTATTGAACCACTAAATATTATAATGGAATCAAGAATCTTTCAGTATGATAATACCTAAGAATTAGGCCTCTTGCATATCAGCCAGAACTATGGTTTGAGGGTGGATCAAGTTCTTTTTTCTTTTGCATTCATACACTGGCTTGAAGCTTGTGCTGATGAGCTAGTTCTACGCCCACAGGAGCTTTACCATGAATTGCACGCGCTGGATAGATTTGAGCAGGATTTTCAAAGAAAATTTCATGAAGAGGAGTCTGTACCAGCAGCTAGACGAGGTACGGCCAGACTGATGACATTGTTCTTAAAGAACTTCAGTAGATGCTAAAACTGTACTGCGAGTTTGCCATTAAAGGATATTTACTGTATTCAATTTTGTTCTTTGCAGAGAGCGTTATGATATTGCATAGTGAACTAAAGCGCCAAAGGAAGCTTGTGAAAACTTTGAAGAAGAAATCCTTGTGGTCCAGACCTTTGGAGGATGTAATTATCTTCATCCACATTCACTTCATTACTACTCCCTCTGTTTCTGAATATAAGACGTTTTGGCAGTTTAAATTGAACTGCCAAAACGTCCTATATTAGTGAACAGAGGGTGTACTTTATAAATTGGCCTTTTGTAGTTCTGTCTGTTGGGTTATGCGTGGTAGCGTTCTGTTGAGACAGTTTTTGATGAATGCGCTGCTCACATATTGCCTTTTTGTTCTTGTGAAGGATGCTAACATTTCTTTGTGCTCTCCTATATTTAGGTCGTGGAGAAGCTTGTTGATATCGTCATTTTTCTGGATAAACAAATCCGGGATGCATTCGGTGAAGCTGGTAATTAATTATTGACTGGCTGCTTTATTGTTTGCACAAAAATATATCTGACAATATCCTGACGCCTCTCTGAATAAACAGTTCCTGTAGCTACTGACTTCATGGAGCAAGGTCAGAACAAAAGGCTAGGTGCCTGTGGTCTGGCACTACATTATGCTAACATCATCAACCAAATTGAAAATATAGTAAGTTAATTTGATGACCCACGCGATCTTTATCATGCTTGCTTAATGCTCTACTTTCCTTAATGTAGTCAATTTCCTTGTGGCCTCTTGTTTATGTGGGAAACTGTTTCAGTTTTGTTGATGAACCATGCATTTATTTATTTCCCTTTTCTATCAGTAAGCGGAATACTTGATGGTAGTCTGTAATAAATATCGGTCTGTCTCCTGGCTGCAAAATACCAATTTAAAAGTCATTTTTGAAATAAAGAAGTTACAGTGTCATAGTTCATATACTATCGGTATCACCTAAGTCAACATGCTTCAGTCTATACTCTTTAGCCTTCTATTTGTGACATGTCATTGATTAAGAAACATGAAAAGGCATAGGGTTCTCATTCTGTTGTCTACATATGCAGGTTTCTCGGCCGCTTTCTCTTCCTCCTAGTGCTAGGGACAACTTGTACCATGGACTACCAGAAACAGTGAAGTCAGCTCTGCGGCCACGGTTGCAACCAGTCAAAACTGAAGATGAGGAGGTTTGTCTTGCACAACTCTGAAGAATATTTTCTTATTTATATGTGTGCGTCGATCTGTAGTGGAAATTTAAAACCGGTGGATCAAGCTTAGCACTAGTCCATAGCCTTGATCCAGTTCTAAGTACTGAAAGTTCAGTTATCTGCATGGGCAGCGTAACTGCAACATACCCGAAGGAGCAATACACGGGATACTTAGCAGGCATTTTGAATGTCATGGAATGTGATAAGCATTTTGCTTATATTTTCTTGACAAGAACCGGGACGTGATTCTGTTGTTATTGGTGTTGACGGATCAAAGTGTATTACTAACTGCGATCCTTTTTTCTGTACTCCGCAGCGCTCTGTATCTCAAATCAAAGCCGAAATGCAGAAAACCCTTCGCTGGCTGCTGCCAATAGCAGAAAATACAACAAGGTACCCCGATCCTTCTGATTTCCGATGCTTATTCACAAATAAAATAAAAATCTGATTTAAACGATCATGTTGTTTTCGTCCCTCTTTCCAAAACTCACGGTTTCTGTATTTTTACCAGAGCACACCAAGGGTTCGGATGGGTCGGCGAGTGGGCAAACTTCGGGTTAGTCTCCAGTCTCCACAAATATCATGACCATTGAATGTCATCGACAATATTGCTTATACACTCGTTTGCTAACATAGCCTGACTTATAATGATGTAACAGGAGTGACATGGACGAGAAATCGGGCTCCCGGCACAGCGTGACCCGGGTGCAGACGCTGCACCACGCCGACAAGGCCAAGACGGAGGAGCACATGCTGGAGCTGGTGGTGCTGCTCCACCACCTGGTGCTCCAGGTGAAGAGCCGAGGCTACGGCCACAACAAGTCGACAAGGCGGGAACGGTCTCGGTCCCGCAAGGGAGGGCCGTCGTCGTCGTCGTCAGAGCCGCCGCATCATGAAGCAGACGCCACCAGGCACAACACGTCGCCGATGAACAACAGCCATGGCGGCAGCACGTGCCCGAGCCCGCTGTCGGACTCTGACCGCGAGACGCTGGACCACCTGAGCTTCAAGCGGACGACCAGCTACGGCCGGAGCAAGAGCTGCGAGCCCCGGCCCGGCAAGGGGAACAAGGCGCACCGGAGCTGGAACTTGTGCCGGAGCCACGGCAGCTCGCCGGCGAGGGAGTTCGGCCGGGGCTCGACCTCCGGGCGTGAGATGGTGAGGGACCTGGATGTGATAGATGGGCTGGGTAGGCTGACTCTTTCGTTTAGTTAGAGAGAGGGAGAGAGTGTGTGAGAGAGAGGAGAGGTTTGGTTTGCACAGGGTGAGAGTAGGTATTCTTTGGCTTTTGCCGCCTTCTTCTTCTTCTTCCGGCTCGTCGATCCGATCGTATATATCTTGTATATGTGTTTTCTATCATCATATATGTTTGGCTAGTTTCTGTAAATATATAGATTATATATGTATAACGGCGTTACAGTTGTGGCTGATTTGAATGGAAATATAGCGGGATCAGAAGCGATGTTCAGTCGCCTCACTCCATTTTTCTCTGAACCTGGGACAAGCCCCGAGAACCTCTGAAACAACCTCCACCATCTAAGCAGGCTAGACTAAGGTAGAGGATAGCATCTGAAAGATTGCCCAAGAATTGATTAGGGAACAGGCCCTGTGAACAATTACAAAAGGGTTAAGTACACTCCTGCGTTCAAAACAGGTATCATTTCGACAGTTTCAAATAGACCATGTTACAGCTGAAATACCAATTGAAACTAGCATCTTCTTATCTTTGCTAAACTGCGCAAGCCAAGAAGAAAATAAAGCTTCCACATTATCAGGAGGTACTCTCAAATTGAATGAACATTGTAGTAAGCTCCACACAAACCTGGCAACTGAGAGCAGTGCAGAAATAAGCGGTCAATAGTTTCATCACGACCTCAAAAGACACAACACCTGTTACCATGCAATAGAATATCAAAGAGCCAGCCATAGAAGGATTTGATTTTCAGAGGAGTTTTAACTTCAAAGAAACTTAAAGGGAAAGTTCATCTCATATAAGACCAATTGGTTATAGAAAGGTTTAAATAAATAAATTTTAACAGCAGTAAGAGACCAGATGATCACATCTTTGAATGGTTGTGAAATATCAGTGGCAAAGCTATTTTTACACCCACTAGCTAAATGCCCGTGCTTTGCAACGGAAAATCAGTAATTATGTGAAACATCATCCACATTCAATGTCATTATTTTAAATGACATAGACGATTGTTTTTTACCGGAAAGATAAATCCACTCTTTTTCTTTGTTCGTCATCCACTATAATACATGTGCGTTGCTATGAATTAAAAATTTAAATTATCCAATATGTCATAATCTTCATGCTCCAACACAACCATTGATTTTGTATTGGCGGTCGGTTGAGCCAGAAGTCGAGAACAATTAAGTAAGGATGGTACAGAGCTGGCTCCACATTTCCAACCTTTTTTTTTTGTTTTTGCAAGAAACGCATTGCCGAAGTTCTGTGGAAATTTTTCTCTCCTATTTGTAAACGTTAGGATTAGTGCCATAGTAGAATAAGTGATGGCATGGCAATTAGCGTTAGGAACTGCATGTGATGATGAAAGTCTAATAAGAAGGTGCAGCACTGCATTCTTTTGATCAACAATGTTAGAATTTTTGCGACTCATCCATCCGTAAAGCACTTGCATTGTTAAGTGATTTGCATTTTAATATTTAATAAAGAAATTCTGGAGGAAAACTCTTCTATAGATTTTAAGTCTTGGCATATTAGCAATTAATCAGAAACTTGAATGCATTGCCGGATAGCAAGAAACAAAGAGCATTCAGACTCGCATAAGAAACTGGAATGATTGAACCTGGGAGAAAGGCCTTTTTAGCTAGACAGAGTACTGCTCATTGTCAATGTCGTTGATGGATATGCCCAGGTCTTTAAGATCTTCAGGGCATATGCATGGCGTGTATATCTCGCCGTGTCCATCTCTTGCATTGCATACTCACAACATAAATCACTCATACTTTTTTTGCGGGAAATAAATCACTCATACTTAAAAACCCACAGTTAATGATCAGCGGCAATGTGATAGTATTGATGGTGATCATCAGAGCACAAAAAAGCTGATATTTCTGACATTCACCTTCTGAAGAGGTATCGTATTCATCTCAAAGCCCTACACACAGTAAAAACAAACAAATATATGCACTCCACTTTCTTGAAAATGATTGTAAACGAATAGATGAAACTCCGGTTGCACATCGCCCTCGGCCTCCCCAACCTGCAGCAGCGGCCGACCGTGCGGGAGATGGAGGCGATGGCGACCATGGTGACACTGTTCTTCGAAGGGATGGTGGTAACGACCCACAGCGTCGGCTGGGAGTGCTGGGGATGGAGGCGTCCGCGACCAGCGAGGGGATGTGCTTCGGAGGGATGGAGACGTGCGTCAATCAGTGACGAATCCCGTGCATGGGGCCACGTCCCCGAGGAGTGAAGGGCTAGAACGTGATTGATTCCTTTCTTTTAAATTGATAGTCTGTTACCAAATACTAACTTGATTGATTCATTCCTTTTGACTGATTGATTCCTTTTGACTGATTGATTCATTCCTTCCTTTTGAACGTGATTGGATTACCATGATTTGTTACCAATTACCAAAGATGGAAACACGGTTTAAATAGGAAACCCCAGATGGGTGGGGAGATAGCATTCCAAAAAAGTCTGTGCGAGAGTGGGAAACATATGCGGGAGGTCTTTATGAGGAGGTTGGANCCGCGACCAGCGAGGGGATGTGCTTCGGAGGGATGGAGACGTGCGTCAATCAGTGACGAATCCCGTGCATGGGGCCACGTCCCCGAGGAGTGAAGGGCTAGAACGTGATTGATTCCTTTCTTTTAAATTGATAGTCTGTTACCAAATACTAACTTGATTGATTCATTCCTTTTGACTGATTGATTCCTTTTGACTGATTGATTCATTCCTTCCTTTTGAACGTGATTGGATTACCATGATTTGTTACCAATTACCAAAGATGGAAACACGGTTTAAATAGGAAACCCCAGATGGGTGGGGAGATAGCATTCCAAAAAAGTCTGTGCGAGAGTGGGAAACATATGCGGGAGGTCTTTATGAGGAGGTTGGACGAACGTAAGAGGGGAGAGGGAACCTTACGTTTCTTTTAGGTAAGTAGAGATTCCAAACTGACCTCAAAAACCTCGGCCTATGCAATTTTGTGATGCACACAACCATTATCATTAATTATTAAGCAGAGTATAAAACAAATGCGACTACAACCAAAACATTGCAAGATATGAAATTAACATCGATGACTAAAGTCAACTTACTCCGCAGCAACACCTTTAAGAAGGGATAAACGTCCTTACGCCCCACGCCGGACGGAGACAACTTGGACAAAAAATTTCATCTTGATTGCATAACAACAAGTAGACAACGTTTTCAACAAGGTAACGATGCAAGTTTCTCGCTCCCGAGCCCGACCAATGAAAGCCGGGACAAGAGTTATCACTCCAGACATGAAGCGGTGTTCCTATCAACATCTTGAAAATGGAACGCTTGGTAGTCACATGGAGCCACAAGGCACTAGCATATTGGTAGGACGTCTTTCCACTCTAAACCCCTGTGACGGTCGTCGGGAAAAGGAAAAGAATTATCTTTTTCTTCCCAAACTGCCCTTACAGAACCATTTGCAGAGCCCCCTCCATGCGCGTGAATTCCTGGCTCCTCTACTCACATGTGTATGCGTTTCCCAGTTCTTGCTGTCTACACAAAATTATAATGCTACCTTTCGTTCTCTAAAGTAAATATTTCAAAAAAAAAAAAAGTTCGCTATGATTCTGAGTGGTCCAGATCTTATCCACTAACTGAGTAGTAGTACTACACTAGTGATAGTGTGTCCTCTCTTCACCAGGTCTTCTATCTTATCAGGATATCATATATCATTAGCATCAATAATGCAAGCAAACACTTTTCCCTCTATTCATTTCACGGCGACGTCCATGTCCGCCGCTCCCATCCGATCCATCTCCGCCACCCACATGTACGCGCCGGCTTCTATCCGTCTCCTCCCCGGGCGGCCGTCGCCGTCGAACGTCGCCATGGCGCTCGTGGTGCGGTCGGCGTCTCCGACGGTCCACCCACCGATCGAATTGATAACCCCGTCCATCCATCACAGCTCTGCTCGCTCGCCCTACTGCATGCCAGGTGCATGCATGGCCGACTGGCTTCTTGTCGGCGCCCGCCGCCTAGACATGGCATGTGCAACACGTATGTAGGAGTGCATGAAGAGAAGAGGTCCCTCCCTGAACTCAGACCGACATGATCTCATCTTCTCCCTCCCCGACCATACGTGGGGATAAGCAAGCCGTTGGCCGACACCGGCTGGATGCAAGTGCAAGTTAATTCCACCACCTGTACGATACGTGTAGCTCGAGATACTAGCATCTCGAACCATCTAGAACAGGAACAAAAATGTTGTGTAGAAACATTAGAGGTACATCTATCATCTAGACTAGATGCAGAAACAAGAGCAGATACGTACAAAGGCTTGCAGAAAAATCATAGGTCACGGTTGATCATTGCGTGCAGATGCGTACGTAGCTATCATTTTCTGGCCGGCAAGTTCGTGGGCGATGTGCACCGGATTCAGATAACCACAAACACTGGAATATCAAGTCCCCAAAAGTCCAAACAATGGAAAAAATATATATGTGACCACACAATCGATTAGCCCATCATCGTCGCAAGGAAAAATCTACCACGCCTGCCTCCATGCATGTGGGGCGACAAGTAAAACTCATGAATTCTTGTAAAACAAGTCGACGGTATGAACAAGGGATTCGAGCTTTGAAAATTCGAATGTTCCACACGAATGGTAGAATAACAAGTTCCCCGGAAGTCCACACCATGAAAGAAGAATATCATCACCATATGTCAGCGTCACGAGACCTGGCTTGGCGAGAACAATAACGGAAAATCTATCGTTCTTGTTGGGGGAATCCAAACACAAAGTCTCATGCTACTTTTTTAAAAACAAGTTGGCAATATTTAACAATAGGGTGACACCTATGTATGTATGACGGCACTGAGATTTGAAAATTCAAATTCGACATGCCAGCACGCCAAGAAAACAAATAGTGTTATCCCCAGCTCGATCTGTCATTTTGAGCTATAATATCCACTAAACTTTATATGTCATGTCTGTCAAGCCATGCCATGTGGTCAAGTGGACTATCGATCATATCAGATGCTACATGACATCCAGCGCACCGATTCGCGATCGGACGGCGCACAACTCCCTTTCCCCCTTGTTCGGGAAGAGAAGTTGGCACCAGAATCCGTGGCGCGAAAGCAACATTCAAGAGGCCGACAAGCAACTCATGGCTGACTCAGCAGGAGCTCACACATAATCTTCTTCTTCTTCGCATCTTTGTGGAGATAAGATCGAGAGCTGGGCGTAAGAATGCCACCACATACTCCTCCATCCTCACCCCCTATAAATGCACCGGCGTCTCAGCTCTCCTTCGACGAGGCCGGACAACAGTGCAACGAAGAAGTACTCTGCTTTTGGATCAAGAACTCAAGAACAGAGATCGGAGGATCGATGGCTACGTTCGCGACGTCGACGGCGGCTGTGATGGGTTCGGCTCGCCCGGGGCGGGTGGCCGGGCCTCGGCGGTGCGTGGTGGCGCGGGCCTCCTCCATGATGGCGGCGCCGGTGGCCTCGGGGAGGACGCACTACGAGGTGCTCGGGGTGGGCGCGGGAGCCAGCAGGGGGGAGATCAAGGCGGCGTACCGGCGTCTGGCTAGGGAGGTGCACCCGGACGCTGCTGGTGGCGGCGGCGACGAGGGGTTCATCCGGCTGCACGCGGCCTACGCCACGCTCGCTGACCCCGACGAGCGCGCGCGCTACGACCGGGACGTGGCCTGCCGCGCGGCGGGGATGATGATGCGGCGGGCGGCAGCGACGTCCGGGCCGGCGTTCCGGCGGAGGACGTGGGAGACCGACTAGTGCTGGTAGGATGGGCGGACACACGGCGACACGTGGTTGCTCAGCTCTCCCGTTCCCTGCCGGCGGCCGTCTGGTTCGATCAGTCGCGGCGTCGAGGTTGATGGTCGCCAGGAAGGAAGACCCCGTCGTCTGACGTGCGCCGTCCGATCTGTCTTGGCCGGTCCAGATCTAACGACGCGGATGCGGGTTCTCTGTGAACTGCGACGCGACAAGAGGCGTTTTTTGAAGATCTCTTGCGTTCGACCAGCAAATGATTAGCTGCCGACTGTAAATTAACGGCATGGGAATATATTATAGCTCTCTTTGGCTATAGAAGGAATTAGTTACCTCCTCCATGTCATAGTTTTTTGTTTGCCAAGTAAGGATTAAAGGTTACTAACTTCGAGCTATTTTACCGTTTCGTGAGAGATTTTGTGGGTGAAGTCCACCGGATTCAGATAACCATAAATACTAAAGAATAACAAGTCCCCAAGGAAAACTAGAGGATACCCCGCGCGTTGCTGCGGGAATTGGTTGCTGAAAATTTAGGTTTATAACATGAGAACCAGAATTAAAAATACATGACACTTATTATTTTTGACTTGTATGGTTGTAATAACATTTACTGAATTTAAGTATAATAACTGAATGGAAAACATTTTTTCATGCATGGTTGAATGTTGTGGTGGATTTTTAATGTTAGTTTTCTATACATAATGACATGGTGAGTTGGCATAGTTGCATGTCGAGATAATTACTTTTAGTGGGGCATGCATGGTGGCATGGTTTGCATGTTAAGATAATTGAGTTAGTGGGGAATCAACTATTTGGTGGACCAACTTGATGATGTGGATAGGTTGCATGTTAAGATAAACCATATAGTGGGAATGAATCTCTTAGGTATATAGGATATAAAAAGAGAGATTCGAGCTTCAAAATTCGAATGTTTCACATCAAATTTTCTTTGTGAATCAGTGAGCTTTATTAACTACTCGTCATCATCATCAGTAGAGCCTTTTTTTTTGCGGGATTCATCAATAGAGCCCTTCAGTTTATTTTATGATCCACTCTACTTCTCAACATCCACCTTGTCAACATCTTCAACATTTCTTCTTTTTTAGAAAAGGAGGATGCACCCCTGGCCTCTGCATCTGGGTGATGCATGCGGTCATTTTATTTAGAGAAAAGTCCACTTTTGGTCCCTCAATTCTTCTGTCTGCTTAGTTTTGGTCCCTCAACTCTAAAACCGGACAGATTGCAGCACGAACTCTCGAAACCAACCATTTTTCGTCCCTGCCAGGTTTTGCTGCCGAGTCAACCCGGGTTTGACCACGACGTGAATAGTACTTTGATGAATAATAAATTCGAAAAAACAGCAAACGAATCAAAAAAATCTGAAATTTTATCACATTGAAGATACTCAGATGCGCAAGGCGTCATGTTTGGACGTTCGAGGCTCGCGGCAAAAAAAAAAAACAGAAGTAAATCTACTCTATGATGAACAGTAAATTAAAAAAATAGCAACAAAATAAAAAAAAAAGATTTTTCTGGCATCGAAGATGCTCAGGTGGGCAAGGTGCATACAATTTTTCGTGCTAAAATGACATCCGAGGGTTTGATAACCACCCGATGTGGCACGCACACTTACGCTATTTTAATTTTTTTTCCACGAGCTCCTCGGATGTCATTTTAGCATGAAATTTTGCATGTACCTTGCGCACCACGAGGTCCACGGTTTTTTTTTATTTTTTTCGAATTAACTGTTCATCGGAGCACTGTTCACATCGTGGTCAAAACCGGGTTGACTCAACAGCGAAACCATGCAGGGACGAAAAATGGCAATTTTCGAGAGTTTGTGATGCAATTTGCCCGGTTTTAGAGTTGAGGGACTAAAAATGAGCAGACCGAAGAATTGAGGGACAAAAATGGAATTTTCTCTTTTATTTATTATTCACAAAGATCTTACAAAGAAATACATCAGTAAGCCCGAAGCTACCATCTAGACGACATCTGTCGCTACTCCTATCCTCTTGATGAAGGGGTGCCGAATGTCCAGGCCAAATACCAAACAGACATTGCACCAAAGCCGGATGCCCCATCATATCCTCGCAAAAAGAAGAAGAAAATTTATCCAAAAAACGCCATGGGTGGTCCAGAGCTTATCCACTGCTAATTGAGTAGTACCACTACTGATAATGTCTTGTCTTCAGCAGGTCATCCATCTTATAAGGATATCACATATCATTATATCAAAATAATGCAAGCAAGCACTTTTCCGGTCCATATCCTTTCCCTATTCATTTCACGGCGACGTCCATGTCCGCCGCTCCCCTCCGATCCTTCTTCACCACCCACATGTACGCGCCGGCTTCCATCCGTCTCCTCCCCTGCCGTGCGTCGCCGTCGATGTTGCCATGGAGCGCGTGGTGCGGTCGGCATCCGCGTCTCCGACGACCCACACCCACCCACCAAAATGATAACCCTGCCGGCGATCACAGCCAGCTCACTCTTGCTGGCACGACGGACGGGCTTCTTGTCGGCGCTAGCCGCCTAGACATGGCATGTGCAACACGTACGACTCATGAAGACGACGCATATACGTGAACTGATCAGACCAACATGATTTCTTCTTCTTCTTCCCGAACGTGATGATAGTACAGTATTTTTCTCCGACCAGGATACGTGTAGCTCGAGATACCAGCATCCCGAACCATCTAGATCAAGAACAAAAAACGTGGTACAGAAAGTTCAGGTGTACTGTATCATTTAGACTAGACGCAGAACGTGAACAGATACGTACAAACACGAGTGCAGAAAAATCAGAGGTCGGTCACGGAAGTAGATCATTTTCAGGCGACGAGTTCGTGGGCGACATGCACCGGGTCAGATAACCACAAACACTGGAATATCTAGTCCCCAAAAGTCCAAACAGTGGAAAATATGTGACCACACAATCGATTAGCCCATCATCTTCGCAAGGAAAAATCTACCATGGCTTCATGCATGTGGGGCGACAAGTAAAAACTCATGAATTCCTATAAAACTAGTCCACAGAATGAACAGAGAGATTCGAACTTCAAAATTCGAATGTTCCACACAAACTGTAGAATAACAAGTTCCCCGGAAGTCCACACCATGAAACAAGATTATAATCACAATCTGTCAGCGTCGCGAGACCTAGCTCAGCGAGAACAATAACGGAAAATCTATCGTTCCGTTGGGGAAACGCAGACACAAAGTCTCATACTCCCTCCGTCCGAAAAAACTTGTCATCAAAATGGACAAAAAAGAGTGTATCTAGAACTAAAATACATCTAGATACATCCCCTTTTATTCATTTTGATGACAAGTATTTCCGGACGGAGGGAGCATTTTTTGTAGAAAAAGTTGGCAATATTGAACCATAGGATGACACATATGATGCCACCAAGATGTGAAAATTCAAATTTAACATGTCAGCATGTCAAGAAAACAAGTAGTATTGTCCACATCACGATCTGTCATTTTGACTTTTTGAGAGAATAATAATTTGTAGACAGTTAGGTTTTTTTTAAAATAGTTTGCTCTTCATATACCTCACTTGACTTCAAATTACATTTCACATGGTATTGTTTTGAAAAGGAGGTAAATTTTTGCCTCGTTGATTAATTAAGTAGAAGAGAACTGCTAAGTTAAACCGAAAACCGGGCGGTAACTGATACAAACCAATCACATATGGATTGCTATTTATTTTTTGCGAGGAACATACGGACTACTCAGAGAGTGTGCATACCCAACATGCAACGACCACCAATCCCCACACTACCGCATCATAAAGAAAAAAACCTAACAACAGTACCTCGACCGAAGACCACGAACATTGCCAATTCCACGGAGACAAGCCAGGCCATGAAGAACACCAAAAGACCGATGATCATTCATCAAGAAGCTGCCAACGCCTTTCCTAGGACGTCACTCTTCTTGCTTTTGCTCCTGAGAGCCTTCTCTACAATCGTCTTGCGAGATCTAGGGATGACGGCCTCCAAACGTACGAGCAACCTGCGAAACTGCATCTCAAGATAATTTCATTAACCTTGTCCCTCACTGAGACCACCACATGAACATCCTCAACCACGGATACCACCGGCACAATGGACTCATGCTCCTACAGTTGCTCACAAGGCCGAGGCGAACCTTGTAGTTGCACCTTGGAATTAGGTGCCAACACACCAACCTCATCAACCTCGTCACCCACAGACACGACCAGACCCATCTCATTCAGAGGCGTCGTCAAGGCCCCTGGCAAGACCATCTCCTTCTGGAGCACCATCAAAAGAGGCGAAGAGGGCTCCACACATAGCTCATGTAGATCAGGCATAATTTGCAGCATCAGAGCAACGACCTCAGCAATGACATCACCCCAGAGTCGATCGACACCACATGCAGCGTCGACGAGCAGCGTGTAGCATCTACAGAGAAATATTTCAAATGGTTCACTTAACTTTTTGACTGCAGTTGATCTATGTGCCAATTAGGGCAACGGGTCATTTAGTAGTACTAGTATAGTACTAAGAGCTTCTACAGCCGCGATGGGCTAATTAGGCACTGATCGGGCACGCCTTATATTTGCCACTCCGAATCCGCATATCTCATGTCCGGCACCTTATATCAACACTACATGCAACAATGAGCTACTCTACGCGATCAAACAAACAGACAACAAAAATCGGCTGCAGACGAACACAAGATTGGCTGCAAACGAACATTAACAAACTTTGCAACGTCCAAAAGATCATCTTAGTTCGTCACTAGACAAGTTCTTAAACTTATACAACTAAAAATGATATAAACATATGGGGAGGGGGAGGGATCACCACTTCCTCGCCGGGCCTTTGCCCTTCCGGTCACCGGCGCATCTTAGGCGCCCGCGGCTGGTGAAGGGTCTTGGTCATCCGAGGAGGAGGTGCAGTTGTCGCCATCGTCGTCATCGGAGTCAGAGAGAACAATGAGCCCCTTCATCCGACGGACTGCCCTGTCCTACTCTCGCTTCAACTTGGTGACCTGAGCCTCCACCGCCGCTGCCTCCTTCGCCTCGTGCACCGACTGCTCAATAGCAAGCCGGAGCGCCTTGGCACTCTTTAGTCGGAGGTGGCGAGCGTCCTTCTCCCTGGAAGTAGACCCATGCGAGGAGCCGCTCGCCCTCGTCGGGCTCCGCCTGCATCCTGTGGTGGCGGCGCACGGACTGCTCCACCGCGTCCCTCTCCCGTGCCCACTACCTATCACGGCGCGCGGCCCTGATTCTGGAGTGCGCATGCGTGCCAACAGCGCAGACACTAGCACCCACCGCTTCCCTCATGGACGAGCGGCCGGTAGGGGAAGGAGAACGCGCGGGGCCGGTGAGGACTGCGCAGTCCTGGCGGAGCTGCGTGCGGGCCGGGAGGGTCCAGCTCCGGTATCCGCGTTGCACCGGCCCGGGAGCTACGGTGACGCTCCAGATTCAGGCTGTCGTCGGTGTCCACCTTGGAACGTTCCAACGCAATGCGGAGGGCTATCTCCTCCTCGTAGTCAAGGTCGGAGCCGGAGTCGCTGCTAGAGCTAGACATCAGAGTGCATGTGATCGGAATCGGAGAGGACTGAGCGAGAGAGAGTGAGCTAGGGTTCGGAGCGAGGCGTCCGGATTGGGGTTTTTGTGGGACAGCTGTGGGGTCGGTGGTGGGTCGGGCTGTTGGGGAAGGTTGCATAAAATAAAAAATTTCCTACGTTCACCAAGATCCATCTATGAGTTCATCTAGCAACGAGTGAGAGAGATGCATCTACATACCCTTTGTAGATCGCGTGCGGAAGCGTTCAAGAGAACGGGGTTGAGGGAGTCGTTCTCGTTGTGATCCAAATCACCGGAGATCCTAGCGCCGAACGGACGGCACCTCCGCGTTCAACACACGTACGGTCAGCGTGACGTCTCCTCCGTCTTGATCCAGCAAGGGGGAAGGAGAGGTTGATGAAGATCCAGCAGCACGACGGCGTGGTGGTGGATGCAGCAGTACTCCGGCAGGGCTTCGCCAAGCAACTTGGGAGGAGGAAGAGGTGTAGCAGGGGGGAGGGAGGCGCCAAGTGCAAGGGTGCGGCTGCCCTCCCTCCCCCCCACTATATATAGGGTCCCCAGGGGGGCACCAGCCCTAGGAGATGGGATCTCCTAGGGGGGGGGGGGCAAGGGGGGTGGAGTGCCCCCCAAGGCAAGTGGGGCGCCCCCTTCCCTAGGGTTCCCAACCCTAGGCGCAGTGGAGGGCACAGGGGGGGCGCACCAGCCAACCAGGGGCTGGTTCCCCTCCCACTTCAGCCCATGGGGCCCTCCGGGATAGGTGGCCCCACCCGGTGGACCCCCGGGACCCTTCCGGTGGTCCCGGTACAATACCGGGTGACCCCGAAACTTTCTCGATGGCCGAAACAACACTTCCTATATATAATTCTTTACCTCCGGACCATTTCGGAACTCCTCTTGACGTCCGGGATCTCATCCGGGACTCCGAACAACTTTCGGTTTGCTGCATACTCATATTCATACAACCCTAGCGTCACCGAACCTTAAGTGTGTAGACCCTACGGGTTCGGGAGACATGCAGACATGACCGAGACGGCTCTCCGATCAATAACCAACAGCAGGATCTGGATACCCATGTTGGCTCCCACATACTCCTCGATGATCTCATCGGATGAACCACGATGTCGAGGATTCAAGCAACCCCGTATACTATTCCCTTTGTCAGACGGTATGTTACTTGCCCGAGACTCGATCGTTGGTATCCCAATACCTCGTTCAATCTCGTTACCGGCAAGTCACTTTACTCGTACCGTAATGCATGATCCCGTGACCAAACACTTGGTCACTTTGAGCTCATTATGATGATGCACTACCGAGTGGGCCCAGTGATACCTCTCCGTAATACGGAGTGACAAATCCGAGTCTCGATCCGTGTCAACCCAACAGACACTTTTGGAGATACCTGTAGTGCACCTTTATAGTCACCCAGTTACGTTGTGACGTTTGGTACACCCAAAGCACTCCTACGGTATCCGGGAGTTACACGATCTCATGGTCTAAGGAAAAGATACTTGCAATTGGAAAAGCTCTAGCAAAACGAACTATACGATCTTGTGCTATGCTTAGGATTGGGTCTTGTCCATCACATCATTCTCCTAATGATGTGATCCCCTTATCAATGACATCCAATGTCCATAGTCAGGAAAGCATGACTATCTATTGATCAACGAGCTAGTCAACTAGAGGCTCACTAGGGACATGTTGTGGTCTATCTATTCACACGTGTATTACGATTTCCGGATAATACAATTATAGCATGAATAAAAAACAATTATCACGAACAAGGAAATATAATAATAATCCTTTTATTATTGCCTCTAGGGCATATTTCCAACAGTCTCCCAATTGCACTAGAGTCAATAATCTAGTTACATTGTGATGAATCGAACACCCATAGAGTTCTGGTGTTGATCATGTTTTGCTCGCGGAAGAGGTTTAGTCAACGGATCTGCGACATTCAGATCCGTATGCACTTTGCAAATTTCTATGTCTCCATCTTGAACATTTTCACGAATGGAGTTGAAGCGACGCTTGATGTGCCTGGTCTTCTTGTGAAACCTGGGCTCCTTGGCAAGTGTAATAGCTCTAGTGTTGTCACAGAAGAGTTTGATCGGCCCCGACGTATTGGGTATGACTCCTAGGTCGGTGATGAACTCCTTCACCCAAATTGCTTCATGCGCTGCCTCCGAGGCTGCCATGTACTCCGCTTCACATCTAGATCCCGCCACGACGCTCTGCTTGCAGCTGCACCAGCTTACTGCTCCACCATTCAACATATACACGTATCCGGTTTGTGACTTAGAGTCATCCAGATCTGTGTCGAAGCTAGCGTCGACGTAACCCTTTACGACGAGCTCTTCGTCACCTCCATAAACGAGAAACATATCCTTAGTCCTTTTCAGGTACTTCAGGATATTCTTGACCGCTGTCCAGTGTTCCTTGCCGGGATTACTTTGGCACCTTCCTACCAAACTTACGGCAAGGTTTACATCGGGTCTGGTACACGGCATGGCATACATAATAGAACCTATGGCTGATGCATAGGGGATGACACTCATCTCTTCTATATCTTCTGCCGTGGTCGGACATTGAGCCGAGCTCAATTTCACACCTTGTAATACAGGCAAGAACCCTTTCTTGGACTGATCCATTTTGAACTTCTTCAATATCTTTTCAAGGTATGTGCTTTGTGAAAGACCTATGAGGCGTCTCGATCTATCTCTATAGATCTTGATGCCTAATATATAAGCAGCTTCCCCAAGGTCCTTAATTGAAAAACTCTTATTCAAGTAGGCCTTTATGCTGTCCAAAAGTTCCATATCATTTCCCATCAAAAGTATGTCATCTACATATAATATGAGAAATGCTACAGGGCTCCCACTCACTTTCTTGTAAACGCAGGCTTCTCCATAAGTCTGAATAAACCCAAACGCTTTGATCATCTCATCAAAGCGAATGTTCCAACTCCGAGATGCTTGCACCAGCCCATAAATGGACCGCTGGAGCTTGCATACCTTGTTAGCATTCTTAGGGTCGACAAAACATTCCGGCTGCATCATATACAGTTCTTCCTTAAGATAGCCGTTAAGGAATGCCGTTTTGACGTCCATTTGCCATATCTCATAATCATAGTATGCGGCAATTGCTAACATGATTCGTACGGACTTCAGCTTCGCTACGGGAGAGAAAGTCTCATCGTAGTCAACACCTTGAACTTGCCGATAACCTTTAGCGACACGTCAAGCTTTATAGATGGTAACATTACCATCCGCGTCCGTCTTCTTCTTAAAGATCCATTTGTTTTCTATCGCTCGCCGATCATCGGGCAAGTCTGTCAAAGTCCATACTTTGTTTTCATACATGGATCCTATCTCGGATTGCATGGCTTCAAGCCATTTGTTGGAATCTGGGCCCGCCATTGCTTCTTCATAGTTCGAAGGTTCACCGTTGTCTAACAACATGATTTCCAGGACAGGGTTGCCATACCACTCTGGTGTGGAACGTGTCCTTGTGGACCTACGAAGTTCAGTAGCAACTTGATTCGAAGTACCTTGATCATCATCATTAATTTCCTCTCCAGTCGGTGTAGGCACCACAGGAACATTTTCCTGAGCTGCACTACTTTTTGATTCAAGAGGTAGTACTTCATCGAGTTCTACTTTCCTCCCACATACTCCTTTCGAGAGAAACTCTTTTTCCAGAAAGGATCCGTTCTTGGCAACAAAGATCTTGCCTTCGGATCTAAGGTAGAAGGTATACCCAATGGTTTCCTTAGGGTATCCTATGAAGACGCATTTTTCCGACTTGGGTTCGAGCTTTTCAGGTTGAAGTTTCTTGACATAAGCATCGCATCCCCAAACTTTTAGAAACGACAGCTTAGGTTTCTTCCCAAACCATAATTCATACGTGTCGTCTCAACGGATTTAGACGGTGCCCTATTTAAAGTGAATGTAGTTATCTCTAGAGCGTATCCCCAAAATGATAGCGGCAAATCTGTAAGAGACATCATAGATCGCACCATGTCCAATAGAGTGCGATTACGACATTCGGACACACCGTTACGCTGAGGTGTTCCAGGCGGCGTGAGTTGTGAAACGATTCCACATTTCCTTAAGTGTGTACCAAATTCGTGACATAAATATTCTCCTCCACGATCTGATCGTAAGAACTTTATTTTTCGGTCACGTTGATTCTCTACCTCATTATGAAATTCCTTGAACTTTTCAAAAGTCTCAGACTTATGTTTCATGAAGTAGACATACGCATATCTACTCAAGTCATCAGTGAGAGTGAGAACATAACGATATCCTCCGCGAGCCTCAACGCTCATTGGACCGCACACATCGGTATGTATGATTTCCAATAAGTTGGTTGCTCGCTCCATTGTTCCGGAGAACGGAGTCTTGGTCATTTTGCCCATGAGGCATGGTTCGCATGTGTCAAATGATTCATAATCGAGAGACTCTAAAAGTCCATCAGAATGGAGCATCTTCATGCGCTTGACACCAATGTGACCAAGGCGGCAGTGCCACAAGTATGTGGGACTATCGTTATCAACTTTACATCTTTTGGTATTCACACTATGAATATGTGTAATATTACGTTCGAGATTCATCAAGAATAAACCATTGACCATCGGAGCATGACTGTAAAATATATCTCTCATATAAATAGAACAACCATTATTCTCGGATTTAAATGAATAGAAATCTCGCATTAAACGAGATCCTGATACTATGTTCATGCTCAAACTTGGCATTAAATAACAATTATTGAGGTTTAAAACTAATCCCTTAGGTAAATGTAGAGGTAGCGTGCTGACGGCGATCACATCGACCTTGGAACCATTCCCGACGCGCATCGTTACCTCGTCCTTCGACAGTCTCCGTTTATTCCGCAGCTCCTGCCGTGAGTTACAAATGTGAGCAACGACACCGGTATCAAATACCCAGGAGTTACTACGAGTACTGGTAAGGTACACATCAATTACATGTATATCAAATATACCTTTAGTGTTGCCGGCCTTCTTGCCCGCTAAGTATTTGGGGCTTTTCCGCTTCCAGTGGCCCTTCCCTTTGCAATAAAAGCACTCAGTCTCAGGCTTGGGTCAATTGTTTGACTTCTTCCCGGCAACTTACTTACCGGGCGCGGCAACATCCTTGCCGTCCTTCTTGAAGTTCTTCTTACCCTTGCCCTTCTTGAACTTAGTGGTTTTATTGACCATCAACACTTGATGTTCCTTCTTGATTTCTACCTCTGCCGACTTCAGCATTGAAAATAGTTCAGGAATAGTTTTCACCATCCCCTGCATATTGTAGTTCATCACAAAGTTCTTGAAGCTCGGTGGGAGCGACTGAAGGATTCTGTCAATGACCGCCTCGTCCGGGAGGTTAATGTCCAGATGGGACAGGCGGTTGTGCAACCCAGACATTTTGAGTATGTGCTCACTGACAGAACTATTTTCCTCCATCTTACAACTATAGAACTTGTCGGAGACTTCATATCTCTCGACCCGGGCATGAGCTTGGAAAACCATTTTCAGCTCCTCGAACATCTCGTATGCTCCGTGTTGCTCAAA
>LR880972.1:978895816-978908687 GCA_904067115.1 Aegilops sharonensis
TGTCACCGGCATGACACCATGATCTCCATCATCATGATCTCCATCATCGTGTCTCCATGAAGTTGCTCGCCAACTATTACTTCTACTACTATGGCTAACACGTTTAGCAATAAAGTAAAGTAATTTACATGTCGTTTCTCAATGACACGCAGGTCATACAAAAAATAAAGACAACTCCTATGGCTCCTGCCGGTTGTCATACTCATCGACATGCAAGTCGTGATTCCTATTACAAGAACATGATCTCATACATCACATATATATCATTCATCATTCATCACAACTTTGGCCATATCACATCACAAAACACTTGCTGCAAAAACAAGTTAGACGTCCTCTAATTGTTGTTGCAAGTTTTTACGTGGCTGCAATAGGGTTCTAGCAAGAACGTTTTCTTACCTACGTGAAAGCCACAACGTGATTTGTCAACTTCTATTTACCTTTCATAAGGACCCTTTTCATCGAATCTGCTCCAACTAAAGTGGGAGAGACATACACCCGCTAGCCACCTTATGCAACTAGTGCATGTCAGTCGGTGGAACCTGTCTCACGTAAGCGTACGTGTAAGGTCGGTCCGGGCCGCTTCATCCCACAATACCGCTGAAGCAAGATAAGACTAGTAGCGGCAAGAAAGTTGAAAACATCTACGCCCACAACAAATTGTGTTCTACTCGTGCAAAAGAGAACTACGCATAGACCTAGCTCATGATGCCACTGTTGGGGAACATTGCATAAAATAAAAATTTTCCTACGTTCACCAAGATCCATCTATGAGTTCATCTAGCAACGAGTGAGAGAGATGCATCTACATACCCTTTGTAGATCGCGTGCGGAAGCGTTCAAGAGAACGGGTTGAGGGAGTCGTTCTCGTCGTGATCCAAATCACCGGAGATCCTAGCGCCGAACGGACGGCACCTCCGCGTTCAACACACGTACGGTCAGCGTGATGTCTCCTCCGTCTTGATCCAGCAAGGGGGAAGGAGAGGTTGATGAAGATCCAGCAGCACGACGGCGTGGTGGTGGATGCAGCAGTACTCCGGCAGGGCTTTGCCAAGCAACTGGGAAGAGGAAGAGGTGTAGCAGGGGGAGGGAGGCGCCAAGTGCAAGGGTGCGGCTGCCCTCCCTCCCCTCCTCTATATATAGGGTCCCCAGGGGGGGCGCCGGCCCTAGGAGATGGGATCTCATAGGGGGGCGGCGGCCAAGGGGGGTGGAGTGCCCCCCAAGGCAAGTGGGGCGCCCCCTCCCCTAGGGTTCCCAACCCTAGGCGCAGTGGGGTGGCCCAGGAGGGGCGCAACAGCACACCAGGGGCTGATTCCCCTCCCACTTCACCCCATGGGGCCCTCCGGGATAGGTGGCCCCACCCGATGGACCCCCGGGACCCTCGCGGTGGTCCCGGTACAATACCGGGTGACCCCGAAACTTTCCCGATGGCCGAAACAACACTTCCTATATATAATTCTTTACCTCCGGACCATTCCGGAATTCCTCGTGATGTCCGGGATCTCATCCGGGACTCCGAACAACTTTAGGTTTGCTGCATACTCATATTCATACAACCCTAGCGTCATCGAACCTTAAGTGTGTAGACCCTACGGGTTCGGGAGACATGCAGACATGACCGAGACGGCTCTCCGGTCAATAACCAACAGCGGGATCTGGATACCCATGTTGGCTCCCACATACTCCTCGATGATCTCATCGGATGAACCACGATGTCGAGGATTCAAGCAACCCCGTATACTATTCCCTTTGTCAGACGGTATGTTACTTGCCCGAGACTCGATCGTCGGTATCCCAATAACTCGTTCAATCTCGTTACCGGCAAGTCACTTTACTCGTACCGTAATGCATGATCCCGTGACCAAACACTTGGTCACTTTGAGCTCATTATGATGATGCACTACCGAGTGGGCCCAGTGATACCTCTCCGTAATACGGAGTGACAAATCCCAGTCTCGATCCGTGTCAACCCAACAGACACTTTCGGAGATACCTGTAGTGCACCTTTATAGTCACCCAGTTACATTGTGACGTTTGGTACACCCAAAGCACTCCTATGGTATCCGGGAGTTACACGATCTCATGGTCTAAGGAAAAGATACTTGACATTGGAAAAGCTCTAGCAAAACGAACTACACGATCTTGTGCTATGCTTAGGATTGAGTCTTGTCCATCACATCATTCTCCTAATGATGTGATCCCGTTATCAATGACATCCAATGTCCATAGTCAGGAAAGCATGTTGTGGCTCACTAGGGACATGTTGTGGTCTATCTATTCACACACGTGTATTACGATTTCCGGATAATACAATTATAGCATGAATAAAAGACAATTATCACGAACAAGGAAATATAATAATAATCCTTTTATTATTGCCTCTAGGGCATATTTCCAACACGGGCCTGTCAGGTGGGCATGCCTAGGCGTTTCCGGGCCATTCCATATCGGCCCTAGATTTGGGCTGGATATGAGGGGTGCTAGTCAGTCTGGATGTTTGTCCGTAGTTTGAGAGGACCGGTTGAGTCGTTTTTTTGTTGACCAATCAGTGACGGGACGGTCTGCTCGGGCGTTTGAGACTGGTAAGAGAGGTCCGGCTGTAGATGCTCTCATAGTGTCTTCTCTTCACTAGGTCATCCATCTTATCAACATATCACATAGCCCCCCACCCCCCGCGCCGCCCCCGCTCGGGCGACTCGGGCGGGGTCGCAACCCTAGCCACCGGGAGCTCCCCGTCCTTCCATCCCTCCCTCCGCCGCCGCCGAAGGACGCCGCTGGCCTAGCCCGGGGTTGACAGCGGTGGCGGGGGCCTTCCCTCTCTCCTGAGCCATGGGGACGGTGCGAAGCCCCACGGCGTGTGGTCGCATATCCGATCTGGCCTTGGCGGCGTGGCGGGCATGCCTTGACCAGCGGCGGCGTGGCGGCCGCCTCGGCCTAGGGCGGCGATGGTGGCGGGGGCGGCGGCCGGCCCTGATTGGGGCAGTGGCCTTGGCTACGTTCGGCGGTGGCGGCATGGAGGGCTTGGTGGTTGGGTCGGCGCCATGCGTGGTTTGCCCTTCGGACATATCTGATCTGGCCGGTGCAGCCTGCTTGATGCGCGGCGGCTCAGATCAGCGGCGACCCGTGCACACGATGCTTGATGGAGGTTCTTCGAGCGGATCAGGGTGAAACCTCGTTCTCGGCTTGATGCCAAGACTGGCGATGGCGGCAATCTTTTATGTCGTTATCTTCTTGAAGGCATCTGCGTGGAGAAGCTCCAGACCTCTATCCGCTACCTCCAGGTGAAACCCTAGATCAGTAGATCGGATGACGGCGGCGCGTTGGTGTTGTTTCCTCATTGGGGCGTCATTCTTGGAGGCGTACACGGGATCGAGGGACCAGTGGGCGTTTTCTTTGGAGGAGCGGTGTTTCATCCTACCCATTGAAGGCGACGGATCTCGGCGGCGTGGCGTAGTGGAGACTCGGTGGCTCATGCGGTGATGGACTCGTGCAGGAGGAGGTAGCTGTCTGGCGTCATGGCGGAGTCGATGGCAGAGTGGCCTGACAGGTAGAAGCCTCAATATCTGCTCTGAAGAAGGACCTGTGAAAATGGCGGCGACGACACATGTGAGTGCGTCAGACCGGTTAGTGCCCCAGACCCGGTATGTGGCTCGGTTGAGACTTCCGACTTTTGATGATAGATTTAGGTGAGTGGTTTGGGTATTTGGCCCAGCTAGCACCCCTTCATCATATGGATAGGAGTAGCGGCATTTGTTGCCAGGATGACGGATTCAGACATATTGTTGTAGTACTTTGTAAGGTCCTCGAGAATAATCAATAAAGTGGCCGCATGCATCTCCCAGATGCAGAGGCCGGGGTCATCCTCCTTTTTTTAAAAAAATAACACATATCATTATATAAATAATGCAAGCAAGCACTTTTGCCATATCACATATCCTCTCTCTATTCATTTCACGTTGACGTCCATGTCCGCTGCTCCCAGCCGATTCATTTCCGCCAACCAGATATACGCGCCGACTTCTATCCGTCTTCTCCCCGGGCGGCCATCGCCGTGGAACGTCGCCATGGCGAGCGTGCTGCGGTCGGATGACCCATCCCACCCACCATATTGATAACCATCACAGCTAGCTCTGCCGCTAGCAGCTTGCATCCATGGTCGACTGGCTTCCTGTCGCCGCCCCCCGCCTAGACATGGCTTGTGCAGGTCTAACATATGCAGCGCATATTATGTCCTCCCTCCGTTCGGAATTACTTGTCTTGAAAATGGATGTATTTAGAATTAAAATACATCTAGATATATTCATTTCTGCGACAAGTAATTCCGAATGGAGGAAGTACGACTACAAGAGTGAACTCAGACCAACATAATTTCTTCTTCTTCCCGTACGTGATGATAGGCAAGCCGTTGGCCGACACCGGCCGGGTGCAAGTTAATTCCGCCACCTATGCAATATTTTTCTCCAAACATGACACGTGTAACTCGAGATACTAGCATCTCGAACCATCTAGAACAGGAACAAAAATGTGGTGTAGAAAAAAAATCAGAGATAGTGAACATCTAGACTAGTAGCAGAACAAAAACAGATACGTACAAAGACTTTTGATCTTTTAGATCTTTTGTTCCGTTATCTGATGATAGTGGAACCCGATCCAAATCTTGGATCGCGTGAAGAAAAAATTGTTCAAAGACGTGCAGGAAAAAAATCAGAGGTCACGGCAGATCATCGCCTGTAGATGTGTGCGTAGCTGTCACTTTCAGGCGGATGAGTTCGTGGGCGACGTGCACCGGATTCAGATAACCACAAACATTGAAGAATAACAATAGAAAATATGTGACCACCCAATCAATTAGCCCATCATCGTCGCAAGGAAAAATCCACCGTGCCTCATGCATGTGGGGCGACAAGTAAAAACTCATGAATTCTTATAAAACAAGTCGAAATTCGAATGTTCCACATAAACGGTAAAATAACAAGTTCCCCGGAGGTCCACATCATGATAGAAGAATATAATCAGAACCTGCCAGCATCACGAGACCTAGCTCGACGAGAACAATAATGGAAATTCCATCGTTCTTGTTGAGGAATCCAAACACAAAGTCTCATACTGTTTTTTTTTCTTTCTAAAACAAGTTGGTAATATTGAACCATAGGGTGACACCTATGATGCCACCAAGATGTGAAAATTCAAATTTAACATGTCAGCATGTCAAGAAAACAAGTAGTATTGTCCACAGCACGATCTGTCATTTTGAGCTATACTATCCACTAATCTACAGCTAAACTTTATATGTCATGGCATGGCATGTCAAGTGGACTATGGATCATATCAGATGCTGCATGACATCCCGCGCACCGATTCCGCATATTCTCGATCGGACGGCGCACGAGTCCCTTTCTACCTTGTTGGGGAAGAGAAGTTGGCACCACAATCGGTGGCGCGAAAGCAACGTTCAAGAGGCCCACAAGCAACTCACGCGCTCATGGCTGACTCAGCCGGAGCTCACACATAATCTTCTTCTTTGTGGAGATAAGAACGAGAGCTAGGTGTACGAGTGGCACCACAGACTCCTCCGTCCTCGCCCCCTATATAAATCCACCGGCGTCTCAGCTCTCCTCCACGAGGACGAACAACAGTGCAACGAAGAAGTACTCTGCTTTTCGATCAAGAACTCAAGAACACAGATCGGAGAAAGAGAATCGATCGATGGCTACGTTCATGTCGTCGCCGGTGGTGATGGGTTCGGCTCGCCCGGGGCAGGTGGCCGGGCCTCGACGGTGCGTGGTGGCGCGGGCGTCCTCGACGATGGCGGCACCGGCGGCGGTGGCGACCGGGAGGACGCACTACGAGGTGCTCGGGGTGGGCGCGGGAGCCAGCAGTGGGGAGATCAAGGCGGCGTACCGGCGTCTGGCCAGGGAGGTGCACCCGGACGCTGCTGGTGGCGGCGGCGACGAGGGGTTCATCCGGCTGCACACGGCCTACGCCACGCTCGCCAATCCCGACGAGCGCGCTCGCTACGACCGGGATGTGACCAGCCGCGCCGCGGGGATGATGATGCGGCGGGCGGCCGCGGCCGGGCCGGCGTTCCGGCGGAGGACGTGGGAGACCGACCAGTGCTGGTAGGACGTACGGCCTGACAAACGCGGCTGCCCTACGGGGCCTCAACCGGCGGCCGCCCGGTTCGCTCAGGCACGGCGCTGGATTGGACATCCTCGAGGCTATCGTGCACCGTACGATCAGGATTGGATGTCCCAGATCCTGTGACGCAGACACGGGAGCTCTGTACACGGCAAGAGGCGGTTTTAAAGATCTCTTGTGCATCCGGGCAGCAAAATAAAATATGCAAATTAATTAGTTACCTAGTACTGTAAATCAACAGCCAAGGAATATTATGATAGCTCTCTTTGGTAATAGAAGGAATTAGTTACCTCCATGTCGGTCGTTTCTTCTTCAAAAGTTATCTCTTTGATTCTGCACGAAATTAATTACCACAATACCGCAATCCATGTCAGTCATTTCTTAAGGATGCCATATCATAGTTTTTGATAGGTAGGAAAAAAAAAGGATGAACGGTCACTCGTGTCAAGATTACTACCCTCACTTATTTTTATGCCTTCAATTTAACTAGCTAAACATATATTATCTGCCCCAAAACTTACATCTTAACATTCATGATCAATGGTCATGAAGGTTCTGTACATCATTCGCAAAAAAGAAAAGGTTCTAAACATATATTATTTATGATGTATTTTACATGTTTTGTTAGCTAAATTGAAGATCTAAGAATCTATGACTGACTTATATTCTCATCTAGCGGGAGTAATAACAGTAGCCTCGAGGTATTTCATTATTGGCGTCATTTTCATTTTTGGGTTATGCGTTTGCATGAGAGCCAACATCAGTTGACGCCAGCCATACACACCCGATAGCAAAATCATCATTTCTTAAGGACCAAGAAAGCAAATTATTTAGGTTTACTATAAAACACTAGCTAAATGTTTGTGCGTTGCTACGGACTAAAAAATGCACATCGCAACTCCGCTATTGTTGAAGAAAAAGTTATGATTGTGGTCCAATAGAAAAAGATAATGATCTTCATGTTCATCTTCATCTCCAGTACTATTAAAGAAACAGAAATGTTAACGCCCACATGTGTGGGCGTTAGCCAACTCACCCACACGCCTCCATCTTCGTTAGTAACTTCTGCACGAATCTTGGCACGAATTAGCTGATTTTGTATGCCACGTAGGACAACTCGCGTGTGAGAGAGGTCGCCCACACATCCGTTTTACCACACGGAGGGGCCGGTGTGTGGGCGTTTAGCAGTTCGCCCACACACCAGTTTCAGTCACGCACAAGGGCTGGTGTGTGGGCAGTTTGCCATCTCGTCCACACGCCTGCCTCTTCTCCCACACCCAAGCTGCCAGTTGCCATCCTTTTTGCAGTGTATATGGCAACTGCCCTAGTGTGATTGCAAGCAGATGACAACTCTCTTTTTTTTACCAGAACATGTCAGTTGCCATATGTTTGGCATGGTACATGGCAAACTGCCCTAGCGTGCACGTAAGCAGATGGCAACTCTTTTATTTTTAAATGGCAACTGCCCTAGCGTGCTTGTGAGCACATGGCAACTCTCTCTTTTACCGAACATGTTTTTTGCCATGCCTTTTTTTGTAGCGCTACATGGCAACTGCCTAGTGTTAGTATGTGGCAACTCCTAAAGTTTTGAAATCATGGCAATTGCAGTAGACCAGACCACACATGGCAACAGCTGTAGTTGTCCAAAAAATGGCAATCTAGAACTTTGACCTGAGATGGCAACTGCAGTTGAGCAAACATGGCNATTATTTAGGTTTACTATAAAACACTAGCTAAATGTTTGTGCGTTGCTACGGACTAAAAAATGCACATCGCAACTCCGCTATTGTTGAAGAAAAAGTTATGATTGTGGTCCAATAGAAAAAGATAATGATCTTCATGTTCATCTTCATCTCCAGTACTATTAAAGAAACAGAAATGTTAACGCCCACATGTGTGGGCGTTAGCCAACTCACCCACACGCCTCCATCTTCGTTAGTAACTTCTGCACGAATCTTGGCACGAATTAGCTGATTTTGTATGCCACGTAGGACAACTCGCGTGTGAGAGAGGTCGCCCACACATCCGTTTTACCACACGGAGGGGCCGGTGTGTGGGCGTTTAGCAGTTCGCCCACACACCAGTTTCAGTCACGCACAAGGGCTGGTGTGTGGGCAGTTTGCCATCTCGTCCACACGCCTGCCTCTTCTCCCACACCCAAGCTGCCAGTTGCCATCCTTTTTGCAGTGTATATGGCAACTGCCCTAGTGTGATTGCAAGCAGATGACAACTCTCTTTTTTTTACCAGAACATGTCAGTTGCCATATGTTTGGCATGGTACATGGCAAACTGCCCTAGCGTGCACGTAAGCAGATGGCAACTCTTTTATTTTTAAATGGCAACTGCCCTAGCGTGCTTGTGAGCACATGGCAACTCTCTCTTTTACCGAACATGTTTTTTGCCATGCCTTTTTTTGTAGCGCTACATGGCAACTGCCTAGTGTTAGTATGTGGCAACTCCTAAAGTTTTGAAATCATGGCAATTGCAGTAGACCAGACCACACATGGCAACAGCTGTAGTTGTCCAAAAAATGGCAATCTAGAACTTTGACCTGAGATGGCAACTGCAGTTGAGCAAACATGGCAACTGTAGTTGTCCAATATGGCAACCGTAGTTCAGCGACATGGCAACTGCACTTAAACGAACATGAACGAGGGTCCGGCCCATGGCAACTGCGGGGCGCACAGTAAAGTGTCACGTGGGGCGTGCGGAACCACGAGGTACGAGGACTGACGTACCGGGCGTGTGGGCGTTATCTATTTCGCCCACGTGCACGCGTGTAAGAGGGACCGGGAGGGAAAAAAGAGACGTGTGGGCGCTAGTTGTTTTACCCACACACAAACCTGTAGGCTGGTCCTCTTAGACACCACACTGAACATGTGAGAAGATTTCTTAACGCTCACATGTGTGGCAGTTAGCAGCGTCCTAAACAAACAAGTTGAGGCAGAAACATTGTATCTCGGCTGGATATCCATCATCTATCAATGGACCGGGTTACCCCAATATTGTATCACATCAAATTTGCATATTTACTAATTACTCCAATTTTAATCATTTCCACAACACCTTAATAGGAATCAATACACTTTAATTATCTTCACTACTATCTTTGGTGGATATGCTCGGATTTGGTTGTCGTTCGTCTACGTTTGTCTGTTTTCAGGTTGGATCCTTCCGATTTATGCTACACTTCATCAGCGGCGGTTACTATTCTGGTGCGCTGGTCCTATGAGGCCTTAGCACGACGACTTCCCGACTGTCTACTACAACATGTTTTGTCCGGCTCTGGTGAGGGAGGGGCGATGACGGCGGCACGCCTTCGGCTCGCTTCTGTGCTCGTAGTCGTCGTTAGGTGGTCTTCGAATCTGGTTGTAATTTTTATTATTTCTGGTGTTCGTTGTACTGCCATGATTGAGGATGAATAGATCAGAAGTTTTCTTGGAAAAAAAGACAAACAAGTTGAGGCAAAAACTTGTATCTCAACCACATATCCATCATACATCAGTGAACCGGATTGCCCAAATATTGTATCACATTAAAATAACATATTTAGTAATTAATTTTAATCATCTCCACTACATCTTAATAGGAGTCATTGCACCTTAATTAGGAAACAAATCATCACATCAGCCATAATTTCCACAACACATTAGAAAAACTTCATACGCATCGTATCCCCATGCTTGTGTCGCGGCCAACGAACATGCGCCGTCGGCATGTCACGCCTGCCTGGCTCTCTCCCATCACATGGTGCTCCCCACTCAACTGCATGCACCATTCGCGATCGAACAATATCAGTCCAACAATATCAATGTAAAAAGAAGAAAAATCCTATTAATCTCGGCCATCGGACAATATCAATCCAATGATCTAGATTGCCCCATGAGCGCTCAACATGTTCAGCATGCAAATAATATCCCATCATATTAAACGTCAATGCAATCACATAATTAACGTGTAAGTGATGTCCTACCTAATATAAGCATGGAATTAATTTTCTCCCTAATTAATATCCTTTCGTCTGTCTTTTAGAAAGGTGATCTGACATATATGATGAGATTTATGAATTCTTAATTAACTAATATTTACGTGATTGAATTGAATTGACACCTACCAAAGCAAGCACATAAAACCAACATGGAGGGGTGGTGGTGGGAGGTGGAGGTGAAAATAAACCGTGGAGGTGAAATAAACGGTGCAAACCGGCCTACCAACTAAAAGGAGTAGAGATATTATTGTTCCCTATATAGTTGATGTTTCAAATATCAGTATGTTTTTTCTTCATATGTGCTCAATGTAGTTTGACTTAGTATAATGCTAATTTTTTTATTAAAGTGATTAATAGTTTCCTCCACAGAGCAATCAGAAGACGAGGAATAGAGGCTTAGAAAAAAAATGTTTGGAGACAATTCTTTGTTTTACTCCTTTTGTACCCCCAATGGATTTATTTTGCTATGTCATTAGGCAAGCAATGCAATCACGCCATCACAATCACATGAATTGTTCGATATGGAAAACAACGCCCCTGGATCAACGCTCTCATTTACACGTGCACTTGAGTTATTTCTTTGCAGAACACCACTATGCATCATCTGACACTATGCATTGGACTCTTCATCCTCAATTAACCCCAAAACTCGCCATGTCTTCTTCCTCTGGAAATTCCTTTTAGGGATGCATCGCTGTTGTAGGCCAACAATGCAATATGAGATTCCTCTCCCCACTACCCTGAAGTGGTCCTCCAAGCAGTTAGGCCAAGGGTTGTCCTAATATACAAGCATGCTTGTACATTAGTGTGATATACATTTTTCAAATTAGCACTTGAATATTCAAATTTTATAAAATTGAGTTGGTTGAAGTGAATTTAAGATAGGCCAAGTCAATATAATGTTCATACGGGTACACTGTTTAGGTTAGTCACACCACTTCTATAGAAAAGATCCATGTAAGAAAAAAAAGATCAATACTACAACTTATGTAAGTTGCATTTGTAATACTCATGCATGCTAGACATTGCATAAGTTCTAGATTATCTACTTAGTCACATCAAAACTTGTTAGGATTGATTTCAAGAATATCTAGCTAGTTACTCGATTCATACACTATAAAGCAATCCGCAAAATTATATAGATATTTAAGGATGCATTGGAAAAATTAAAGATAAATACAAATGCACTAGAGTAAATTTATTCTAGAGTATGATGATAATATTGGTTTGCATAGATCTTTGGTGAAATCTATTGTGATAAGATACTTATTAAATATATAAAGTAAATAAAAATACTTTTTCTAAAAAATTGCAAGTCACTTAGCACTCGAAAAATATATACTAATAAGTATAAAAATTGTACGAAATTTTTATAATATAAGATGTGAGCATTTTTTATACTTAATTTTGCTAGTTATACTTAGAAAATAGTATTACTATGGTATATCAAAATCTTTTTTCAAGAGAACCATAATTTAGTGACAAATGCTTATTGTGTACTAGGAAAGTTCAATATAAATAGGGAGATTAGCTCATCATAGTGTATTTGCCAGAAAATTCATGCCTGATATTCCATGGATTTGATTCTGTTTGCCTAAGCAGCCCCTCTTCTACAGGATTGTGTTTTCCCGTTGGATTTAATATCTGTTTGATTGGGGATTTCAGTTTTTACTGCTAAACCCATGTGCTTGTTTAGGTCGTTATTTTATTCAGTTAGCAAAATTTGTTGTTGCCCTGTTGTTGAATTGTTTACCCCTATTATTACCTAGCGAATCGATGCTCTTAGCCATCATGTTTAATATGACCGAGCATATGGCCACGGATTTCTCCGTTGAGTTAGAGGCTTCGATGAGCAATGCCAATGGACAAATGTCCCGTCGTGGCGAACCCATTGTGTTGCAATGTCCGGTGATATTTTTGTCATCGGTGGTCGCTTGTTTGAGGTGTGCTCTGAAACTACTAGCAGCTTGAGAAGAAGGTGAGTCGGGATCAATACTCTCACATGTTGTGTGTTCCTATTCTTCTCAATTTGTATTTTGCATGAACCATTATGTGCTCCTATTGTCCCAAAATACTGGATTTTGAACGAACTATTGCAAGTTCATCCAGCTGTCTGCTGTTTTAGCGAAGTCACAATTACCTGGAGCGTTCTACCCAATTAAGTGTTGGGAAATGTAGCATGCAATTTCGAAAAAATTCCTACGCTCATGCAATATCTATCTAGGAGATGCATAGCAACGAGAGGGGGAGAATGTATCCACATACCCTAGTAGACCGAAAGCAGAAGCGTTAACTTAACGCGGTCGATGTAGTCGAACGTCTTCTCGAATCAACCGATCAAGTACCGAACGTACGACACCTCTGAGTTTTGCACACGTTCAGCTCGATGACGTCCCTCGAACTCATGATCCAGCAGAGTGTCGATGGAGTCGATGAGTTCCGTCAGCATGATGGCGTGATAACGGTGTTGGTGAAGTGATCCGCGCAGGGCTTTGCCTAAGCACTACGACAATATGATCGGAGGAGTAAACGGTGGAGGGGGGCACCACACACGGCTAAACAATTGATGTGCTTTGGGGTGCCCCCCGCCCCCGTATATAAAGGAGGAGGTGAGCTGTTGGGAACGTTGCAGAAAATTAAATTTTTTCATACGGTTTCACCAAGATCCATCTATGAGTTCATCTAAGCAACGAGTCATGGGAGAGAGATTGCATCTACATACTGAAGGAAATATGCCCTAGAGGC
>LR880972.1:978959138-978977363 GCA_904067115.1 Aegilops sharonensis
GCGGTTTGACCATATCTTTGAGATGTTTCTGACAAGGTGGCTCGATTTTACAGTCGTCCGCCTTTTTGCGCTACATATGAGCTTCGTCATGAAGAGAGAAGAAGTCTCGCAAATCTGTGTGCCGGATCCGTACTACATGCATGAGTCTTTCTTGAGTCTCGGCAACTTTGAGCATGAAACTTCTAGGGAGTACCTCCAAAACTTCATGGTACAGAATAAGGACCAGGAAATTGTCCTCCTGCCTTATCATCCAAAGTAAGTCAGTTTCGGACAACCCTTTCGTACATTTCAATCATTCCTTCTCACTCATATGGAGAATAATTTGAGGTGTCTTTTCCCTGCAGCAACGGGCGCGCTGTCCTTATCGTTCTTTACCCGCGAGTCTCCCACGCCGTGTATTTTGACCCTTCCGGAGACTACGAGAAAAAGGACTACACCCACATAATGAATATTCTAGATGGTGCTCTCCAAGGCTTCAGCATTAGAGGTGGCCACATGCAGATCAGGAAACAAAGGAACAAGAAGATGGGTTTCGTGCATAAAACTAACTTCTCCTGCATCCATGTCCCAAAACCAAGCAAGAAGGATGGATTCTACATCGTCCATCTCATGATTGAGTTCAGCACGAATCACCAAAAGCTTCGCATGACAAGCAGAAATGATGATCATATCCACAAGTGGCTAGAATCTCATGGAGAAGCGGGTTATAAACTTAGAGATGACTTCTTTCGCATCCAAAGGGACATTGCAACGATCATCATGAAAGAAGTCGTCGATGAAAAGAGGATGTTCCACCACGGCCCTATATCACGAGCTGACGTCCGAACTCGCATAGGCATGCAACGTCTAGACCTCACTCCGCTCAAGAAGCTAGGGTCCATCCTCGATGATATGGAATGATGGAACTTCTAGTGATTTACGATGCCGATGATGATGATGATATGTGTCGGTTGAACTTGTATACTTTCTGTAGCGATGAAACTTTGTGATGTCCACGGTCCCTGCCGAACTTGCGTAACGCTACTTTGTTAGTTTGCGTACGATGACCTGCGTACCTCTAGTTAATTAGTTTGCATACTGTATGTTGCATCTAGTTGCTAACCCTTTCTTTTTCATGTTGCTCTAGTATATTTTGTTGCATATGATTGTACATCCTTTTCATGAAGATGCATCTCTAACAGGTACCTAGTTTCTTGATGGCGAGATGGCAGTGCTATGTCGTGTACAAAGGGAAGGTTTCGGGGGTGTACAACGAGTGGAAGGAGTGTCAGACGCAAGTGAGTGGGGTCTCAGGCGCCAGCCATAAAGGCTTCAAAAGCAGACAACAAGGAGAAGCTAGTTACTTGAGGTTCACGCTAGCGCGAGAGAGGACTCGTAACCGCCGCCTCATGTACTGCATAGTTCCGCTCTCACTCATAGTGATAACTCTTCTCGCGTATACCATTGTTTAGATGTATGGCGTTGTAGTTGCAAGTATTCGAGACTTGCATGTATCGCTATTTTCGAGATGATGACGAGATACCACTTTTGTGCTGGATGATGATTATGACGAGACAATTTGTATGTATATGCTATGATTACATTTGTGGTCTCGCAGCCATTTGTATGTGTATCATGATGACATTTGTATGTGCTAAAAATTCTTGTATAAAGCCTGTTCAAATACAAAACAAATATGCAGAATTTTTTTTTTCAAAAACTACTGAAATTAGCAGTAGCGAGTGGAGAAAAGTTAGAGTAGCGTGACAGTAGCAGTAGCGCGTCCAGGTAAAGCGCTCTAGAGCTATTAGCAGTAGCGAGCATCCACGCAGCACGCTGCTGCTACACTTGTATAGCAGTAGCGCAGGGGCGCACGCGCTGCTGCTACGTGTTAGCTGTAGCGCCTTATTAGTAGCGCCGGACCCCGCGCTACTGATATACCTAGAACCCGCGCTGTTGCTAGGCTTTTCCCTAGTAGTGTTATGATGAGGTTGTTATTAAAGTAAGAGATAAAGTTGAATTGGATGGACCCCAATGATAAAGTTGAATTAATAGGAAGGTATGATGTTGGGGTGGGAACAAAATCTCGACTGAAGAATATGCCTATCATCTCTGAGTTGCATTGGGGGATATACAAGGGTAAAGTTGCGGCATCAGAAGACATGTCACTTGAATTGTTTGCTACGAAGGGGCAAGGTCCTTGGCTTGATATTGACTTGAACCACCAAGTGTCCTCCTCGTGTCATGCTATGAGCCCTAGTAGAAGTGTGGCTCGTGTTGTGGATTGTGCCGAGGTCTATGCCTCCAATACTTCTAGCCAACCGCCGCCTAGCCAAGAAAATGAAGTTGTTGGGCATGCTCTTGAAAAAGTTAATGAACAATATGTTGATGGTCATGGTGATGTCCAATGTGGTCATGGTGATGATGATGATGACATGCACAAGGATGAGACTCATGCAAATGAGAAGGAGAAAAGGGAACGATGGAAGCGTTAGGCGGACATGGCATGCAAAAACAAGAAGATGGCTCAAGAGGAGGAGAGAGTTAGTAAGCTTGAAAGGGCTCGCCTTGCACTAGACGATGGATGCAGTGCTGATGATGAGCAAGAGGATGAGATTCATGACAATGACAACGGTGACTTGGAAGCGTTTGTCAGGCAGCAGGACATGGACCGTGAGATCCCCTATGGTCGTGCATATGCGTAAGACTCGGATGTTGAAGGTCCGGAGGAAGAACTGGACGTGGATGGATTAACGGAGAGAGAGAACCGTATACACACAGAGGTGACCGGTTTGGAAATAAGAACTCCATTGTTTGGTGACCTCAGGCTGGCCCACAAGGCGGTAGTTGATGGTGGCATGAGTAAGGCGATCGAACCGAGACCTTGCCCGGAACCGGGCGAACCAAGGGACAAGGATGATGACGAGAGTGCTTACTTGAAGAAAGGGTTGAAGTTTGTGAGTTTGCAGGCCTTCAAAGTATGGCTAAGTGACTATGTTATTAGGAACCATAGACCATATCTTGTTGGGCACTCGGACCAAAAAGTGCGTTACTCTATCCATTATGTCAAAGAAGGATGCCCATGGGCTGTCCATGGAAGAAGAATTAAAACCGGGCAATGGCTGTTAAAAAGTTGTGTGTGTACCCACTCGTGTAGGCCACCGTCAAAAAGAAGCCTAAGACACACCGTCAACTCACGTCTGAGTTTCTCGGGTTTAAATTAATGGAAGAAGTATCAAGTGATACAACCGTGAAGGTGAAGATCCTCATGACGACGGTGAAAAAAATGTTTGGATATAAAGTCAAGTATGGGAAGACATGGAAGGCCAAGTCAAATGCTTTAAGGATGTTGTATGGTAGTTGGGAAGAAGCATACAATCGCCTCCGGCGGTTGTTGGGAGCGATTTCCCATAGGAACCCCGGCATGCATCATGTGGTCGAGGATGATGGTCATGGGGTGTTTCACCGTGCCTTCTGGAGTTTCGGACAATGCATCACGACCTTTAAGCATTGTCGTCCGGTTTTGTCTATTGATGGCACATTCTTGACCGGCCGATACAAGGGCACAATCATGGTAGCAATGGAGCACTCCTCCAATGACAATGTGTTGCCTGTGGCATTTGGTTTGGTGCCCTTCGAGCAGCAAGACAACTGGGAGTGGTTCATGTGTCATGTTAGGGAAAATGTCATTGGTGATAGAGAAGTATGCATTATATCATACCGGCACCAGGGCATACTGAAAGCCATGGACACTGTTATTCCAGGACTTCCAAAGATCCACCATCGATGGTGCATGAGGAATTTCATGGCAAAATTTTACAGGGCATGTAAGAGCAAGGAGTTGAGCAAGGATCTAACCCATGTTTGCGTGGACTTCAGCACCGGTGCGTTCACCATTCGCTATGACAAGCTCTACGAAGCTGCAAACGAAGGAGGGAAAGATTTCTTAACACGAAATTTTTCGGAGAAACACAAGTGGGCACGCGCTCATGACGAAGGAGGTCGGAGATATGGCGACATGACCAGTAACATGGTCGAATGTTTTAACAATGTGCTCAGAGGTGCCCGCCCATTGCCAGTGACTGCAATAGTGGAATATACTTTCTTCAAGGTTAATGAGTATTTTCTGATGCATTCAGAGGAAACCGTGAAGTGGATTGGTGAAAAAATGGAATATCCACCAAAGGTTGAAGAGTGGATGATGTTACAGCAAAGCAAGTCCTCCGCACAGAAACTTAGGCTATTCAACACCTACAATATGACCTACCAAATCGACGAGCCTGGTGGGACAACAAGAGATGGTATGTCATATGGTGGTCGTGCATTCGAGGTGCACCTTAAGAGATGGTGGTGTCAGTGTGAGAGGCCTAGTAAGTATCATTGGTCGTGCTCTCATCTTTTGACGGCGGTGTTGTCAAGAAATATAATGTGTCTGATGGTACAACCGTGAGGATGCATGAGTTTGAAGAATCCTTACAGAGAGGCTAGGATGAAGAACGTCGTGAGAGGGAGAGGAAGGAGCGGAAGAAGCGTGAGGAGGAGAGGGCGCGCAAAGAGTAGGCATATCGTGAAGAGGAGAGGGCAAGAAAGCTTGAGAGGGCTCGCGATGCACAAGAGGAGGATGAGGCACGCGACAAGAAGGGGAAATGGTCGCGTGTGACCCAATAGAGACTTGAATGTGCTGTTATTTGAGGATTGTATCATGAATTTGTGATGAACTATGTCATGGACCTATTATGCTATTTGATGGGAACTATGTAATGAACCTAAGTTATGCTATTTGATGGGAACTATGTAACGAACCGAAGTTATGCTATTTGATGGGAACTATGTAATGAACCTAAGTTATGCTATTTGATGTGAACTATGTAATGAACCTAACTTTCTTATTAGTTGTCCATGTGGTGAATTGTGCAACAAAATTATCATATCCAGAGAGGTAAAAGTTCTGTTGCCCCCTGATGAAACCAAGACGCTAGGAACCGCAGCGTCCAGCACTCTGTTCTGCATCCCACATGCCAGGGAGTGAGGCGCCTTATACGGTGTTGTTAGCTTTAGCCTAATGAATTTAGTTGGTGTAGTATGAATGCTCCTAGTGTTATGCTTACGATTTTGGTTAGGATTAGGATTAGGATTACCCTAGTTGTTATGCTTATGATTGGTGATAGAGTTACATACTTCTTTATAATGTTGAATTTTAATATTAGATCACTCTTGTAGGATGGCACTTAATAATGACGGAAAGATGGTTTTCATTGAGAAATATATGGATGCGGTAGATGAAAAGAACTGGGAACTCATTAAAGAAATGATGACTGTGGGTGAACAGTTGCGATACAAGGAATGAAGCTGCGAGGAACTCTGCATGGTTATATTTTTCTGATGACTCAGATAATGTCATCGCTGAAACGGAAAAGAATCTTACCGAGATGAAAATGGCTGAAATTGATTGTAGAAGTGATCTAGGTAGGCAAATAGCATTTTATGCAACTATGCTAGAATATCGTCAGATGGACTTGAATTGGCCTGGACAGATCATTGACTAGGCAATCAATCAAGCTATGTCCCCGATACCGGCCTAGGCTGCTCATTGGGATTGGGTTCTCAAAATACCGGGTGTCATCTATTGCAACCCAGGAACAAACAAAGACATTCAATTGGAACCTATCCCGCTAGATTATGAGCCAGACTTGTTGCTGCTATATACCGACCCAAGCTCCTCGGTGCTACCTACCGACCCAAGTTCCTCGGTGCTGATGGGGCCAATGCAAGCAAGAAAAAATGATTCAGACAAGAAAAATAAGAAAGAGAATTCACGCAAGAAAAACTCGAGGGGTTGAACTATGTGATGTTCTATGCCATTGAACTAAGTGATGTTGTACGTCATTTGAACTATGTCCCTTAAAGTTTGTACTGCATATGTCAGTTCAACTATGTAATGCTTATGTCGTGGATCTAAGTTATGTTGTATGTCATGAATTTGAGACCGTCTATTTATGAGTTTGCAAAAAGTTTCTTCTAATTTGTCATTTGTCATTAGTTTGTACCTGCTATGTAATGCCAATAATTGCTCTGATATTTGTTTTGAAAACTGTAAGCCTCTGCACAAGGCAAAATGCCGGAGACCACGGCGTTTTGGCCGTATCCAGAAAGGTAAAACTGATTGTTGCTCCGCTGCACACCTAGCCGCCAAGATCTCTGGCGTCTAGGCCTCTCTGGCCAAAACTGCACAGGGCAAAACAGCAGAGACCACGGCGTTTAGGCCGTATCCAGAGAGCTGCTCACCCTGGCATCTACCCTGTATAGAAACTGCAAAAGTAAGCAATAAAAACCAGGATGACAACAAGTGTTCTATAAGAGTTCCAGATGACAGCAAAACTAAGCAATATTTCCAGGATGACGGCAAGAAGGTACCATAATTCACGCCATCATATCAAACAACAACATGAAGGTAGCAAAGTTCACGCCACTCCATAAGTGCAAATTAAACACAAGTCTCAGGTAGCAAAGTTCACGCCACTTCTAAAGTTCACGAATGAAACATAACAAAGTTCATGAGAATCTAGTATTAACTAATTCACTTCTTCCTTCCTCTTTTGCTGCGCGGCGTGCGTTGTGTGGGCTGTGATGGCTGCGGCGCATCATCCATTTGGGACATCCCAAGCACCTCCTCTTCGTCTTGCTTTGGCTCCTCATGCTCTTGCTCTGGCTCCTCTTGCAGTTCCTCCTCTTGCTGTTGCCCCTCTTGTTGTTCCTGTTGCAAGACAAGACGACAACGTCGTCTATTGTCCCGGCTAGTAGAAGCTCCACCAGTGAGGATGGATTTACTTTCGTGGCAAGAGAGCATAGCTGGCATCTTGTGAAACCGACTGACGAAACTCTGCAACATAACAAAGATGCAATACTAGACTAAGTAAAAAGTGTGCAAAGATGGAGGTTTTTTAATAGAGATAACATATACCTTCATTGTTTTCTTAAGAGATTTCTCAGATGATCCACTTCCCTCATCTTCACCAAGTGCTACACCAGCCTCGTTAACACAATGCAATAACTCCATGACCTACAAAATGAAGATCACGAAAATTATATTTGAAGTACATGTAAATGCACTGGAAGTAGGTTCTAATTGTGTGGAGCATACCACTCGGTTGTGTAATTGTGCGTTGTCAAGTTGTGTCCCTTCATTGTCCCTCGTTTCTACATTGAAGTCTATATACCCGCTCTCACGATCCAACTCTTCCAATTCTGAACGGTCCCAACAGGGCTTTAGCTTCAAACGGTAACTTCCCGCAAGCCACTTCAGATGCTCTTCGTATAATGAATCACTATGGAGTCTTCTTTCCTTCTCCACTAGGGCCGCTCTTTGATTCCTCAAATCTATCCACTCGGAGTGCTTGATGACCCAAGTGAAGTTTCTAGGTTATTCTTTCGACTAATTCTGCAAATTATGTACAAGATGAAAGCATTAGCAAGAAATGTCTTTGATAATGCTCTACTATATATCCAAAGCTACAACTATCTCACCGATGCAGATATTGGCTTGTCTCGTAACTCTCATCCCTTGGTGTCCCTTGCCTTCTCCCAAATTGTCTTGCGACACGATCTGGGTAGTGCCACTCGACATCATAGAAGCATATCAGTGGGCATCTCGCCCGCCAAATCATCTCGTTCAGCCGGAAATCACACTCGGCATCATATGGCATCCAATCAACCTACAACACAAGATGATACTAGTTAAGTACACGGTTGCATCACAATTGATGTGCTCTTACATAAGTTATCATTACCTGCTTATGAGTCAACATATCCAGCTCGTTGATGTAGCATTTGTATCACACAACCGAGCTGCCTGTGTACACATTCGCCATCTCGCAACAGTAGGCGACGGTCGGAAACCACCAAGGATCTTCTCCATGTCTCTCGTCATGTGGGAGCCATCCTTCAGGAGGTGTCTTTTTTTTCTTGGGATGTCCAACGGGCATCCGCTCCCACATCCAAACCTGAAGGCACCAAACAAAGCCACGCATACCAGATGTGCCCTTCTTCCTACGACATGCCTCGTCGAGCTGCAAATTCAGAAATTGTTCATAAGAGGTCGGCAAAATTGCAAATGCAAACAAATTGACAATTTGGTTACTAATTACCTGACGATATAAGTATGCTAGTGCTCCTGAACCCCAACTGTACTTACGGTCCCAGTCACTTAGTAGGTCCAAGAATATCCACTGGGCTTTATTACCGATAGAATCTGGGAACACTACCCTCGTTAACAGATACCACAGATAAGCTCGGGCGTGCTGCTGCACAACAACCTCATTGGCATCCGGAGGGAATACTACTCCTCTCTCCTCTCGGAGCCAATGATGCAACACTTTCTCACTGTCACGCTCGCCTTCTTCAGGAGGCACGGGGAAGACACCTGTCAATTGGCCAACACGATCTCGCCAATTAGCAGTTACGGTGGTGCCGGTCAAAGCTTCTCCATTGATTGGAAGGCCACTGATCATCGCCATGTCCTCCAAGGTCACGGTCATCTCTCCACATGACAAGTGGAACGAGTATGTCTCTGGCCTCCAACGTCAGTAAGTGCGGTCATCGCCCTGTGGTTGATCGACGGAGCGTGTCGCTTGAACTAAAGCACAAACAGGAGAAGGCCCAATCTCTCGAAATATGGCTCATACCGCTTGTCGCACGGCCAGTCATGGGCACTATGACCCCTCATGCGCATAGGTTTTAGTTTCCTGCAAAATAGCATTGCATTATGGTTAGTGCCTAGCAAAACTTATAAGTAATAACCAAGAATTCAAATGGATTGAGTCTTACCCGGTGATTCTCAATGTCCCGCACATGATGCTCTTTGTCATACCCTTTATGAAGACCATCGTACCAACGTTCACCCGCCATCCTACAAATCAAGCATAAACAAATTAAACATACATAGAGAACGGACGTTTGGTGGCCGAGCTGCCTACAGGCCGGAATGTCCTGCGTGCAGTATAGCGCCGCGATGTGTGTGTGTGTCTATTGTCTCGCGGGTATACAGTAGATAGTAAATGCAAATGCATACGTGCCATGGGCTGGTGTGCTAGCGTTGTACGTGGGCCTCTAGTGCACGGGATAGACAAGCACGTCATGTGCTGCTGGGCTGATTTGAAAGTAGCACATGTAGCTTTGGTCCTTTACATTCTGTTAGTGACTGAATTGTGTTGCTTTGTGGTATATCACGTAAAAATGCAGGCTTTCCCAAAAAAAGCCACCTAAAAACTGTAGTTTTCTTTTTGATTAAAATTCACTTAATGTGTAGTTTTCTGTTTCACACAGAAAAATGTGCACAAAAAATGGAATAAAATACGTGAGCCTTTGCTAAATTTGAGAAAGAATGAAAAAAAAGGACGTGTGGGCTATCCTGGTTTTGAGGAGTTGACCGAGTCAAATCCCATGCCGTGTGCATGGGTCTGACGTGATGCGCGTGTGCCCCGCGACTTGCAGCTGGTATGCACTCTTATGCCTGCCTGCTAGTGTACGTGAGCCGACACTGATTATTTAATACCAAATACGGACGCTGTCCAGCTGACTCTTCTACAAGTAGAGTCAATATACGGTAGCCTCATGCACGCCTGGCACTGATCGCGACGAGAACCGACAGGGGTGATTCCGGCCTGCAGGTAGCTCGGCCACCAAAGGCCATTTTCGACATACATAACACTATATAACATCCTACATATCATATATTTGCCATAACAACATCAATGTAAATGCATATCTCAATGGCAACATAACAAAACCAATTATCTATATATGACAAAATCTCAATGCACGGGGCAACATATCTCAATGTCAAAATAACAAGACCAATTATCTATACTAGTCATCAACCCGTGCAACTGCACGGGCTAGAATTTGGAGAACACATTAATGGTTGATGTTTTAATTAGTTTATTGTATTCAAATTTTAGGAAGTAGAAATATATAGAAACATAGAAATTCAGCTCAAAGACTATCACCTCTGGGTAGTATTTGCCATCTAGAATGGGGAAAATGTAATGCTTAGGCTACTTCCTGGTTAGGTGGGCCTTTTTAGAGGGGCTTTAGCAGTAAATAGTTTAGGCTAATGTACTCACCCGTGTATGTTTATAGCTCTGATAAAAACCGCGTGAACCGACAAAAGCATTAAAGAAAATAATAACCATTTTGACATCAAACATGGGTTATTTTTTCCAGACAGGATAAAAGAGAATCATAGTGGGATGATTATATCTACTTGGTCCGATATACTCCCTCCGTTCCTAAACATAAGTCTTTATAGAGATTCCACTATGGACCACATACGGATGTATATAGATGCATTTTGAGTATAGATTCACTCATTTTGCTCCGTATGTGGTCCATAGTGGGATCTCTCCAAAGACTTACATTTAGGAACGGAGGGAGTATTTGGCTGACACATCATGTCACAAAAACATACCCACAATTCCAGTGATACACATATGAGGTCACTAAACTACTATGAGATGTCTAGTATAAAACTTGGAGGAACAACAACAATGTGTGCCTTTTTATCTCCAGTCCCAGGAAATCAATCAAATAAGATGAGAGGGTGGGTTAATCGAGCTCACCAGAAAATCGATAGTAAAAAAGCAACTGTGTTGTACTGCAAACATATGGGATGTAATCAATTAATCATTAAATCCAGTTGGAAGTAGAGTAAAACAAACTAACAGAGCTAAAGTGTCCAACTAAGAAAATATTAGTGGACAAAAAATTATCACAACNTAACCATTTTGACATCAAACATGGGTTATTTTTTCCAGACAGGATAAAAGAGAATCATAGTGGGATGATTATATCTACTTGGTCCGATATACTCCCTCCGTTCCTAAACATAAGTCTTTATAGAGATTCCACTATGGACCACATACGGATGTATATAGATGCATTTTGAGTATAGATTCACTCATTTTGCTCCGTATGTGGTCCATAGTGGGATCTCTCCAAAGACTTACATTTAGGAACGGAGGGAGTATTTGGCTGACACATCATGTCACAAAAACATACCCACAATTCCAGTGATACACATATGAGGTCACTAAACTACTATGAGATGTCTAGTATAAAACTTGGAGGAACAACAACAATGTGTGCCTTTTTATCTCCAGTCCTAGGAAATCAATCAAATAAGATGAGAGGGTGGGTTAATCGAGCTCACCAGAAAATCGATAGTAAAAAAGCAACTGTGTTGTACTGCAAACATATGGGATGTAATCAATTAATCATTAAATCCAGTTGGAAGTAGAGTAAAACAAACTAACAGAGCTAAAGTGTCCAACTAAGAAAATATTAGTGGACAAAAAATTATCACAACACCTTTTGCAGAGGAAGGTGTATGTTGCACTTAGCCTGCATTTACACTGAAAGATGTCTATTCTTGGAGCTTCACTGGCCCACAAAGTAAATTATTCGTCAATGACGTTTTTCTCAAGGCATAACCCCGTACAGTTCCAATGCCCACAAAAATGTATCTCACTGCAGGCATGCTTTGTATACATGGATGGAGCGCCTCACTAATACCACCCAATACTTATATAAAAGTACTTTTACTATTTTCATGCTCCTCTAACCCAATACTGTATTAGCAAAACAAAGCAAAACACAAAAGGAGAATTGTTGCCAGAATCATATTCAGTCATAACCTGCTTTTTCTGTTACTTGGAAAGTTCTGATATGGGAACCGTATCATTCTAGTTAATCTGCAGATTGAAACGCAAGTACATGATAAGGAAAAGAAATAGCTTCCAATCCTAATTAGATATTAGTGGGCAATACCACAATAAAAATGGTATCTTCAATACCTCAGCAATGATCAAATATCTATCCAAAGCGTTGAATAAACAGATCTGAGATCTTCGGAGCAATATATTTCATGTTCAAGAATTTGAAGTTCTAGAATACCTGAATATTATAGTTAGTGCATGATTACCGCACACGCGCGCGTACACACACACACACACACACACACACACACACACACACACACTGACCCATATGAAAAATGAAGCAAAGACTTATGTGTGAATTGTTAGAATCCTTGAAAACCTACCACCCTAATAATTAATCAAAATTTGACATCCACATTGTTGACAATTGCCATCTAAAAATTTGTTAATCAAGAACTCTGGTAAATTAAACAGAAACATAACTAATTATAATGATAGATTCAGTAAAATCAAGATAGTATGGGTCATACAAAGCATTATACCCAGTAGTTCATATGGATCTGAATTTTCAGGGGAAGGAACAGAGTAGCTAAAAGGGATAAGAGAGTAGATACATGGAATAACTTACGGCTGCTTTACGCCCAAATTTCTCTTCTGCTTTGGTCTGATGTTTCATTCAGTTTGTAGATGACTCCCAAGCGGGGAACACTATGTGGGGAGGGGACTTTGCGTCTGTAATCCGACCATCAGCGCAGAGTACATGAGCCCAGGCAGCGTTGCAGAAACAAACAGGGGTAGCTCGCACCGTGGAAATACATGATTAGTATGACTCCGATGATGCAACTACCAGGAACAATAGAGACAACGACATGTTATTATTAATAACGAAAAGTAGAACAAAGGTTCTAAGTGCTGAAGAGGAAAGAAGAGAAACATAAAAATATTATGTAAGCAAAAAACATTGTCCGCACTTTTCACCTTGATATTCTAGTTCTGCTTTAGAAGTATTATCCCGCCAAATTCGACCGTCCTTCTGTCAAAACTAAAACCCACCGCCGATGATATTACTAATTAAACAGGTAACTGAGAATAAAAAATCAGAGCAAAAGGGTTAAGTTATAAATGCAAGATTTTTTAATTTAAGAAATAAGGCACTATAAAGTCCACAACAGACAGGATATACCTCTTGCAAATTAACTCTGGATCAGCGAAAGTAGATTGGTGGCAGTCGTACTGAACCGTTGCTTGCAACAACCAACATAAAGAGAAGGTGCAGCATGGAAGATAGAGCTGCAAAGCGCAGACCCTGCATACAGAATCGATGTAACCTGATCCATCATGTACTTGCTATTTGAGATGGCGGGGGAGAGATGTTTGAGTCCTAGGTAAATTTCTGTTCACAAATAGCATTATGCGAAGTAAACTTATGAGCAATAGCAGGATGGAAATATTCATGTCCACGTCTTATAGTAAAAATCTTCTTAAGAACCCACCAATCAAGCACTATTTTCCATCAGGGTTTCTTGTGTCCATATAAAAGAAAAATTGACGATTCAGTGAGTAGCACACCGCAGCAGACGGAGAGATGGAAAAATCAAACTGACCTGAATCTAACTCGCCATGTGGATGCCTCATGATCTCTGTTCTAACATGTCAGCCATCCTTGTTTTATGTACAGACGTCCGTTCATAGATAGTTGCAGACAGATCGGCAGAAGAACATCAATTTACGGCTAGCATCCATCCATCATGATTTGAACATGTGAGGTTTCTGCTTGTGGGCTTCTGGCTGTGGCCATGTGTGATCATCGGCTGCGGTGGCCATGTCGAGGAAGTGTCCTAGTGAATTTTTTTATCGATTGCTTGTGGCTAGTACTCCACATCCTTGTGGGAAGGGCAGTGCTACGTCATTAGAGCATGATAGGGAGAAGATATACGGAGTAGGATGTGCTCCCCACAACAGCAGCAACTTGAGATTGGCCATAGATCCAAATTTGATGGGAGCCATGGGGAGCACGGCTGCTTGATGTGAAGATTGAAACAGGGGAGAGTTCGGGGAGGGATCATTTTTTCTTCTTTTTGATGAAAATTGTCGGGGGGAGACTTGTAGTTTAATAGTCCTGGACTCTAGGGGAACATCACGCTTAAAGAAGCAAACTTGGCTTTTCGGGAGGAGACTTGTGTAGTTTAATAGTCCTGTACTCTAGAGAAACATTACGGTTAATGAAGCAATCTTGGTTTTTCATCTTTAATCCAACGGTAATTAAGTGCTTAAACGCGAGGATTAACGTGGAAGAAACATTACGGTTAATGAAGCAATCTTGGTTTTTCATCTTTAATCCAACGGTAATTAAGTGCTTAAACGCGAGGATTAACGTGGAAGCTTGGATGGTGCCTCCAATTAGTAAATATAAAGATATGACAGAATCTCAATGGCAACACAACATAACAAAATCTCAATATTACATCCTAATTATATGACCGTATGTCAATGAGAATCAATCATACAAAGAAATCATCTATCTAAATCCATATACATAGCAACAAAAATTAAAATGCCCAACCCTACCACAAATGCCTTGTCTTCTCAATCCAACCATATAAACACATGCCTTCTCTTCTAAAGTATACATCATACCCACATGACCAAGCCATGGGCTTCCCTTTCTCAAAAAAGGGCAAACAAAACGAATCCTAGGGTTCCAACAAGTATGAATTAATGCCACAAAAATAAAAGTTTCGAACTAAAAATAATTGGAGGAACCGGTAGAGAGTACCTCAAGGAAGATGGGGGGGGGGGGGCTCAGATCCGCACTTTTGATGAAGAATATAGTTGACTTGGGGGAGATTTGGGTGAGGGGAGGAGAGAAGCAGAGCTTTTGTACGCGCCGCCGCGAGGAGGAAGACGCCTCCTGCGTCTTGGGTGGGTTGGCCTGCACCCGAGCCGGTTTACTGATCTCCAGGGGTAAACGCCAAGGGCCATGGCGTTTACCCCTTTGCCACGTTGGACGGTCAAACTGCTGACCAGGAAGGTGGGCCAGGCCTAAACGCCAGGGTTCGCGGCGTCTTAGTGCAAGCAAAACGCCGCGGATGGTGGCGGTTTGGATCGGATCCGAAAAAAGTTTCAAACCTGGGGCAAATCATGCTAAACTTTGAGACATGGGTCAGAACAGTGAAAAAGTTCCCCGACAATATTTCCACCTGTACAATATTTTTCTCCTAACACGACGCATGCACCTTGAGATGCAGGCATCCAGAACCATCTAGAACAAGAACAAAAACGCGGTGTAGAAAAACCAGAGGTGTCATCTAGACTAGTTGCAGAACAAAATCATGTACGTCCAAACACTTACACAAAAAATCAGATGCCTGCAGATGCGTACGCAGCTACCACTTTCAGGCGGACGAGTTCGTGGGCGACGTCCACCTGATTCAGATAACCACAAACATTAAAATGTAACAAGTCCCCAAAAGTCCAAACAATGGAAAATATGTGACCAAGCAATCGATTAGCCCATCATCGTCGCAAGGAAAAATCTACCGTACCTCCATGCATGTGGGGCGACAAGAGAAAACTCTTGAATTCTTCCAAGACAAGTCGACCTACAGTATGAAAAGAGAGATTCGAACTTCGAAATCCGAATGTTCCACATAACCTCAAGCGCTAGAATAACAAGTTCACCCGAAGTGCACACCATGAAAGAAGAATATAATCACAATCTGTCAGCGTCGCGAGACCTAGCTCAGCGAGAACAATAATAACGGAAAATCTATCATTCTGTTGGGGGAATCCAAACACAAAGTCTCATGCTATTTTTTCTAATCACATATGATGCCACCGAGATTTCAAAATTCAAATTCAACATGTCAGCACGCCAAGAAAATAAATAGTACTACCCACAGCTAGACTTTATATGCCGTGTCATGCCATGCCATTGGTCATCTGGACTATCGATCATATCAGATGCTACATGACATCTGCGCACCGATTCCGCCTATTCGCGATTGGACGGTGCAAGAGTCCCTTTCGGCCTTGTTGGGGAAGAGAAGTTGGCACCACAATCGGCTGACTCAGCAGGAGCTCACACATAATCTTCTTCTTCGCATTTTTGTGGAGATAAGATCGAAAGCTGGGAGTACGAGTGGCACCGCAGATTCCTCCGTCCTCAGCCCTTATAAATCCAGCGGCGTCTCAGCTCACCTCGACGAGGCCGGACAACAGTACAACGAAGAAATACTCTGCTTTTGGATCAAGAACTCAAGAACAGAGATCGGAGAATCGATGGCTACGTTCGCGACGTCGGCGGCGGCAGTGATGGGGTCTGTTCGCCCGGGCCGGGTGGTCGGGCCTCGGAGGTGCGTGGTGGCGCGCGCGTCCGCCACGATGGCGGCACCGGCGGCGGCGGCGGCTACCGGGAGGACGCACTACGAGGTGCTCGGTGTGGGCGCGGGAGCCAGCAGGGGGGAGATCAAGGCGGCATACCGGCGTCTGGCCAGGGAGGTGCACCCGGACGCTGTTGGCGGCGGCGGCGACGAGGGCTTCCTCCGGCTGCACGCGGCCTACGTCACGCTGGCCGACCCCGACGAGCGCGCTCGCTACGACAGGGACATGGCCTGCCGCACCGCCGGGATGATGATGCGACGGGCGGCCGCGGCCGGGCCATCGTTCCGGCGGAGGACGTGGGAGACCGACCAGTGCTGGTAGGACGTACGGCCTGGCAAACGCGGCGGCCACCCAAGGCACGGCGCTGGAGAGAAGGTCTTCCCGACTGTCTTGCAACGTACCATTAGAGTGGACGGTGCAGATCGGGTGCCGCAGACGCGGGAGCTCTGTACGCCGCAAGAGGCGTTTTTGAAGATCTCTTGTGTCTCCGGACAGCAAAAATGCAAATATGTAAATTAATTAGTTAGCTACTGTAAATTAACAGCCAAGGAATATATGGCAGCTTTATTTGGTAATAATAGAAGGAATTAGTTATACCTCCATGTCGGGCGTTTCTTCCTCGAAAGTTGCCTCTATGATTCTGCACGATATTAATTACCACAGTATAATAATCAATATCAGTCATTCCTTAAGCATGTCATGTCATGGTTTTGGATAATCCCTATATACTACTTAAAAATAACGTAAGATTCTCATTTCACCTTCTTCCCATCACCCCTTCGTCCAACCTTCCATATATATTATAACCAGTCACATTAATTTATTTACCTTCTGAAGCAATTTCACTTTAATTACTTAACAAACTTCTAATCAAAATGCAAGGTAATTCATGGAGGCAGAATTTGATGAACATTTAATCACATTATTATTGACAGGTAAATCACAAGCTAATATACTAGAATATTTATATCCTGTTACAACGCACGGGCATTATTCTAGTTTCGTAAAAAACTGTCATAGTTCTAGATAGGTAGAAAAAGAAGACCGTGAGGATATATACTCACAGAGGAGAAGTAAGGATAAATGGTCACTCATATTAAGACGACTACTCTCACGTGTTACTATGTCTTCAATTTAACTAGCGAATGTTATTTGCCTTAAAAAAATACTCCATCTTAAGATTCATCGTTGAATGAAGGTTCTAAACATTTTTTTGTGTGTGGTGTATGTCACATGTTTTGTTAGTCAAATTGAAGATCTAAATTATGACTAACTTATATTCCCATTCGGAGGGAGTAATAACTCTAGCTTCGAGGTATTTCATTATTGTAGTCATTTTCATGTTCCAGTTTTAGGGTATATGCGTTTGCATGAGAGGCATTGACATCAGTTGACCCCAGTCATACATTGTAGATCCACCCAAGAGCAAAATCATTTCTTAAGGGAGTACCGGCGAGGAAACAATTGTGTTGCTAACATCATGGAGCCAGAAACCAAATTAATTCCACTAGATTTATTATAAAACATATTATCGTGCCATATATAGTTGATGTTCTAAATATAAGTATGTGTTTCTTAAGACATGGTCAAAGTAGTCTGACTTACTATAATGCTAATTTTTTATTAAAGTAATCAATAGTTTTCTCGGTAGAGTCAACAGAAGACAAAGAACAGAGAATTAGGGGGGGGGGGAAACTTTGGAGATAATTCTAATTTTACTCCTCTTTACCCCTAGGTGTTTTATTTTCTATGCGATTACGCAAGCAATATAATCCCGCCCCTCACAATCACCGAACCATTTGATACGGAAAAACATAGTCTAGATCAATGCTCTCATTTACACGTGCACTTGAGTCATTTTTCCACAGAACACCCCCTACGGTGACACTATGTGTTGGACTCTTCATCCTCAATCATCCCCAAACCTGCCCCTCTCTTCCTCCTTTGGAAATTCATAGGACTACATTGTTTCTGTAGGCCAACAATGCAATATGAGATTCATCTACCCACTGCCATGAGGTCGTGTTCCAAACGGTTAGGCTCAGGGCCGACCTAATATAGGGCAGTAAGACCTAGTGGCAGAGCTGGAGCTTGAAGGGGCCAAACATAATTATTTTCCACTGATTTTTAGGGGAAAATAGGCCTATAC
>LR880972.1:978982984-979012350 GCA_904067115.1 Aegilops sharonensis
GGGAATGAACTGAGCACTTGCGCAATAGTATTATTCTTATCGCGAACAATGTTGTATAAGCCTGGATATTGTTCTCGGAGACTGGCATTGCCTAGCCAGATGTCTTCCCAAAAACGAATCTCCGACCCATCCTTTATCGTGAAAGACCCAAAGCGAAAGAGATGTTTCTTTGCCGCCATTAGGCCAGCCCAAAAGTGTGAATCGCCAGGTTTCCAAAATGCCTGGGACACCGACTTTTGACCTAGATACTTGTTGCGCAGCATGGTTTGCCAAACACCATCCTCAGTAAGAAGTTTGAACAACCATTTACTGAGTAGGGCCTCATATTTGACCTGCAAGTCATGAATTCCGAGCCCTCCTTGGTCTTTCGGCCTACAAACCACGCTCCATTTGGCCAGCCTGTATTTTTTCTTTTCACCGTCTCCTTGCCAAAAGAATCTGGATCTAAAATAATCCAGTCTTTTTAGGACCCCTTTTGGGAGTTGGAAGAAAGAAAGCATATAGAGAACCATATTTGTGAGGACAGAGTTAATCAAAACCAACCGTCCTCCAACTGAGAGTAGTTTTCCTTTCCAACTACTCAACCGTTTCTCTAGACGCTCCTCTACATGCTTCCACTCCACAATGGTGAGGCGTCGATAATGAATCGGTATTCCCAGATATTTAATCAAAAATTGGCCATGTGCGCAACCAAATAGGTCAGCATAATTGGCCGCCGCCTCAACGGCTTCTCCAAAGCAGAACAATTCGCTTTTATGGAAGTTTATTTTGAGACCCGACATTTGTTCAAACGCTGAAAGCAAGAGTTTCAGGTTTCGAGCCTTGTCCAGATCATGTTCCATAAAAAGAATTGTGTCATCGGCGTATTGTCAAATAGAGAGGCCACCATCCACAAGGTGTGGCACTACTCCTGCAATCTGGCTGTCCTGCTTGGCGCGCTCAATCAGAACCGCCAACATGTCAGCGACAATGTTAAATAACATTAGGGACATAGAGTCACCCTGCCGTAGTCCTTTTTTTGTCTGAAAGTAATGACCTACATCATCATTGACTTTGATGGCCACACTACCTCCAGTTACAAAATTGTGGATCCACTAGCGCCATTTATCGGAGAAACCTTTCATCCTTAGGGCCTGTTGAAGGAAAGACCACTTTACCTTGTCATATGCCTTTTCAAAGTCAATTTTGAATATCACTCCACTCATGTTTTTTCGGTGCATCTCGTGGACGGTCTCATGCAGGATTACTACACCATCTAGTATATTTCGTCCTTGCATAAAGGTCGTTTGAGATGGACGGACAACACGGTCAGCTATCAAGTTTAACCTATTCGTAGACACTTTGGTGAAAATCTTGAAGCTAACATTAAGGAGACATATGGGTCTGAACTGTTGAATCCGTTCAGCCTCCTTAATCTTCGGCAACAAGACAATCTCGCCAAAATTTATTCTGAATAGATCAAGTCGATTGGCATGAAGACAATTGAACAACTCCAAAAGGTCAGCCTTGATGATATCCCAGAAATTCTGATAGAATTCTGCGGGGAAACCATCAGGGCCTGGAGCTTTGTTGTGTTCCATTTGGAGCACCGCCGCTCTCACCTCCTCCTCTGAGAAAGGTGCCGTGAGGATATAATTTTCTTCTGCCGTGACTTGTGGAATATCATCTGTCCGGGTCTCGTCAAGGGTGACATTTCCTTCATCCGACGCTCCGAACAGAGATTTGTAGTAGCTGGTGATATAGTTTTTGAGCTCCCTTTGACCTTCGATCCGCCCCTCGTCCTGTTGGAGACTATGAATACATTTCTTCCTATGTCGACCATTGGCGAGCAATTGGAAGTATCTTGTATTACTATCTCCCATTAGGATGAAGTCAGCTTTGGACCTCTGGTAGTATTTGATCTCCTCTTCTCGCAGAAGACGGGCAACCTTCTCATTAGATTGATTTTTCAATTCAATCTCATGTTGAGATAAGGTGCGGGTCTCTGCAATTTTGTCGAGGTCATCAATGATGGTACAAAGGCGCTGCTTTTCTTTTTTATATAACCCATTGATGTGTTTCGCCCATCCAGAGAGGTGTTGCCTCATGGCCCTTATTTTATTATTCCATCTCTGAATCGGTGTACGACCAATGGCTGGCCTCTCCCAAACTTTCTTGATTATTTCTACAAAACCTTCCCGGTGCAGCCATGCCAATTCAAATTTGAAAGGGTGGCGGGAAGAATGGCTCGTAGAATTAGAATCAAGAACGATTGGTGCATGATCCGATAATGCCTCGATTCTCTCTAGGGCTCGTACGGTTACCATAGGAAATTTTAGCTCCCATTCGGTATCCATGAGCACCCTATCGAGCTTCTCGTACGTTGGCACAGAACGGTTATTNGGTGACATTTCCTTCATCCGACGCTCCGAACAGAGATTTGTAGTAGCTGGTGATATAGTTTTTGAGCTCCCTTTGACCTTCGATCCGCCCCTCGTCCTGTTGGAGACTATGAATACATTTCTTCCTATGTCGACCATTGGCGAGCAATTGGAAGTATCTTGTATTACTATCTCCCATTAGGATGAAGTCAGCTTTGGACCTCTGGTAGTATTTGATCTCCTCTTCTCGCAGAAGACGGGCAACCTTCTCATTAGATTGATTTTTCAATTCAATCTCATGTTGAGATAAGGTGCGGGTCTCTGCAATTTTGTCGAGGTCATCAATGATGGTACAAAGGCGCTGCTTTTCTTTTTTATATAACCCATTGATGTGTTTCGCCCATCCAGAGAGGTGTTGCCTCATGGCCCTTATTTTATTATTCCATCTCTGAATCGGTGTACGACCAATGGCTGACCTCTCCCAAACTTTCTTGATTATTTCTACAAAACCTTCCCGGTGCAGCCATGCCAATTCAAATTTGAAAGGGTGGCGGGAAGAATGGCTCGTAGAATTAGAATCAAGAACGATTGGTGCATGATCCGATAATGCCTCGATTCTCTCTAGGGCTCGTACGGTTACCATAGGAAATTTTAGCTCCCATTCGGTATCCATGAGCACCCTATCGAGCTTCTCGTACATTGGCACAGAACGGTTATTAGCCCAAGTGAATTGCCGCCCCGACATACAAGCCTCCCGAAGGTCCAAACTATCAATCACAGCATTGAATAGGAAAGGACAGTGAGCGTCGAAGCGGTCATTATTTTTTTCCTCCTGGTACCTAAGGATATTGAAATCCCCTCCAATAAGCATTGGGTACGGGTTATCCTTAGCCAGATTCACCAGTTCACGAAGGAAAGCGGATTTATGCTCATCTTGGGCAGCCCCATAGACTGCGAGCAGGCTCCATGTAAAATTATCAGCCCTGTTTCGTAGGTGAAATTTGATATGAAATTCACCGGTCGAAAAGGCCAACAAGTCTATTGTCATGGTCTGTATCCCAAGAAGGATTCCTCCGGACCTTCCACGAGCTGGTAGACTATGCCATGTGTAGTCGAAACCACCAGATAGGTGATCGAGGACGTGCGGGCGGAAGTCACATTTACCAGCCTCGGAAATTGCCACAAAATCCAATTCGTGTTCTCGCACACAATCACTGACGTGCTTATGTTTAGCCAAGTCTAAGAGACCTCTGCTATTCCAAAACATGCCTCTCATGTGGAAACTCGGATTGGTGTGGAAATTTTCGCCTTCTTGGGCGGTTTTTGTTTCTTTTTAGAGGATTGTGATTTAGATTTTCGCAAAGATGCTGTGAAGTAACAAAACATGGACCCAGATCTTGCGTCATCCAAACCAACCTCGGTAATATCACCAACCAAGTGGGAGACTAGCAGACCATCATATTTGGCATCCGCTTCATCATCCTCCTCGGTTTCGGGGTTAGATAGGGTGTTATTACACTTCGGAGAAACCTTTAAACGGTCAATCTCCATGTGTTTAAGTGCCCCAACCGACAGTTTAACTTCTTTATCGTTCTTTCCCATAAATACACCAACATTATTTAAGCTATTATTAATGCGAGTATCTGAAAAAGAAAGAAAAGATTGAGCAGACAGGGTACCTGGCGTGGGGTCCAAATTTCTCACGGCTTGGCGGCGCATCGCCTTCGCTAGAGAGTGCTCATCAGTCGTAGAGGAACCATAGGCAGAGGTGGCATGACGGTTACTACGTCGGAGAGGCGAAGCAATCCCTCCAGACATAGTCGTCGTCGGTGTCGTCGGCTTAGCCGTCGGAGAGGGGTCCGTAATGTCCCAGATGTCGGTGAAGAGGAACGCGCCGACGGTCCAACCGGAACGGTAGCAACGGGCGTCGCGGCAGAACCATGCGCACGAACCGCTGCTGGACCGAGTGGAACCACAGCGACCGGAGAACATGCTGGTGCAGTCGACTCAGACAATGTCGGGGAACCTCGCACGCGAACCGAGGTAGCAGCAGCTGCGTGCCCTGTTGGCGTCGTATCCTTGCCCATAGCTAGCTGCCCGAGCATTGGGACTGGGGTTGCTGCATGCGTTTCATGCTGTGCAGGCGCGCCCCCAGCCACATGCATGTGAGCGACGGGCTCATGCACCGTGCCCACGGCCAGCTGGCCATGCACGGAGCTAGCCATGGCCAGTGCATGCTTCTTCGGTGCACATGCATCCATGAGCGAGCTTGTAGCACACACAACCGTGGCTGCCTCTCCCTCCGGCTCCATAGACCTCTGGATATCTTGACCATCAGTGTGTTCTGCATGTGTCATACTCGGAAGGACTGCATTAGGGTGTTGCACAGTACTAACGGTAGAGGTTTGCATAGACACCACATTAGTGCCATATCTAGCCCCTGACGATGTATTGCCACAATCATTTTGAGTGTTTTTAGCTTTCTTGGTAGCATCCCTGTCCGGCATATCCTCATCTCGGTTAGCACCGTCATCATGTTCATCATGGCGCTCCCAAATACGAGGTACTATGTCAGCATCCGGGACATAGTCATCCTCCTCGAGCACATACTGGAACTCATACCCATTTAGCTTGACGTAAACATCAGAGGAGACTGAAGCTTCATTACTCCCATCCTGCTTGGTGAAAATATCTTTAGAATGCACAGCAACTTGGATTCGCACAATACCGTGACGCCGCAAGCATAACAAGTCAACATCCTGTGTTGCGCCAATAACGGATCCAACCGCCCACAGACCAAGGAAGTGTCGGAGAGGGGGTGGGACGCCGGTGACATGAACCCAAACTGGTTGTAATGGATGTAGGGATCCAGCCTCCTCGACTTTCCATTCACTAAAAGAGATCTTCACATCATGTGACTTGACATTGTACTCAAAAGCTGCCACTCGCTGCAAAACCTCTATAGAAGGGAAAGACACCAAGAAAGAATCGGCCCAATGAGGAATGGCCTCCCACTTCCAAGAAGTCTGTAGGGAGACGATCTTAGCGACCTCAGCCTCCACCACAGCGGCAGTCAAAGAAATATGAGAAATCTTAACCAAAGCTGTCGGCAAAGATGGGGGTGCAAGATGTTCCTTGAACAGTGAGTCCGGCAACTGAACAAACATAGCATTGAGTATTCCGTGTCCACCGAGCGATGCGCAAGGCCTAGGTTGCTTGAGTACAGTGCAGCGGTGGAGGGGATGCTTGTAGTTGTCACATATATAACAGTAGTGAACTGCTGTGCAGTCCTTGGACATGTGCTTGTCGCACCTGCACTTGAAGCACCAGAAACCGGTTCTTTTACCTTTCACAAGCTGCCCTGTCATAGCACCCGTGGCTGTAGAGCCAGAAGCATCAACCGTGGAGCCTTGAACTTGATGGGCCGGCACGGCCGGCGCTGCCGCTGGAAACACAGGCGTTGGGAGCGCAGCCGGGGGGACTGCAGTGGCAGCAGCGGCATCGCGGCGACCCCCCTTGCGCTTGCCCTTGGAACGGCGAGAGGCCCCTTGTGCCGGCTGGTATCCGGCACCGAAAGTTACCGGAGCTTGCGCCGAAGCTGCGGCCATTGCAATGGCTGACGCAGCCGCAGATGCATGGGATGAAGGCGCGCCAAAACGGAAAGGTCCGGCGGATGCACCAAAGCCAGCGGAGCTCCCCGGTGTTGATGCAGCGGGCGGAAGAGGAGCTGCCTGTCCCGAGCCCTTGGGCGGCTGATTCGGACGGCCGGACATGGTTGACGATCTTCCCAGCAGCACTTGGGCGAAGGAAGGCGACGGCTCGGGATGAGTAGTGTTGGATGATGTGGGGGCAGCAGACACGGTAGGGTTACGTATTCCTGATGGTCTCCTTGTTAGATCGATCCATCGCATTGTACGGCCCAGGCGCAAGGCCGGTTTTGGCACGTCCAACACCTTGGGCCCGTCCCCACATGGTGGCGCAATTTGATTTTGAAACCCGTCTCCATCTTGATCCGTGATCAGCGCCGGCCGATCAGCCACCGCCGCCGACGTCGATTCCGGGAGGAAGTCAGCAAGTGCCACCGGAAGCAGAGGTCGCGGCCTCGGCAACGGGCCCTTCCATGGGCGCATCTGCACTCCACGGGAGGCCGTCCGCGCCGGCGGCCCGATAGCGAGGCGCTCCGGTGAAGACCTGCGACCAGAAGATTCGACATTAGAAGAAACTGGACTATCTCTCACCTGCCTGGATTGGGACGAGGTTGACGACGAGCCTCGCTCCCAAAACCGCGACGCCGGTGTGGGATACCCGACATCCGCCCAGAATTCTTCCGCAATCTCCTCCTTCGTCTTCCTCCTCCTGGATTTCACAGTAGACCATTGCCCACCTTCGTCACGCTCAGCACCGGAGAGAGCCGCGTCCGCAACCTGACTCGCCAACACCAAGCAATCCGCCTCCACATCCACTTCCGGTTCGTCCCCTTCGACGGTCAGAACCTCGAACCGTGATCCCGGCCTTTGCGAAGTCGATGCCGGAGAGAGAGCCTTGGGCGATAGATCACCCGGCGCAAGGGTGAGCCGGCGCCGATCCGGGTGCACGCGGTGACCAACGTGCACGACGCAGTCGAGCAGTACCATCTCGGACCCCGGCGCGACCCATTCCCGGTCGCGAAGCAACCTTCCTTCCTCGATCTTGCCGTCGACATTCCTCAGGAAGAGGAAGTTGTGGGGGCGATCGAGCCAGAGGGTTCCGGGACGCCAGTCTTGCCTACCGTCGAGGGCTGCAGTAGAGAACGTCGCCGTCCACCGCAGCGGAGGCGGAGTCTCCGGCGGTCTCGGCATGCAGCGGAGGCGGAGTCCTAGTTTACTCACACCTCACCCCTACATCTCAGACCCCACCGAATTGATTAGGCTAATAACGCCGTCCATCACGGGCTCTGCCGCCGCCACTCGCCAGCCAGCTCCATGCATGGCCGACTGGCTTCTTGTCGGCGCCGCTAGACAAAAGCATGTGCAACACGTACGACTGCAAGAGGAGGAGAGGTACCTCAACTCAGGTCAACTTAATTTCTTCTACCGGCCGTAACCGTAAGTGATGATGAGCAAGTCGTTGGATGACACCGGGTGCAAGATCTACGTCATGTACAATTTTCCTCCGCACACGGCACACCATACGCGTGGCTTGAGAGATGCTACTAGTATCTCGAACCATCTAGAAGATGAAGAACAGGCTAATTCCTGGCGATGACAGGACAATGATGTGTAAAAAAATCAGAGGTGCATCTATCATGTAGACTAGAGAGGTAGAATGAAAACATATATAGTACAAAGACAAACGAGTGCAGAAAAATTTGTTAGCAGCCTAGGCCCAGCTCCCGGTCCATCGGCATATGCTCGAACGTTTGTGGTGCACATCGGACACTCCACTACAAGCGAAGAGTCCACTACATTCCAAAAGACCGGTCTGAAGGGAGTGTAACACTCTCCCTTATAAGGAGCTCCTAGCCTCCTCCCATATCCGAGGTGGGACTAAAGTCACTATCACTGCCCAAGGTCAGGTTCCTGACACCCCACCCCCCTAGGAATGCCCCCCATAGGGTGGCGTGGGGCCCAACTCTGATACCACTTGTTAGCAGCCTAGGCCCAGCTCCCGGTCCATCGGCATACGTTCGGACGTTTCTGGTGCGCATCAGACACTTCACTACAAGCGAAGAGCCTACTATATCCCAAAAGACCAGCCTGAAGGGAGTGTGGCACTCTCTCTTATAAGGAGCTCCTAGCCTCCTCCCATATCCGAGGTGGGACTAAAGTCACTAGCACTGCCCAAGATCAGGTTCCTGACAAAATCAAAGGTTGGTGACGGTAGATCATTGCTCTATCACTTTCAGGCAGACGAGTTAGTGGGTGAGATACACCAGATTTGGATAAGCACAAAACACTGAAATATTATCAAGTCCCCAAAAGTCCGAGCAATGAAACATATGTAACCTCACAATCGATTGGCACATCGACGTCTCAAGGAGCTACTTGCTCAGCTAGGGTGAACCTTTGGGAGCAAGCAAGGATCTATCACCAAAGGAGCTACAGATTCGAATTTCCGAGTTCGAATTTGCCAGATAACACAGAGCCGTATCACACGATGAAATAATATTGGCACCATCTGTCCACGTCGCGAGAGCTAGCTCAGCGAGAACACTGAAGAAAAATCTAACGGACAAGTGTGTGTGCGCGTTCGCGCGTGAATAGCCTATCAAACAAGTTGGGAATCCAGAACAAAGTCGCATAACATTTTGTTAAAACAATTTATCATATTGAAACCACAGTCCACAGACACCTGTATTCTATATGAATGAGTGGAGGTGGCAATAGAACATTTGTCAGCACGCAATCGATTCTTTTTTTAGAAAAGGAGGATGACCCCCGGCCTCTGCATCTGGGCGATGCATACGGTCACTTTATAAATTATTCTCACAAGACCTTACAAAGTCATACAACAGTAAGACTAAAGACGTCGTCTAAGCAACAAATTGTCGCTACACCTATCCAGTTGATGAAGGGGCGCAGATAACCTGGGCTTAATATCAAACAGACATCGCAGACAAGCCTAACATCTAAGACCTGAGACCCCAACCTAGCCACTTGCCGGGTCTGGGGCACACACTGGTCCGGCGTGCTCTCAGAGGCCGCCGCCGCCAACTGCCACCGCTCCATCTTCAGAACTGTACTGATGCATCAACCTTGCTCGATCCAGCTATCGTCGACACCACCATGGCGCCCAACGGCACCTCCTCCCTGCGCGCAAACAGCTGAACACGTCGCGATCGCCACTGATACACCTCAGCGCCATGCTGCCAAGTACCACCAGCCGACACAGCTTGAAGCCCTTGAAGGATCTGTCGTGCGTAGCACCTGTCGATCAGGAATGACCAAGCGTAGCACCTGTCGGTCAGGCATGACTTGACATCTCCACCGAAGCTCCGTGCAAGACGAAGCTGCTCCACCTCCTGCCTCTGGCAATCGATTAGCTCAGCCGGCAGGGACCTTCCAGAACAATGGAAAAATCTCTATATAGTGACTCCATGTGGGGCGTCGAGGAAAATTTCATGAATTCTTGTAAAACAAGTTGATAATATAATATGTCTAACTCGTTTTCACAAAAAAATAAAATCAACAATATAAAAAGAGAGATTCGAAATTTGAATGTTCATGATAGCCACAAATACTGGAATAACAAGCTCACCAGAAGTCTACACCATGAAAGAATATCGCCACCATCTGTCGGTGTCGCAAGACCTAGCTAAGGGAGACTGGGAGAACAATAACGGTAAATCTAGCGTCCAAGTGGGGAAATCCGATGCAAAATTTTATTGTTTTATTAGACAAGTTGGTGATATTCAAACCACGGCCGACACCTATGTATTATATTATGTCATGAAGATTTGAAAATTCAAATTAGGTAGAAAACAAATAGAACTATCCATAGCTCGATCTGCCTCTTTTGCTTGAGGCTTATTTAATTTTAAGCGGCCATAGAGTATCGTCATCGAGCGACGTGAAGAAATGTAGTAAAAATCTCGGACGCCGAATGAAGATCGGACGACGCGCGAGTCCCTTTCAAACTTGTTGGGAGAAGAGAAGTTGGCACCACAATTGGTGTCACGAAAGCAACGTTCAAGGAGGCCGACAAGCAACACGCACTGGGTGGCTGACTCAGCGGGAGCTCAGCTCACGCATAATCTTCTCCGCTTGTATGGAGATAATCTTCTCCACTGGGTGACTGGACAACAGTGCAACGAGGAAGTACTCTGCTTTTGTGTCAAGGAATCAAGAATAGAGAAAGGCGAATCCATGGCTACGTTCGCGACGTCGTGGCCGGCGGTGATGAGTTCGGCTCGTCCAGGGCGGGTGGCAGGGGCTCCGCGCTGCGTGGTGGCGCGGGCGTCCGCGACGATGGCGGCACCGGCGGCGGTGGCCGCCGGGAGGACGCACTACGAGGTGCTCGGGCTGGGCACGGAGGCCAGCAGGGGCGAGATCAAGGCCTTGTACCGGCGCCTTGCCAGGGAGGTGCACCCTGACGCCGTCGTAGGTGGCGGCGACGAGGGGTTCATCCGGCTGCACGTGGCCTGTGCCACCCTTGCCGATCCCGACGAGCGCTCGCTATGACCCGGACGTGACCTGCCGCGTCGCGGGGATAATGGTGGCGGGCGGCCGCGGCGGGGCCAGCGTTCCGGCGGAGGACGTGGGAGCCCGACCAGTGCTGGTAGGACGTACGGCGTGGCGAACGCGGCTGCCCTCCATGGCCCCAACCGGCGGCCGCCTGGTTTGCTCAGGGACGGCGCTGGATTGGACGTCCTCAAGACTATCGTGCGCCGTACGATCAGCATTGGACGACCCAGATCGGGTGACGCGGACGCAGGAGCTATGTAGACGGCAAGAGGCGGGTTTTGTAAAGACTAGGTAATTGCCCGTGCGTTGCAACGGGAGACCAGCAATCATGTATGCATGGGTGATATATTTAGGTCATGCTTGCAAAAATAAATCAACCAAGAGCTCTTTACCCTCCTATTGTTACATTATAAAACTTGTGCAATACATGTATTAGTTGAAATAGACATATATAGATGGTATATAGTTAAATGCACATGCATTGCTATAGAGAAAAAATATATCATCACCGAAGTTCAACTTTCTCATTTCCTAATTAATTCAAGTCACCTTGTTCTACCATGAACTATCTTTTCACTCAAGAACCAAAAAACCCAGTTTAGTGTTACAATCAAATGGCATCAAAATACTAATAAATAGTCCTTCATATCTACTTTCTTAACCCTTGTCGGTGCACAATATATGACAGAAAAAACAGCATTATTGAACTCCTTGTGCATATCTGAGTCAAAAGATGAAACCACGGTAATTATCCAATTCAAGGCGAAGAAGATACATAATTTAGTTCAGCGCATAATAGTATGGTTAAACTGTACAAAATATTGCAACGTTGCTTCTGCAGTTGTACCCACTATGATATTTTCTCTAACAAAAAAAAAAACCATTGAATAGCAACATTTCAGGAAAGTCTATGTAGGGGCAACATGCACTCTCCATGGTCACGCTGAACACAGTATATTCCCTTGGCTTTCTTTCATCTTCACCTACACAGCTCATCAACTTTATGTTTTTCTCTGAATAGCTTACAAAAAGAATTAGTTTAGCACTATTCTGACTCCGTTCAATAGCACCACTTTTCCCTCTTTGCTCAAAATTTGAGAATGGCAAAAGAACATTTAGGATAAGTTATTTTAAATTACCAAAAAAACAAGATGTGGTGCGTGACCATGGTTTTAAATAGCCCGCTATAGCTCCGCTATAGCATTTAGAAAAAGGTCTTGCGCTAAGGGTCTTTTGTCTAAACACATGAGCAAACATTTTAAATAGCTCGCTATAGCATCGCTGTAGCATGCTATAGCATTTAGAAGAGGTCCGCTGCTAAGAGGCTTAGCGCGCTATTTAAAACTTTGTGTGTGACATGATTTGTGACTAAGAGGCATTCAAAAGCATTTTTGCATGCTAAAGGAGGCCATGGAGTGTTCAGAAAATCTATGGAAAGAACAAGAACTTGCTAAATAATAATAGTATTAATAAAATATGCTTATAATTAACGGATACAAGCATACCCTGATTACTGATCACATAAGTGCAGCACATCTGTACGCTCGCAATCACTACTAACAGATGGCGCAAATTAGGACTGGGCTATGGGTACTGTACAGGATAATTTTTATGGAGCAAGTGCAAAAGATGACCAATACTTCAAAAGTGCGCGAGTGGGTGGTACTTAGTGATAAACTGAGTAGAATGCCCGTGCTTTGCTACGGGCAAAATATAGAAACACGAATCAAACCGGTGACTAAGTGACATGAGTGAAGTTCTTCAAATATATATATTGCCTTATATCAATTTCTTGAGCAGATACTATGAGAGCAACTATGATCTTGATATTCCTCCTTCCGTCCCCACGACCCATCCTACGACACTGGTCGAGACCGGTGCTGATGTTGTGCGCTACCCTACCCTAGCCGTCTTCTCTGTCGGTTCATCATTGCCCCGACACTGGTCCCGAGCTACCTTCTCTGTCGGTCCATCGTTGACCCCGATCCGCCCTCCGATATTGGTCACTACCGGTGCCAATGTCGCGTGTCGCCCTGCCCGAGCCGACTTCTCTGGAGGCCCACCGTTGCCCTTAACCATCCCTCTATTCCCACACCCTCTTCTAAAATTATGTGCTCGTTGTCGGCTTCTTCCTCTTTCCGCCCCCTCATCTAAAATTATGTGCTCGTTGTCGGTTTCTTCCTCCTTCCGTGCCCATGATCCATCTTTTGGCACTGGATGTGTCTGGTGCCGATGTCCTATGCCTCCCTGTCCAAGCCGCCTTCTTTGACGGTCCATCGTGGTCCCCCACCATACCTCTAACACACAGTTTGGGGAGGATGTAGAGGACATGGTTGTATACACAAATGGAAGCCCAAAGAAGACGGGCCCGGTCACTGACCGAGCATGTCCACGACGTTTGGGCATTGAAATTAGCCAATCCTGGTTGTAGATGATCTAAGATACTAAAGTACTTTACGTCAAGATGCAGTACGCAAGTTCACAAACCCTCATGCCTATGGTTTTATGTGCAGATGCCTAGCTCACTCCCGCCAGTACAATTCAAAATTCAAAAAGACAAACCAGATTGAACCTCTGCCAAGACAATGCGACCGAGGGCATGTACCCAGGTATAAGTGCAATCATATCTACCTTTGCCGCCTTTTCTGATCATGGTCGCTACTGAGAACAGATGGACGTTTAGTCCAGCGCGTTACAGGTAGCCGCTACTGAAGTTAATCAACTCGATGAGAGTTCATCCAAATCCGGACACATTTTACCACCTCAACCATCAGTAATTTCAGAGACCTGGCACCTTGCCCAAAGCTAACTGCAAAATTTTCCAAACTGATAAAACAATTTTCGCGAGAATCTGTGGCAGCATCACACGTCAGAATTCAATAAAATTTCAGGTTGTATTTTTTTCCGTCAAAGGACAGAACTCGAAGCACACATATAGTAATCTACACAACCATACTGGTATGGAGCAATTATACGGACCAAGTACTGGCATTATGGATTGATGTCTAGCCATCATCTGATAACCTAGAGTTTTCATCAGACAATTAGTACATCAGTTGACTGCATTGACACCACTCGGAATGGTCTGAAAACGAATTGCAAAGTCCAAATCGCAGCTCTACCGGTATAATCTCGGCAGCAGCAGCATTTACCTCCCTACTGAACATGTATCCGCTAGCCGAAGCTCCATAGGTTTAGTGCAATTGTTCCTCCCGTGCCCCTTGACCCTTCTTACACCTCGCAGGCTTGCGAGGTTGCTTGGGCACTTAGCCCTGCTCTTGTTGCTTGCCTTGACAGCAGAACGCACTGTGTCACCCACAAACTCATTGAACATGATCCAAACCTCACCAACCGGCCACCCCAGAACGCCGCCGCTTGTATGCATCACGATTCACGACCCTGTAATTTGTTGGATCGGGCCCCGACCACCACCACCACCACCTTGCCTCCAGCCCTCGTCCAGCCTTCCCAGCATAACTGCAGCATCCTATCCATCTTCGATGCGACGACGATAGGCTACATGTTCTCAGCAGGCGTCCCTCCGCTGGGTCCAGATCAAGTAGGGGATGCGCAGTTGGGCGTTGGGCGATTCAAGAGAGAAGCGGAGACTCAAAATTTGAGGAGAGGAACGGTCATGGCGGCACCGTGGGATGACGAGGGGGGCGGGAAAGGAGCAAATGGCAGCGGCGGCGGCGGCCATGTAGGGCTACGCCATGGGCGGGTGGGTGGGTCGCTCGTGTCAAGAGGGGCGAGAGAGGGGCGGGTTGCGTTCCTGAGGGGCGAACCAAAAAAAAACGGGAGTGTCAGACGAAGTGACGACGTAAGATGGATGACCACGTAAGAGGGGCGGGTTGTGCAACAGGGAGAAAACCGTGAGGGAGAAAACCGGGAGGAGGGAAAGAAAATCAAGTGGGCCGAGAGGTGGGTCGGGAGGGGAGGAAAAGAAAATCGGGGGCGAGGGGATTGTACGAGTGGCTTGACGAACGTAAGAGGGGAAACGAAACATTACGTTTCTTTTATATAGTAGAGATATCTTGTGCGTCCGGTCAGCAAAATGCAAATATGTAAATTAATTAGTTACCTACTGTAAATTAACAGCCAAGGAATATATGGTACGTCTTCTGTTCCTAAATATAAGTAGTGATTCTAATGCGGACTACATACAGAACAAAATGTGTGAATCTACACTCTAAAATATGTCTATATACATCCGTATATGCATTGAAATCTTTAAAAAGAATTATATTTAGGAACTGAGGGAGTAGCTCTCTTTGGTAATAGAGGGAATTGGTTACCTCCATGTTGGTCGTTTCTTTTTTGAAAGTTGTCTCTTTGATTCTGCATGAAATTAAGTACCACAGTACCACAATCCATGCTAGTCATTTCTTAAGGATGCCATGTCATAGTTTTGGATAGGTAGAAAAAAGATTGTGAGGACATATAGCCACAGGTGCAAAGTTAGAATAAATAGCCACTCCTCTCAATATTACTACTCTCATGTGTTTTTATGTCTTCAATTTAACAAGCTAAACATATGTTATTTGCACCAAAAATTATATCTTAAAATTCATGGTTAAATGAAGGTTCTGAACATATATTTTTATGGTGTATTTTACTTGTTTTGTTAGTTAAATTGAAGACCTACCAATCTATGACTGACGTATATTTCTATCTCGCGGGAGTAATAATAGCAGCCTCGAGGTATTTCATTATTGGCATCATTTTCATTTTTGGGTTATGCGTTCGCATGAGAGGCACCAACATCAGTTGACGCCAGCCATACGGTGTAGATTCACCCGAGAGCAAAATCATTTCTTAAGGAGCAAGAAACCAAATTAGTTCCATTAGATTTATTATAAAGTATATTATTGTACCATATATAGTTGATGTTTGAAATATTGGCATGTTTTCCTTCAGTTGTGCTCAAAGTAGTTTGACTTGGTATAATGCTAAAATTTTGATTAAAATAATTAATAGGTTCCTCCACAAAGCAATCACAAGACAAAGAACAGAGAATTAGGAGGGGGGGAAAATCTTTGGAGGTAATTCTTCGTTTTACCTCCCTTGTACTCCCAACGGATCTATATGCTATGAAATTAGGCAAGCAATACAATCACGCTAGCACAATCACATGAACCGTTCAATACGAAAAACCACGCCCTGGAGCAATGCTCTCAGTTACACGTGCACTTGAGTTATTTTTTCGCAGATCACCCCTATAAATCTCCTGACACTATGAGTTGGACTCGTCATCCTCAATCATCCCCAAACCTGCCCTCTCTTCTTCCTCTGGAAATTTCCTTTTATGGCTTCATTGCTGTAGGAGTAGGACAACAATGGAATATGGCATTTCTCTACCCACTGCCATAACGTTGCCCTCCAAGTGGCCAGGCCCATGGTCGGCCGTAATATACTAGCATGCATGTATATTAGCGTGATATACAATTTTCAAATTAGCTTGTGAATTCTCAAATCTTATAAAACTGAGTTGGTTCACGCGAATTTAAGAGAGTCCAATTCAATATAATCTTGATATGGGTAGACGGTTTAGGCGAGTCCCACCACTTTTGTAGAAAAAACCCATGTAAGAAAACAAATGATCAATACTACAACTTACGTAATTTGTATTTGTAATACTCATGCATGCTAGACATTGCATAAGTTCTAGATTTATCTATTTACTCACATCAAAACTTGTTAGGATTGATCTAAAGAATATCTACCAAGTTACTAGATTCATACAACGTAAAGCAATCTGTCAAATTATATAGATATTTAAGGATGCATTGGAAAAATTAAACACAAATACAAGCACCAGCATCAATTTATTTGTGGAGTATGATGATAATATTGGTTGCATAGATCTTTGGTGAAATCTATTGTAACAAGATACTTATTAAATATTTCAACTAAATAAAAATACTTTTGCCAAAAAATAGCAAGTCACTTCGCACTCGGAAAAAATATACTAATAAATATCACAATGTATGAAATTTTTATAATAAAATATGTGAGCATGTTTCTCTACTTTATTTTGCTAGTTATACTTAAAAAATAGTAATAATACAATATGGCAAAATATTTTATCAAAGAGAAAATATAGTATATCAAAAAAATTTGTCAAAGAGAAACATAATTTAGTGAGAAATGCTTACTGTGTAGTAGGAAAGTTCAATATAAATAGGGGAGGTTAGCTCATCATAGCGTATTTGCCTAAAAATTCATTCTTGATTAAGCAACTCTTATATGGGTAAAAGGATAAAAGGAGAAGATGAAAGACGTGAGTTTGAAAAAGATTGACGTTTTGATAGACCAGAATCTCCGAGTGCTAGAGGCCGAGCACCAGGTAGGCCGCAATCTGGTCCGTTCAAATGGGATTTGGCATTTGGAATCTGTCAGGCTTTTGACAGGGTAGGCAGCGAATACGGGCCAGTATACCCCCTATGGGAAGTGATGTTGGGCGGAACCCTAGGGGCCGATCTTTCACGTTTGTAGAGAATCCCTACGAGGAGCACGAAGAACACAACGAGGGGAATGAGGGGAAAACACGAGAGGAACACTCAAACAACAAAAATAAGGTCACACATGCGCTAGATCATCGAAACACAAAGAGTGATTCAATATCCAAAGTCAAAAAAGGACGATACAAAGGGTAACCGGTCTTCTCCGAGAGGAGGTCTTATTGATGGTCTTCTCCAGATGGAGGTCTTGAATCCAAGTGGATCTTCTCCGAAGAGGCCGCGGTCTCTCACGAGGAGGAGATCCTAATGGATGAGCAATGCTCTATCTCAAATGAGCTAAACCAATGCTAACCCTAGTTAGGAGGTGGGAGAGGTCTATTTATAGTCTTAGTGCAAATGGGGGCGAAGTGAAGGGGTACAAGGGCATCAGCCCGTGGCTGCGCGCACACAAGAAGCGGACATCCGGTCTCTACCGGTCGTCCGGTCGATCGCGGGGGTCCGGACGTCCGGTAGGATCGGACATCCGCAAATTCGGCTCGGGTGCAGGAGTGCCGGATGTCCGGTGGCGGGCGATCGTCCGGTTGTCGGTCATCTGGTGACTTCGGTCTTCCGTAGATTCGGCTCGGGTGTGGAAATGACGGTCGTCCGGTGCGGACCGGTCGTCCGCTCGCTGGGATGTGGCCGGACGTCCGATCCGGGCCGGTCGTCCGCTCGCTGTAGTCTGCGTTGGCTGGGACTTGGGCAGGCAGGACTCCAGGTGCCGGACGTCCGGTGGCGAGCGGTCTTCCGGTGGCTGAAGCATCTTCGGCGTCCCTTCTTCTTGATCTTCACGCCGGGTGTCCTCACCGTCTTGGCCATTGAATGTAGCAGTTCCATGGCTTCCTTCCAGGTACCTGAGCACACATAGCTATGTCTCACATGAAGAAAGGGGAAACTCAAGTAGGAGTGATGTCACCTCGGATTGGATAGCACGAGCTCTCGCTCTTGTCATTGGTCCAAATGGTGTCGTGGGACATGTAGACACGTCCATGGGGATGATCGTGGGATGCTCCACATCAGGAAGCCTACTGTTGATTCATTTACTGCTATTGTCCTCATATCTCATATTTACGAGAGTTCTCACAACTAGGATTTTTACAAGACTTTGGCAAGAGTATTAAATTCTAGTTTTTGGAACGGATTGTTTTCACAGTTGCTACAAAAAAACTTAAATAAAAATTGGCATGGGTATCAGGCCTTGATTCTTACAACCATATGTTTGTGATCCAGATCATCTCAATCTTAATTTATGCTCTAGAAGAGACCCGTTAAGATGTGCTTACAAAGACTTGAACTGGGGGTCGTGTCCAAATTACGTCTTGACAAGAACACGCACTGCATGAAGAGTTAGTTGTCCAATTGTAGGCCCATCCGTCGCACGGGGTTACCTCGGTAACTAAGATAAATCAGATAAAAGCATTGGGTGTTTAATAACTACACCACATCTATCCACAATGATTGGCTTACGCTACCATACTAAACTTTTCCATCACCGGTGTTCAGAATAGCATTCCACTACCTCTCTGCTCCTAACCTCCTCATGGCCCAAACTCCGGTACTTGCAAGCACTATTCAAGAATTCATCTAATTAATCAGTTAATGGGCCAGTTAATCACTACTCGTAGGGTGGCCGACTCGAATAACACTTATCCATTGCATTAACTTGTCAAGCCGATTAAATGGCATGTTAGACTGATGGTTGAGAGCAAAGCACATCTACTCTCTTTGTTTCTAAATATAAGTCCTTTTAAAGATTGCATTATAAAGACTACATTCGAATGTATACAAACACCTTTTAAGTATAGCTTTACTAATTTTGCTTCGTATATAGTCTATACTGGAATCTCTTAGAAACTTATATTTAAGAACCGAACAGAGGGAGTATATAGCTAAAATACGTCTGTCGGTTTTACTAGTTTTGCGCAAAGGTTCTACACGGACGGTATTGTGTAGTTTTTATATTTTTGTCGGTTTACTAGTTTTTCTTCTTCTTTTTTTTCCTTTTCCATTTCTTTCTTCTTCTTTTTTCTATTGCAACTTTTTACATTTTTATTCATGAAATTTGAATAAAATGTAAACATTTCTAAAAATTAATTAACATTGTTTAAAAGTATAATTTATGATTTTTTTAATTTTATGGTTTTTTAATTTACAATTTTTTCGCAATTTGTGATTTTTTAATTCATAACATTTTTTAAATCCAAGAGAGATACATCCATTGACTAAATAATCACAAATACAACAAGTCTACCATTTGTATTAATTTAAAGGTTGCATCAACACAAATCTTGCCTGCTAGACCATCTGCTAAATTATTCAGCTAATTCTAAGTAATACCCCTATTCAAGAATTCGTCCCGTTAACAAGTTAACTTGCCGACTAATCCCTACTCATAGGGTCATTGAGTAAGCGATAAACTGATAAATCATCCGATTAATTAATTAATTAGCTGATTAACTGCCGAATAAACCTATTAATTTCCTGTTCGTCAGCCAACCGAGCATCTATCAGTTAACATTTTTTATTTATGTTATTAGTTTATAATTTATGTTTTTAGGTTATTTTTAAATTTCTTATAAATTTAGATTATTATTTTTATCCAGGTTACTTTTAAATTTATGTTTTATTTAGGTTATTTTTCATTTGGGTTACATTACTTTTTTTTTGCGGGATGGTTATATTACTAATAAAATATAGAGCGGCCAGAATGTAAGATTTGATGGAGGTTGTCAGAGTCTTTAGTAGGTACAATTAGGTAGTATTGTAAAAGTTCATATAGTATTTTTATAGTATGAAATTGGAGGGATGGCCCTCTTTCGCTAAAAGGAAGCACTTGCTGTCTAAATGCATAAGAAAAAAAAAATAAGTACTACTACTGATAGTGCCAGGTCATCCATCTCATCAGGATATCACATATCACTATGGTATCTCCAAAACTGACCCGGAAATTTCCTTTTGCATTCGTCCATATATAGGGGGAGACCAGTCCATGGATACAGATGTAGGAGGCGGCCATCCAATACTATCATGTATATGTCCACCAGTAAAGGGCAATTCCAAATTCAAATAAAGGCCGATCTGTAGCGCGCGCTGGATCACACCAGCGCCGATTACATATTGATCACAACCAAAATGAGGCAAGTATGCTTAAGTTTTTACATGGCTGATCACAACCAAAATGAGGCAAGTATGCTTAAGTTTTTACATGCGCGAACAAAAAAGAATATTAGTCTGGCAGTCCATGCAGTAAATTGAGATTTTTTGCCTTGCTGGGTCGGCAATCCGATCCTCCACGCTCAAGGTGCCATCACCTTCGTGTATGCATCCTCCTCCTCGATCCAGTCCACCGCCTCCAACTCAACTTTCTGACGCAACAACATCTTGTAGTGGACAGATTGCACGATTATCCTTGCGTCAGCATCCAAAGACTCTAAATTTAGGGACACATCTTGGTCCTCCGCATCGGCTCTGATCCTCGTCTTCTTTTCTTCGAGCATGGCCTTCTTCTTTTTTCTCATGGACCTCTTCTTTGAGCGCTAACGTCTTCTTGTTAGCCTCCATCAACAGTTTGAATCTCTTTGCCTTCTTTTCCTTCTTCATGATGTCCAAGCGCTTGATATATGCCTCCCCCTTCTTGGACAAGATGTCCTTGAACTTCTCCGTCAAGTTCACTGCAACACCTTCTCGCTTCGCCCTCTCCTCCTCCCAGTTCTTTCCACGAAAGGCTCTTATAACCTTCTTGGGTGGTTCTTTTGTTGGATTGTTTGGGTCACTGGTTTCTTCCTCGGTGACTTGGGCAGCGGTCTTGGCTATGTATACGTTCCACTTCGGTTGTCCATTCAACTTTAACCAACAATGCATGATGTTGAAGTTTTTCTTCTCCAACTTCTTGAAAACCGTACACGCACTAGAAGTCTACAAAATAGAACATTGTCAACAAAACTATGCACATCCGGCAACATTGTCAACAAAACTATGCACACATCTGGCTAGTGATCAACAAAACTATGCACAGATCCGGCTTGTAATCAACAAAACTATGCACACATCCGACAACATTGTCTACAAAACTATGCACACATCTGGCTAGTGATCTACAAAACTATGCACACATTTGGCTAGTAATCAACAAAACTATGCACACCCGACAAATGAACTTACTTTCTCGGTGATTTGCGCACCACTAGGCCACCGTGCGATCAGATGCGTCAAGTGGCCGCAATACTTCGAGATGGCCTCTTGGATGGTGTACAATCGATGGTTGAGGGACTTCGGTTCACGATTACATATGAGCGTGTTGGAGTAGGGCGCAAAATGCTTGTGTTCATGGAACTATGTTTGAACGTTGGCCCCAAAAGTTGAGCCCTTTTGCTCCATGCAATGGACCGGATCGAGGCTAGTGGCCAATCATGTGTCGCACAATAACTCATCATCCCACGTGATGAAGCTTTTTTCTCCTCTACCCTGCATCTTTGGATTGCCGACAGAATCATCCGGATCATCGTCCTCGCTCTCCTCCTCCTCAGTCTCCTGCTACTGAAGGAAATATGCCCTAGAGGCAATAATAAAGTTGTTATTTATATTTTCTTATATCATGATAAATGTTCATTATTAATGCTAGAATTGTATTAACCGGAAACTTGGTACATGTGTGGATACATAGACAAAACAAAGTGTCCCTAGTATGCCTCTACTTGACTAGCTCGTCAATCAAAGATGGTTATGTTTCCTGACCATAGACATGTGTTGTCATTTGATGAACGGGATCACATCATTAGAGAATGATGTGATGGACAAGACCCATCTGTTAGCTTAGCATAATGAGTTAAGTTTTATTGCTATTGCTTTCTTCATGACTTATACATGTTCCACTAACTATGAGATTATGCAACTCCCGAATACCGGAGGAACACCTTGTGTGCTATCAAACGTCACAACGTAACTGGGTGATTATAAAGATGCTCTATAGGTGTCTCTGAAGGTGTTTGTTGAGTTGGCATAGATTGAGATTAGGATTTGTCACTCCGTGTATCGAAGAGGTATCTCTGGGCCTTCTCTGTAATGCTCATCACTATAAGCCTTGCAAGCAATGTGACTAATGAGTTAGTTAAGGGATGATGCATTACGGAAGGAGTAAAGAGACTTGCCGGTAACGAGATTGAACTAGGTATGAAGATACTGACTATCGAATATCGGGCAAGTAACATACCGATGACAAAGAGAACAACTTATGTTGTTATGTGGTTTGATCGATAAAGATCTTTGTAGAATATGTAGGAACCAATATGAGCATCCAGGTTCCGCTATTGGTTATTGATAGGAGATGTGTCTCGATCATGTCTACATCGTTCTCGAACCTGTAGGGTCCGCACGCTTAACGTTCGGTGACGATTTGTATTATGAATTATGTGTTTTGGTGACCGAAGTTTGCTTGGAGTCTCGGATGAGATCACGGACATGATGAGGAGTCTTGAAATGGTCGAGAGGTAAAGATTGATATATTGGAAGGTTAAGTGGAGGAGAGAGGGACGGCCATAAGAGGTAGCGCGTGCCCCCCTTGCCAATCCGAATTGAACAAGGGGTGGGGGCGGCGCCCCCCTTTCCTTCTCCTACTCCCTCTCCTTTGCTCCTTTACTACTACGGAAAAAAGGAAAATGTGGGGGGGGGGGGGGCAAATCCTACTATGAGTGGAGTCCTAGTAGGACTTCCCCTCCATGGCGCTCCCCCCGGTGACCGGCCTCCTCCCCCTTCCTTTATATACGGGGGTAAGGGGGCACCCCAAAGGCACAACATTGTCTTAGCCGTGTGCGGTGCCCACCTCCACCGTTTACTCCTCCGATAGTATCATCGTAGTGCTTAGACGAAGCCCTACTCAGATCACATCAACACCATCATCACGCCGTCGTGCTGACGAAACTCTTCCTCGACTCTCTGATGGATCAAGAGTTCGAGGGACGTCATCGAGCTGAATGTGTGCTGAACTCGGAGGTGTCGTACGTTCGGTGCTAGATCGGTTGGATCGTGAAGACATTCGACTACATCAACCGCATTTACATAACACTTCCGCTTTCGTTCTACGAGGGTACGTGGACACACTCTGCCCCTCTCGTTGCTATGCATCTCCTAGATAGATCTTGCGTGATCGTAGGATTTTTTTTGAAACTGCATGCTACATTCCCCAATAGTGGCATCTGAGCCAGGTCTATGCGTAGATGATATGCACAAGTAGAACACAAAGAGTTGTGGGCGATAATAGTCATACTGCTTACCACCAACGTCTTACTTTGATTTGGCGGTATTGTTGGATGAAGCGGCCCGGACCAACATTACATGACCACGTTCATGAGACCGGTTCTACCAACGTGCTTTGCACACAGGTGGTTGGCGGGTGTCTGTTTCTCCAACTTTAGTTGAATCGACTTTGACTACGGCCGGTCCTTGTTGAAGGTTAAAACAGCACACTTGACGAAAAATCGTTGTGGTTTTGATGTGTAGATTAGAACGGTTCTTGCTAGAAGCCCGTAGCAGCCACGTAAACTTGCAACAACAAAGTAGAGGGCGTCTAACTTGTTTTTGCAAGGCATGTTGTGATGTGATATGGTCAAGACATGATGTGATATAAGTTGTTGTATGAGATGATCATGTTTTGTAACAAAGTTATCGGCATCTGGCAGGAGCCATATGGTTGTCACTTTATTGTATGAATTGCAATCGCCATGTAATTGCTTTACTTTATCAATAAGCGGTAGCGATAGTCGTAGAAGCAATAGTTGGAGAGACGACAACGATGCTACGATGGAGATCAAGGTGTCAAGCCGGTGACAATGGAGATCATGAGAACGCTTTGGAGATGGAGATCAAAGGAACAAGATGATGATGGCCATATCATGTCACATATTTTGATTGCATGTGATGTTTATCTTTTATGCATCTTATTTTCCTTAGTACGGTGGTAGCATTATAAGATGATCCCTCACTAAATTTCAAGGTATAAGTGTTCTCCCTGAGTATGCACTGTTGCAACAGTTCGTCGTGCCAAGACACCACGTGATGATCGGGTGTGATAAGCTCTATGTTCACATACAACGAGTGCAAGCCAGTTTTTGCACGTGCGGAATACTTGGGTTAAACTTGACGAGGCTAGAATATGCAAATATGGCCTCGAAACACTAAGATCAAAAGGTCGAACGTGAATCATATAGTAGATATGATCAACATAGTGATGTTCACCATTGGAAACTACTCCGTCTCACGTGATGATCGGACATGGTTTAGTTGATATGGATCACGTGATCATTTAGATGACTAGAGGGATGTCTATGTAAGTGGGAGTTCTTTAGTAATATGATTAATTGAACTTTAATTTATCATGAACGTAGTCCTGATAGTTTTTTGCATATCTATGTTGTTGTAGATCAATGGCCCGTGCTACCGTTCCCTTGAATTTTAATGCGTTCCTAGAGAAAGATAAGTTGAAAGATGATGATAGCAACTACACGGACTTGGTCCGTAACTTGAGGATTATCCTCATTGTTGCACAGAAGAATTACGTCCTTGAAGCACCGCTAGGTGCAAGGCCTGCTCCAGGAGAAGATGCTGATGTTATGAACGTCTGGCAAGCTCGATCTGATGACTACTCGATAGTTTAGTGTGCCATGCTTTATGGCTTAGAATCGGGACATCAAAGACGTTTTGAACGTCATGGAGGATATGAGATGTTCCTAGAGTTGAAGTTAATATTTCAAGCAAATGCCCGAGTTGAGAGATATGAAGTCTCCAACAAGTTCTATATCTAGAATATGGAGGAGAATAGTTCTGTCAATGAACACATACTCAGAATGTCTGGTTACCATAACCACTTGACTCAGCTAGGAGTTAATCTTCCTGATGATAGTGTCGTTGATAGAGTTCTTCAATCACTGCCACCAAGCTATAAAGGCTTCGTGATGAACTATAATATGCAAGGGATGGAAAAGACAATTCCCGAGCTCTTCGCAATGCTAAAGGCTGCGGAGGTAGAAATCAAGAAGGAGCATCAAGTGTTGATGGTTAACAAGACCACTAGTTTCAAGAAAAAGGGCAAAGGAAGAAGGGGAACTTCAAGAAGAATAGCAAGCAAGTTGCTACTCCCGGGAAGAAACCCAAGTCTGGACCTAAGCCTGCAACTGAGTGCTTCTACTGCAAAGGGACTGGTCACTGGAAGCGGAACTGCCCCAAGTATTTGGCGGATAAGAAGGATGGCAAAGTGAAAGGTATATTTGATATACATGTTATTGATGTGTACCTTACTAATGCTCGTAGTAGCGCCTGAGTATTTGATACTGGTTCTGTTGCTCATATTTGCAACTCGAAACAGGGGCTATAGATTAAACGAAAATAGGCTAAGGACGAGGTGATGATGCACGTCGGAAATGGTTCAAAGGTTGATGTGATCGCTGTCGGCACGCTACCTCTACATCTACCTTCGAGATTAGTTTTATACCTTAATAATTGTTATTTCGTGCCAGCGTTGAGCATAAACATTATATCTGATCTTGTTTAATGCGAGATGGTTATTCATTTAAATTAGAGAATAATGGTTGTTCTATTTATATGAGTAATATCTTTTATGGTCATGCACCCTTATTGAGTCGTTTATTTTTGTTGAATCTCGATCGTGCTGATACACATGTTCATAATATTGAAGCCAAAAGATGCAAAGTTAGTAATGATAGTGCAGCTTATTTTTGGCACTGCCGTTTAGGTCATATTGGTGTAAAGCGCATGAAGAAACTCCATGCTGATGGGCTTTTGGAATCACTTGATTATGAATAACTTGATGTTTGCGAACCATGCTTCATGGGCAATATGACTAAGACTCTGTTCTCCTAAACAATGGAGCGAGCCACTGACTTATTGGAAATAATACATATCGATGTATGCGGACCGATGAGTGTTGAGGCTCGCGGCGGGTATCATTATTTTTTGACCTTCACAGATGATTTGAGCAGATATGGGTATATCTCCTTAATGAAACATAAGTATGAAACATTTGAAAAGTTCAAAAAAATTCAGAGTGAAGTGGAAAATCATCGTAACAAGAAAATAAAGTTTCTACGATCTGATAACGGAGGCAAATATTTGAGTTACGAGTTTGGTCTTCATTTGAAACAATGTGGAATAGTTTCGCAACTCACGCCACCTGAAACACCATTGCGTAATAGTGTGTCCGAACGTCGTAGCCGTACTTTATTAGATATGATGCGATCTATGATGTCTCTTACTGATTTATCGCTATCGTTTTGGGGTTATGCTTTAGAGATGGTTGCATTCAGGTTAAATAGGGCACCATCAAAATCCGTTGAGACGAGACCATATGAACTGTGGTTTGGTAAGAAACCTAAGCTGTCGTTTCTTAAAGTTTGGGGCTGTGATGCTTATGTGAAAAAGCTTCAACCTGATAAGCTCGAACCCAAATCGGAGAAATGCGTCTTCATAGGATACCCAAAATAAACTGTTGGGTACACCTTCTATCACAGATGCGAACGCAAGATATTTGTTGTTAAGAATGGACCCTTTCTAGAGAAGGAGTTTCTCTCGAAAGAAGTGAGTGGGAGGAAAGTAGATCTTGATGAGGTAATTGTACCTTCTCCCGAATTGGATAGTAGTTCATCACAGAAATCAGTTCCAGTGATTCCTACACCAATTAGTGAAGAAGCTAATGATGACGATCATGAAACTTCAGATCAAGTTACTACCGAACCTTGTAGGTCAACCAAAGTACGGTCCGCACTAGAGTGGTAAGGTAAAGCTATTCTGTAAGTCATGTTACTAGACCATGATGAACCTACGAACTATAAGGAAGCGATGATGAGCCCAAATTCCGCAAAATGGCTTGAGGCTATGAAATCTGAGATGGGATCCATGTATGAGAACAAAGTGTCGACTTTGGCGGACTTTGGCGGACTTGCCCGATGATTGGCAAGCTATAGAAAATAAATGGATCTTCAAGAAGAAGACTGACGCTGACGGGAATGTTACTGTCTACAAAGCTCGACTTGTTGCGAAAGGTTTTCGACAAGTTCGAGGAGTTGACTACGATGAGACCTTCTCACCCGTAGTGATGCTTAAGTCTATCCGAATCATGTTAGCAATTGCCGCATTTTATGATTATGAAATTTGGCAAATGGAAGTCAAAACTGCATTTCTTAAAGAAGAGTTTTATATGATGCAACCAGAAGGTTTTTTCGATCCAAAAGGTGATAACAAAGTGTGCAAGCTCCAGCGATCCATTCATGGACTGGTGCAAGCCTCTCGGAGTTGCAATATACACTTTGATAATGTGATCAAAGCATATGGTTTTATATAGACTTTCAAGGAAGCCTGTATTTACAAGAAAGTGAGTGGGAGCTATGTAGCATTTTGAATATTATATGTGGATGGCACATTGTTGATTGGAAATAATACAGAATTTCTGGATAGCATAAAAGGATACTTGAATAAGAATTTTTCAATGGAGACCTCGGTGAAGCTGCTTATATATTGGGCATCAAGATCTATAGAGATAGATCAAGACACTTAATTGGACTTTAGCAAAGCACATATGTTGATAAAGTTTTGAAGAAGTTCAAAATGGATAAGTCAAAAAAAGGGTTCTTGCCTGTGTTACAAGGTGTGAAGTTGAGTCAGACTCAATGCCCGACCACAGCAGAAGATAAAGAGAAAATGAAAGTCATTCCCTATGCCTTACCCATAGGTTCTATCATGTATGCAATGCTGTGTACCAGACCTGATGTGTGCGTTGCTATAAGTTTAGCAGGGAGGTACCAAAGTAATACATGAGTGGATCACTAGACAACGGTCAAGAACATCCTGAAATACCTGAAAAGGACTAAGGATATATTTCTCGTTTATGGAGGTGACAAAGAGCTTGTTGTAAATGGTTACGTCGATGCAAGTTTTGACACTGATCCGGATGACTCTAAGTCACAAACCGGATACGTATTTATATTGAATGGTGGAGCTGTCAGTTGGTGCAATTCCAAGAAAAGCGTCATTGGCGGGATCTACATGTGAAGCGGAGTACATACCTGCTTCGGAAGCAGCAAATGAAGGAGTCTGGATGAACGAGTTCATATCCGGTCTAGGTTTAATACCTAGTGCATCGGGTCCAATGAAAATCTTTTGTGAGAATACTGAAGCAATTGCCTTGGCGAAGGAATCCAGATTTCACAAGAGAACCAAACACATCAAGAGACTCTTCAACTCCATCCATGATCAAGTCAAGGAGGGAGACATAGAGATTTGCAAGATACATACGGATCTGAATGTTGGAGACCCGTTGACTAAGCCTCTTCCACGAGGAAAACATGATCAGCACAAAGACTCCATGGGTGTTAGAATCATTACTATGTAATCTAGATTATTGACTCTAGTGCAAGTGGAAGACTGAAGGAAATATGCCCTAGAGGCAATAATAAAGTTTTATTATTTGTATTTCCTTATATCATGATAAATGTTTATTATTCATGCTAGAATTGTATTAACCGGAAACTGTTTGTTATTCATGATCAGCACAACATAACACGGTGATTATAAAGATGCTCTACAGGTGTCTCCGAAGGTTTTGTTGTGTTGGCATAGATCGAGATTAGGATTCGTCACTCCGTGTATCCGAGAGATCCGAGAGGTATCTCTGGGCCCTCTCGATAATGCTCATCACTATAAGCCTTGTAAGCAATATGCCTAATGAGTTAGTTACAGGATGATGCATTATAGAACGAGTAAAGAGACTTGCCGGTAAAGAGATTGAACTAGGTATGAAGATACCGATGATCGAATCTCGGTCAAGTAACATACCGATGACAAAGGAAACAACATATGCTATTATGCGGTTTGACCGATAAAGATCTTCGTAGAATATGTAGGAACAAATATGAGCATCCAGGTTCCGCTATTGGTTATTGATCGAAGATGTGTGTCGATCATGTCTACATAGTTCTCGAACCCGTAGGGTCCGCACGCTTAACGTTCGATGACGATTTTTATTATGAGCTATGTGTTTTGGTGACCGAAGTTTGTTCGGAGTCCCGGATGAGATCACGGACATGACGAGGAGTCTTGAAATGATCGAGAAGAAAAGATTGATATATTAGAAGGTTACATTCGGACATGACGAGGAGTCTCGAAGTGGGACTTTGTGGAGGAGTGAGGGGGAGTGAGGGCCCGCCATAGGAGGTGGCGCCTCCCCCCTTGCCAATCTGAATTGGACAAGGGGTGAGGGCGCCCCCCCCCCCCCTTTCCTTCTACTACTCCCTCTCCTTTCCCCCTTTACTACTCCGGAAAAAAGGAAAAAGTGTTGGGGG
>LR880972.1:979012471-979039270 GCA_904067115.1 Aegilops sharonensis
TGCGGTTTGACCGATAAAGATCTTCGTAGAATATGTAGGAACAAATATGAGCATCCAGGTTCCGCTATTGGTTATTGATCGAAGATGTGTGTCGATCATGTCTACATAGTTCTCGAACCCGTAGGGTCCGCACGCTTAACGTTCGATGACGATTTTTATTATGAGCTATGTGTTTTGGTGACCGAAGTTTGTTCGGAGTCCCGGATGAGATCACGGACATGACGAGGAGTCTTGAAATGATCGAGAAGAAAAGATTGATATATTAGAAGGTTACATTCGGACATGACGAGGAGTCTCGAAGTGGGACTTTGTGGAGGAGTGAGGGGGAGTGAGGGCCCGCCATAGGAGGTGGCGCCTCCCCCCTTGCCAATCTGAATTGGACAAGGGGTGAGGGCGCCCCCCCCCCCCCTTTCCTTCTACTACTCCCTCTCCTTTCCCCCTTTACTACTCCGGAAAAAAGGAAAAAGTGTTGGGGGGGGGGGGGGGGTCCTACTAGGAGTAGAGTCCTAGTAGGACTCCCCCCTCCATGGCGCACCCCCTGGTGGCCGGCCTCCTCCCGCCTCCTTTATATACGGGGGCAGGGGGCACCCCAAAGGCACAACATTGTCTTAGCCGTGTGCGGTGCCCCCTTCCACCGTTTACTCCTCGGATAGTATCATCGTAGTGCTTAGGCGAAGCCCTGCGCGGATCACATCATCAACACCATCATCACGCCGTCGTGCTGACGAAACTCTCCCTCGACCCTCTGCTGGATCAAGAGTTCGAGGGACGTCATCGAGCTGAATGTGTGCTAAACTCGGAGGTGCCGTACGTTCGGTGCTAGACCGGTTGGATCATGAAGACGTTGGACTACATCAACCGCGTTTACATAATGCTTCCGCTTTCGGTCTACGAGGGTACGTGGACACAATCTGCCCCTCTCGTTGCTATGCATCTCCTAGATAGATCTTGCGTCATCGTAGGAATTTTTTTAAAATTGCATGCTACGTTCCCCAACAGCTACTGTGTGCCCATGTTGGTGTGGGTGTAGGACTGCTACGTGTCGGACTGGCTGGGATCTGAGTCTTCCACCCGCCCGTCCTCAAAATCACCTCCTCCTCGGCCTTCATTATGGATGATGTCAAATATCTCCCTGTCCGCGGTGTCATGCGACTTCTCCCCCGCTCTAGGCATAGTAGCGAACAGCATGCGGGCACCCATGTGCTCCCGGTCGGCCGTCCATGCCCGGACGAGCTGGGACGTGGAAGACAACGAGAAGAGCAGTGGCGCCGCATTTACATCGATGATGTAAGGCACTTGACCTGCAGCGGTTATTCTGGACTTCCTACCGAGCTGCTGGGCAGCGTAGTAGTACGGAGCCTTGTAATGTTTCGGCCATGGAGGCTTCTGGATGGCAGGCGTCACCATCGGGGCTCCGCGACCTCCACCACATCCGCGAACCGCACACCCACCACCATGGATGCCATAAGCACGCCTGCCACTGGCCGCCTTCCGCTTCTTGAGCTTCTCCTTCTTTGTGGCATTTGCTTTGACACGATGAGTTTGCTGCGTCGCCAAGTTGATCTTCCGGCGAGGGTGATGCAGGGATCCTCCTGCACCACCACCACCACCTCCATCTCCAGCAGGTCCTCGTCCAGTTCCATGCGTCGGCATGGCAGCAGCGACGAAGAAAGTGATGGAAAAGGGCGCAAATTACTTGAAGAGAGGCGGACCAATACATGCCCACGTTGGATGACTTAGGGGTCCGGATCGCATGGTTTGAACGTATGCGGGTGATTTGAGTGTTGGCGTTGGAGATGTCCTTCGCATCAATAACGCAATGAAGCACTTTTCATACATATTCTTTTCCAGTGTGACGTCCATCTCCGGCGCTCCCCTCCCCACTCTGCCACCCACGTGTACGCGGCGCCGAGAGAGAAGAGACCCCCGGCCGTACGTCGCCATGGCGCGCGTGGCGCAGTCGGCGTTAGCATCTCCGACGACCCCACCCGCCGAATTGATAATGCTAACAACGCCGTCGATCACGGGCTCTGCTGCCAGCTGCATGCATGGCCGACTGGCTTATTGTCGGTGCCGCTAGACAAAAGCATGTGCAACACGCACGATCGAGAGGAGGAAACGTATCTGAACTCAGGTCAGCTTAATTTCTTCTACCCGGCCGTAACGTAAGTGATGATGAGCAAGATGATACTAGTATCTGGAACCATCTAGAAGACGAAGAAGAACAGGCTAATTCCTGGCGATGTCAAGACAAACGCGGCATGGAAAAATCAGAGGTACATCTATCATGTAGTCTGGAGGCTGAATGAAAACATATATACGTACAAAGACGAGTTATTTACTCAAAACCATCACACTTGGGGCTAGGGTAACAGGTCAGTACCGGATTTGAGCCCGGTCATAAAAACCACAGGCACTGAGCCTAATGACTAACGAAGAGCACTGATGGGCTGATTTGGCCGCGAAAACAGCGATACTGACAGGTGGGACCCACCTGTCGCGCCGACGTGGCGTGCTTGTCTGGACAATATGCTGAGTCCGACCAGGGTCCCACCTGTAAATGAGTCAAGTGTTTATCTTTTTTCCATTTCTCTTTTTCTCCTGGGCATTTTCCTCCTAGACATTTCAACAAACAGGTAATGTGCGTGGACTGACATCTGTGCACTGCACGCCGCCAGCGCCGCTCACCGCCCTTGCTAGCCGACTGTCACCCGAGACCTGGCCTCACTCGTGCTCGCCACGCCTGTGCCCGCGTGCACCATGGAGGAGCGCCATGGTCGCGCCCGTGCTCGCGGTGACCGCCAGAGGCCCTGGTCGGGGGTGCGCCATGGTGGAGCGTGCTGGTCATGCCCGTGCTCGCGTCGCGGCCCTTGCCGCGCGCGCCGTCATGGAGCGGCATGGCTACGGCCACGCTCGCGGCGGTGCCCCGTGGTGGCTTCCCTGACCGAAGCGTGCCGACGACCTTTGGAACCGGAGAGGTGCTCGGCATCGAGACGCCTCCAGCACGCGCGGCCCCGGCTTTGACTCTGACGCCAGTGATGCCCTCCGAGTGGCGGCGCGGTCCTGGACGGCTAGCCACAGCGGCTCGGCAGGGTAGCGGGGTGGACAAGAGCTGGAGGTGCGGCTAGGGTTGGATCCCGCCCGGGGCAGTGGCGTGTGGCGGCGGGTTGTAGGTGGCTGGGGCGGCGGATGGTAGGTGGCTAGGGCGGCGTTGAGGCTCTCTGGTGGTGGGGTGGCTCGCCGGGGCAAAGCTCCGGCGGCAGCACTGGATATGGCTGGGTTGGTGGGGAAGAAGGTGCTTGGGGAGAGAGAAGGGCCGACAGGTGGGCCTTTGGCCACCTCAGCAAATTTATCCATGTAGGCATGCCACATCGGCCCGACAGGTGGGTCCCACCTATCAGTATCGTTGTTTTCGCGGCCAAATCAGCCCGTCAGTGCTCCACGTTACGTATTAGGTTCAGAACCGGTGGTTTTTTGTGACCTGGCTTAAATCTAATACTGACCTGTTACCCTATCCCCAAGTGTGATGGTTTTGGGTAAATAACTCTACAAAGACGAACGAGTGCAGAAAGATCATAGGTCGGTCACGGTAGATCATTGCGTATCACTTTCAGGCGGACGAGTTAGTGGGTGAAATGCACCCGATTCAGATAACCACAAATCACTGGAATATTATCAAGTCCCCAAGAGTGCGAGCAATGAAAAAAAAAATTATGCAACGACACAATCGATTGGCCATCGACGACACAAGGAGCTACTTGCTCAGCTAGGGTGAACCTTCGAGGGCAAGCAATGATCTACTCCCTCTGTCTCACAATATAAGAACTTTTTTCAAGCTAACAGGAAGTATCACCCAAGGAGCTACGGATTTGAACTTTGGAATTCGAAATTGCTAGACAACCATAAACGTGAGAATAACAAGTCCCCCGAATGACCACACAATGAAAGAATATCGGCACCATCTGTCCGCGTCGCGAGAACAATGATGAAAGATCCAATGGACAAGTGTGTGTGCACGAGCGTGAATAGTCTATCGAACAAGTTGGGAGTGCAAAACATAATCTCAAACTATCATTTTGTTCAAACAAGTTGATCATATTGAAGCCACAGTCCAAAAGCACCTGTATATGAATGCGTGGATCCAGCAATAGAACATCTGTCGACACGCAATCAATTAGCTCAGCCGGCTGGGACCTTCTAGAACAACGGAAAAATCTATGGTGACTCCACGTGGAGCACCCTGGAAAATGTCATGAATTCTTGTAATACAAGTAGACAATAAAATTTATCTAAATCTTTTCCACAAAGAAAAGTCACAATATCAAAATAAGGATACGAAATTCGAATGTTCCTAATAACCACAGACACTAGAATAACAAGCTACCGGGAAGCAGAAGTGCACACCATGAAAAAATATCGCCACCACCTGTCGATGACGCAAGACTAGTTAAGGGAGACTGGGATAACCCTCGCAAGGAAAAAGAAGGGAGACGGGGATAACAATAACGGTAAATCTGCCGTTCAAGTGGGGACAAGTTGGCGATATTCAAACCATGGGCCGACACCTATGTATTATGTTATGTCGCGATGTATCCGCAGCTAAAGTTTATACTCCTACATGACTTGTCGTGCCATGCCATGTCGACTATCATATGAGATGCTACATAGCATCTCGATCGTGATCGGACGGCGCGCGAGTCCCTTTTGACATTGTTGGGAAGAGAAGTTGGCACCACAATTGGTGTCATGAAAGCAACGTTCAAGGAGGCCGACAAGCAACTCGCACTGGGTGGCTGACTCAGCCGGAGCTCACACATAATCTTCTTCGCTTCGATGGAGATAAGATCGAGAGCTGGAGCGTATGTGCCACCACAGCACCACTCCGTCCTCACCACCAGTCCGTATCCCCTATAAATCCACCGGAGTCTCAGCTCTCTCCTCAACGAGGACGAACAACAGTGCAACGAAGAAATACTCTGCTTTGTGTCAAGGAATCAAGAACAGAGAAAGGCGAATCCATGGCTACGTTCGCGACGCCGTCGCCGGCGGTGATAGCTTCGGCTCGCCCAGGGCGGGTTGCAGGAGCCCGGCGGTGCGTGGTGGCCCGTGCGTCAGCGACGATGGCCGCACCGGCGGTGGTGGCCGCGGGGAGGACGCACTACGAGGTGCTCGGGCTGGGCGCCGGGGCCAGCAGGGGCGAGATCAAGGCCGCGTACCGGCGTCTTGCCAGGGAAGTGCACCCTGACGCCGTCGGAGGTGGCGGCGGCGAGGGGTTCATCCGGCTGCACGCAGCCTACGCCACGCTCGCCGATCCTGATGAGCGCGCTCGCTACGACCGGGACGTGACCTGCCGCGCCGCGGGGATGATGATGCGGCGGGCGGCCGCGGCCGGGCCGGTGTGCCGGCGGAGGACGTGGGAGACCGACCAGTGCTGGTAAGATGGGCGGACTCACGCGGCCGCCCGTCCGGTTCGATCAGCCACGGCGCGTCGTGGTGGCGGCACCCGCTCGAGAGAAGATCCCGCCGACTGCCTTGGGCTACCCGGTCAGAATTGGACGGCTCAGATCGGGTGTGCGGACGCGGGAGCTCAGTACGCGGCGTCAAGAGTCGTTTTTTTAAAGATCTCTTGTGCGTCCGATTAGCCAAATGCAAATATGTAAATGAATTACGTAGTTACTACTGTAAATTAAAGGCCAAGGAATATAGTATACGTAGTTTTTTTTTTAAAAAATATAGCACTCCCTTTGGTCCATATCAACTGTTGGTGATTTAGTTCTTTAGTAATAAGTAGGAATTTGTTATCTTTTAATTTTTACAAAAAATTACTCACTCTGTCCCATAATGTAAAACGTTTTTTGACATCTTACATTATGAAATAAAGGAAGTAATTACCAGAGTACCACAATCCATGTCGGTCATGTCTTGAAGGCTGCCACGATATCTATCACTTGAGATACTAGCCTCCCTAATTTGAAGCCTCATGCTACTTCGGGGAGCCTCGCTTATCAGGGGAGGTGTTTGAGAGCAAAGCACATCTATATAGCTAAAATGTGTCGGTCGGTTTTTCTAGTTTTGAGAAGGTTCTAGACGGTATTGTCTAGTTTTATTTTTTATTTTTTGTCGGTTTTAATATTATTCCTTTTCTCTATTTCCTTTCCTGTTTCTTTCTTCTTCTTTCTTCTATTATAAATTTTCATATTTTTATTCATGAACATTTAAATAAAATGCGAACAGTTTTAAAATTTAAACTAATTAATATTTTAAATTCATGGTTTTAAATTTAAACTAATCAATATTTTAAATTCATGATTTTTTAAAATTGTGATTTTTTTAATTCACAAAACTTTTGAAAATCCAGGAGAGATACATCCATTGACTAAAGTATCACAAATACAACAAGTTTACCATTTATATATTAATCTAAACGATGCATCAACACAAATCTTGGCTGCTAGACCGTGGCCTCCCTTCATGTGCTAAATTATTCAGCTGATCCTAAGTAATATTCATGTTCAACAATTCGTCCGATTAACTAGTTAACTTACCGATTAATCCCTACTTGTAGGGTCACCGAGTAACCGATAAACAGATAAATCGGTAGATTAACTAATTAATTGGCCGATTAACTGTCAGATTAGTCTATTAATCCCATACTTGCCAGCCAATAGAGTTGCTGCTAGTTAACATTTTTATTTATTTTAGCTTATAATTTTTATTTTTAGGTTATTTTTTAATTATGTTAAATTTCAATTATTATTTTTATTCAGATTAATTTTTAATTTATTTTTAATTTAGGTTATTTTTTGTTTGGGTTATGTTTTTTTTTGGAAAGGTTATATTACTAATAAAACATAGGGTGACCAGATTGTAAGATTTGATGGAGGTTCCCGGAGTCTTTAGTAGGTGTAGTTTGGCAGTGTTGTAAAAGATCATATGCCTTTTTTAATATGAAATCGGTGGGGACGGCCGTCTTTCGCTAAAAGGAAGCACTTGTTATCGCCTCCCATCGTGGTGGAGCAGAGCTTATCCACTGGTAAATGAGTAGTACTACTATTGATAGTGCCTTCTCTTCGCCAGGTCATCCATCTTATCAGGATATCACGTATCATTAGCATCAATAATGCAACCAAGCACTTTTCTCATACATACTTATCCTCTCCCTATTCATTTCACGGCGACGTCCATGTCCGCCGCTCCCATCCGATCCATCTCCGCCACCCACATGTACGCTCCGGCTTCTATCCTTCTCCCAGGGCGGCCGTCGCCGTCGAACGTCGCCATGGCGCTCGTGGTGCACCGGTGCGGTCGGCGTCTCCTGTACATCCATCACAGCCCTGCTCGCTCGCCCTACTGCATGACAGCTGCATGCATGGCCGAGGCTTCTTGTCGGCGCTGGCCGCCTAGACATGGCATGTGCAACGCGTAGGATTTCATGAATAAGAGACGTCTGAGTTCAGAGACGTCCAAGAACTCAGACCAACATGATTTCTTCTTCTCCCGGCCATACCTGAATAAGCACCGACACCGGCCGGGTGCAAGTTAATTCCACCACCTGTACAATATTTCTCTCCAAACATGACACATGTAGCTCGAGGGTACTAGCATCTCGAACCATCTAGAACAGGAACAAAAATGCGGTGTAGAAAAAATAAGAGGTACTATGACATCTAGACTAGTTGCAGAACAATTACAAATACTTGCAGAAATATCAAAGGTCCCCGTAGATCATTGAATTAATAAAAAACAGCCCATTAATCCCGGTTTCAGAGGGCCTTTAGGCCTGGTCCTGAAACCGGGACTATAGAATCAGGACTAAAGCCCAAAACCTTTAGTCCGGTTCGCTTACAAACCGGAACAAATGAAGCTCCACGTGACGCTGTGGTTTTTGTTTTTGTTTTTTTGGGTTAGGGGTTTCATAAGCTTATCCACGGGTAAATGAGTAGTACTACTAGTGATGGTGCCTTCTCCTCGCCAGGTCATCCATCTTATCAGGCTACCACATATCATTAGCATCAATAATGCAAAGCAAGCTCTTTTCCCATACATATCATTTCCCTGTTCATTTCACGGCGACGTCCACGTCCGCCGCTCCCCTCCGGACCAGCTCCGCCACCCACGTGTACGCGGCGCCGAGACAAACGAGGCCGCCCGGCCGTACGTCCCCGTCGGACGTCGCCATGGCGCGCGTGACGCGGTCGGTGTCCGCGTTTCCGACGACGCACCCACCCATCCAACTGATAACGCCGTCAATCACGAGCTCTATTGCCAGCTGAGCTCTATTGCCGGCAGCATGCATGGGCGCATGGCTTGAGTGGCTTCTTGTCGCTTCTTTGAACACGATAAGCAGCGCATGCATAACACGTACGACCAGAGGAGGGCATCTTCTCTGAACACGTACGATACGAGTAGCTTCGAAGATAGTACTAGCATGAATCTGGAATTTTCTAGAACATGAAGAAAATCTGGCTAACTAATTATTGGTGGGGACGAGACCAACGGTGCAGAAAAATCAGGGGTACTGTGTCATCTAGACTAGACGCTGAACGAAAATAGATACGTACAAACACGAACGAGTGCAGGAAAATTCAGAGATTGGTCACGGTATATATTACTTTCAGGCGGACGAGTTAGTGGGCGACGTGCACCGGATTCAGTGACCACAAACACCATGGAATAACAAGTCACTAAAACTCCAAACAGTGAAAAAATGTCTACAACATTTTGTTAAAACAAGTCGATCGTATTGCTGTAACCACAGGCACCTGTATATGCACGAATGGTACACATCTGTCAACACGCAATCGATCGTGGCTCAGCCGGCGGGGGAGGGACCTTCCAGAACAATGGAAAAAAAATCTATGGTCACTCCACCTGGGGCGTCCAGGAAAAATGTCATGATTTCTTTTTAAACAAGTCGACAATATGAAAAAAGAGATTCAAACTTTGAAGTTTGAATGTTCCACATAACCAGGAACGCTGGAATAACAAGTTCCCCGGAAGTCCACACCATGAAAGAAGAATATCATCACAATATGTCAGCGTCGCGAGACATAGCTCGGCGAGAACATTAACGGAAAAATTCTACTGTCCAAGTGGGGGAATCAAAAATAAATTCTCATAATATATACACTTTAATGCAAGTTGGCAATATTAAAATCACAAGGTGACACCAATGTACATGATGTCGTGAAGATTCGAAATTTTAAATTTGACATGAACACGGCAAGGAAACAAATAGTAGTGACCTGTCAATCCATGTGGACTCGGATGCTACAAAGTATCTGGGGCGCCGATTCGTGATCGGACGGCGGGTAAGTCCCTTTCAACCTTGTTGGGGGAACAGAAGCAGGCACCACAACTGGTGGCGCGAAAGCAACGTTCGAGAGGCCTGCAAGCGACTCGCGCCGGTGGCTGACTCAGCGGGAGATCACACATAATAATCTTCGCTTGGATGGAGATAAGATCGAGAGCTGGACGTACAAGTGCCACCACAGACTCCTCCGTCCTCATCCCCTATCTTTTGAGCCTCTATAAATCCACCGGCGTCTCCGCTCTCCTCGACGAGGACGGACAATAGTGCAACGAAGAAATACTCTGCTTTGGATACAAGAACTCAAGAACAGAGATCGGAGAATCGATGGCCGCTGCGTTTGCGTCGACGGCAGCGGTGTTGGGGTCGGCTCGCCCGGGACAGGTGGCCCTCGCTCGGCGTCGGCGGTGCGTTGTGGCGCGGGCGTCCGCGACGATGGCGGCACCAGCGGCGCTGGCGGCGGGAAGGACGCACTACGATGTGCTCGGGCTGGGCGCCGGGGCCAGCAGGGGCGAGATCAAGGCCGCGTACCGGCGTCTTGCCAGGGAAGTGCACCCTGACGCCGTCGGAGATGGTGGTGACGAGGGGTTCATCCGGTTGCACGCGGCCTACGCCACGCTCGCCGATCCCGACGAGCGCGCTCGCTACGACCGGAACGTGGCCTGCCGCGCCGCGGGGATGATGACGCGGCGGGAGTCGGCGACGACCGGACCGGCGTTCCGGCAGAGGACATGGGAGACGGACCAGTGCTGGTAGGACGTACGGCCGAGCAAACGCGGCTGCCTTCTGTGGGCTCTAAGCACCTGACCGGCGGCCGCCCGGTTCGCTCAGGCACGGCGATGGAGGGAGCGGGAGCTCTGTACGCAGCAAGAGGCGTTTTTTAAAGATCTCTCGTGCTTCCGGTCAGCAAAATGCAAATGTGTAAATTAATTAGTTAACTACTGTAAATTAACCATTGAAAAAAATAGCGCGCTATAGCGTCGCTAATAGCATGCTATAATGTATTGAGAATTGTCTCGCTAAATATATCAGTGTACAACGTCTCGCTTATAGCACGCTATAGCACGATATAGCACGCTAATAGCATATTTTGAGGTCGTCGCTATTTTGCTGTAGCGCGCTATTTTTTGTCATTGAAATTAACAGCCAAGGAATATATGGTAGTAGCTCTCTTTGTAATAGAAGAAACTAGTTAACTCCATGTGGGTCCTTTCTTCTTCGAAAGTTGTCTCTTCTGTTCTACAGTTATAATCAGTTAACAGAGTACAAAAGTGTAAAAAGAAAATTGGTCCATGTCAGTCACTTCTTGGTTATGACAAATGGATGCGAGAGACACCTTCGACTCCGAGATTGGATCTAGCATCGGGCTGTTTTTTTCTGAATGCTGTTTTGTGAGTCCTGTCATCGTTTTATCTCTCGACGGAAATCTGTAACTCATAATATTCTTAAATTTTAAGGAGGCTCCTAAAACTTCCGAAACAAGCTCCTATACGACCAGGTGTCACGGACTGGGCCTTGGCCGAGAGAACAGGCAGTGTGGAGGCCATGTGGGTCCCATCTAGGTGGGTCCAGGTCCATAATGAACCTCTGGTGATGAAACTTTGCGGACATTATTTTCTAGAGTATTTTCGCCATTGAAAATATCATTTTTCCGCGAAGGCAAAAACACTAGAAAACATTAACTCACATTTGGCATGGATGAATATGTTACTCTAATAAATATAATATAAGCCCTCACAAGAAAAGTATAATATAGAAGGTGCCAAAATTATGTATAAATGATGTACATATACCACGAGCATAACAAAAATTATAGACAAACTTACCCAACTCGAGCACTTGGAAGCTCACACATCATTAATATCCAAATTAAATAAAAATACATATGCCAAAAAAATACAAATCAGTTACTACTAGAAACTATTTATACTAATAAATATCATAATTGTAAGAATTTTTTATAATTAAATACATTGGCATGTTTATATTCTTAATTTTGCTACTTATTCTTGAAAAGGAATTTAATATTGTATATCAAAACATTTTTTAAATGAGAACATAGTTTAGCAAAACACAAGGGAAAGTAAGAAATTTTAGTATAAAGAGTGGATGTTTGCCACGGAAATTAAGTTACATTGGATATGCCCCCGTGATGTGTCCAAAATGAAATGAGATTTCCCATATCCAAATCATCGAGACATGTGCGGGCGGAAATGTGAGTTACTATATTCGTGAATTACTAATCCAGTTTTCACTTACATAACGAAGAAAATCTATTAAACAAATCTGGGGGAGTGCGAGAGTGACTCGGAGCGGTAATGGCTGCTGGTACAACGAAAAATATGTGATTTTCGTAAAAAAAGTCAATTCATTTGTTTTGTATTCTATTTGTATCGGTCTTTTAATTTCTCTTTTCTTAGGTTTTCGAATATTTCTTTTTTCACTGGCTACAAGTTTTGCATGATTTCTCCTCCTACCATACTCTACTAGTAGCTGTTTAGACATACTATCTTGGATCATTTGGAGGAGAAGAAAATGGGTAATTTGGCATCACGGTCAAAGGGCATAAAAATCAGGATGGATGTATTAGAATCTAGATGAAGATACGTGCATAAATATCAGATATTGGATTACACAGAAGTAGCCATTATCGATAATTTTATGATATGTAGAAGAATAAGTAATTTAATATCCCTGCAAAATAAAAGTAAATGTTTACAACACAAAACCAGGCCTTCGGTCGTGACAAGCAGAGCCCAGAAAAATCGGAGGTGATGGCCAATCATTACACAAACGTACACAGCCTTCACTTTCAGACGGACCAGTTAGTGGGCGACGGGCACCGGGTTCAGAACTTCATAACCACGAACAAAAAACATTAAGTCCCTTGAAAGTCCAAACAACAATAGAATGTGTCACATCCAGCATCGATATATCACCGTCACATGCAGAGCAGGAGCTAGCACGCCTCAGCCGGGACCTTGGACAAGAATGAAAAATCTTCCAAATGAGGCATTAAAAAAAAGGTATCAGATCCAGACTTAACAAAATTCAGGCACCAATCCGATAAAGGGGGGAATGGAACGAATTTGCTTCAAATAGGTTGAAGTTGGTTGAAATGCTGAATTATTAAGTGTCTGTCTATATCATATCTAGATGTGAAATAATATCTCACATCTAAGTTTTTGTCCAGCCAACCGCTTGGTTCTCTTATTTGTTTGTTCTTTCTTTCATCGGGCTGGCCGATTGGAGCACTAATTTTTTTTTACAAGTGACGCACTACCTAACACGGGAATCCGGCCGATCAGAGCGCTACCAAAAAAACTGCATTAACACACTAACCAACACAGGAATCGAACAAAAATTAAATGCTGGAGACCTGGGAGGGAACAACGGCTTCGACCACTCCAACCATTAGATGCTGCCGATTTTAATGAAACGGGAAATGTTTAAGAACACAGTACCGCATGGAGACTAGAAGACATTTTGGAAATTAATTGAAACCTTTTTCCAAATTACGAACACTTTTGAATTGTCGAATATTTTTTTAACACAAACAATTTTGAAATTTTGAAAAGTATTTTTCAAATGTGAGTAAACTTTGTAATTCTGAACATTTTTTTAAATAATAACAAAACTAGGTATTCTGAACAATTTCTTCAAAAATAAATTTTGAAAACGTGAACAATTTTTTAAAAGAAACTTTACACATTTCGAAAAAATCATGACATATTCTAAAAAATGATCGGTAGGAATTTGAAAAAAATGTTTACCATATATTAAATAAAATGCTAGGGCCTGTATTTGAAAAAATTATTCATCATGTATTTTAAAAAGAATGTTCAATGTGTGTTAAAAATGTTCCTGTGTATAAAAAAAATATACATTGTGTATTAAAAAAGTGGACATGTATTTGCAAAAAACAATTACAACTATATAGGGGTACTGGGTTATGAACGAGTTGCGTGTTGAGAGTGGACATGCAACTATGTCGGGCATGAGTTGTGTTTGGCTTGGACATGCAACTGGGTCGGGTGGGTTTACATGTTGGGCTTGGACATGGAACTAGATAGGGCGGGGGCAAGTTGTGTGTTGCAAAACAAACCACAAAGCCTAGTTGCGGGTCAAAGGGTGGGCTTCCAACTGGGAAACTACGACCTGAGTTGCGAGTTCAGGATGGACTTACAACTGGAATAACTAAAAACTATGAGACCAGTTGCAAGCCAAGGGTTGGCTTGCAACTGGGATAAAATAAATTACGGTTCCAGTTGCAAATCAAAGATGGACTTACAACTAGGATGAAAGACAAAAACGCATGCCTTGTTGCGAGCCAAGCGTGGGCTTGCAACTAGGATAAAATAATATATGTGCCTAATTACGAATCGAGGTGGATTTGTAACTCGGAGAACAACAAACTATGCGCTCAGTTGCGAGTTGAGGGTGAACTTGCAACTGGGACAAAAAAGGTTGGAGCCCGGTTACGAGTCAAGGGTGGACTTGCAACTAAATGTCGCGCCCTAGTTGCGGGTTGAGGGTGGACTTGCAACTAAGGGAAGTATATAAACAATGATACGAGTTGCAAGTTGAGGATAAACTTGCAACTGAGATGAAAAACAAAAGACTTCTCAATTGCGAGACGAGGATGGATTTGCAACTCGGACAACAACAAACTATGGGCCCAATTACGAGTTGAGGGTGAACTTGCAATTGGGACAAAAAAAGTCGGAACCCAGTTGCGAGTCAAGGGTGGACTTGCAACTGAGTCAAAAAAAATGTCGCGTCCAAGTTGCGAGTCGAGGGTGGACTTGCAACTAGGACGAAACAAACGTTGGACCCCCCATTGCGAGTCAGAGGATGGACATGCAACTAACAAAAAAAAGGTCAGACCCCAGTTGCGAGTCAAGGGTGGACTTGCAACTAGGACAAAAAAGGTTGGGCCCACCTGCGGGTCGGTGGTAGACTTGCAACTGGGACAAAAAAGATTGGGCCCGGCTGCGGGTCGGTGTGAGTCAAGATTGAACTGTCAACTGAAAAAAAGACCGAGCCCTAGTTGTGAGTCGGCGGTGGACTAGCATTTCGGACAAAAAAAGGCCGCACCCCAGTTGTGAATCAAGAGTTGACTTGCAACTAACATAAAAAAAATGTAAAGGCCCAATTGCGAGTCAAGAGTAGGATTGCAACTGGGACAAAAAAAAGCTTAGGTCACATTAGCGAGTGGAGGGTGGTCTTGCAACTGGGACAAGAAAAAAGACATAACCTCTGTTTGGTGGTGAACAATCAACTAACAACAATGAAAAAAATCCATGAATTTAAAAATAAAAAATAAAAAAATGAAATGAAAAAAATAACAAAAAAAAATAACAAAAAAAAAAACAAAATGACACAATTCTAGAATTTGAAAGTTTACAAAGTTGAAACAAAATAAATGAGAAAAATTAAAAAAGAAAAAGGGAAAGGGAAAAAGAAATAAAAAATATAAAAAATTACTCGTGGATGCAGCCCACGTTGAGGCAACCCACGAGGCTGTGAAAAAAAAGAACGGCCTACACGCCACTACAGGGGCACCTCACGCGAGCAACGTGTGTAGAAACAACACCAAAACAGGCGGGTTTGTTCCCTCTCATTAGTGTTTGTTCCTCCCGGGGCGATCCGCCGCTGTCGAGATTCCTGGTTCCCTACCTCGGCTACCCATCGCCGCTTGGTGCGATCGATTGGGGGGCACGCTCCTAGTCATCGCTGTGGCGCGGGATCAGGGGTTTTGGGTTTCTGCAGCAAGGCCCGACAGAATCACTTCGATCGGGTTAGGATTTCAACTTGTCTTCGAGCGCGGCCAAGAACTCAGCGGCGGCTGGCTCATCGGAGACAGAGGATGTGAGGAGGACGATGGAGGAGCTGGGACTGAAGGAAGAAGACCTGGATGACGTTGTTTTCGACGAAGAGAAGGCCCCCCTGGAGGCGGCTCGTTGGCTGGCTACTGTTAGGGTTCACTCGGAGAAATCGTACAGTCAATATTGGTTTTTTCGGAACATGAGGTCAGCGTGGGATCTTGCGCAAACGGCAAACTTCAAGCCGCTGGACGATAACTTGTACACCATCCAATTTTCTTGCTCGGGGGATTGGGAGCAGGTCACCCAAGAGGGACCGTGGCACTTCAGAGGGGATGCGGTGATCATCAAGCCGTATGATGGAGTGTCGAAGCCGTCCACAGTTAGCCTTGACACAATTGGGATATGGGTTCAAATCCACGATGTACCGCAGCTATATGCCCACCTGGTTCAATCCCTAGGTGCAAATATTGGGGAAGTGTTGTTCACATAGCCACAGTCGCAAGACTTCAAGGGTAACTTCCATCAAGTTTGGGTGAGAATCAATGCCACAAAACCTATGAAAAATGTGGTTTCAATGATCCCTGATGGGAAGAGACAGATCTATAGGGTGAAATATGAGAAGTTGCCTGACTGGTGTGCCGTCTGCGGGATGCTGGGTCATCAGTTTAAGGAGCATGGAAGTGGGATCCACACTCCCTCTGCATTGATTTTTAAGGACCTGAGGGCGACATGGGCAATGAGGACTGGGCGTGGGCTTGGAGACGGAGGAGGCAGAAGAGGCGGAAGAAGAGGTGGCCGATCAGGAGGTCGGGGATGCAATGATCAGTACTATACGCATGATGGAGGCGCTGGCTAAGAGGGGGTCGAAGTATCTGACAGAGATCTAGAGATGAAGGAAGCATACCTGAACAGAAAGAGAGGCTCAGAGTTGACAGTAATCCAGAATAAGCTACCGGCAGCAAATAGCACTGTCGCCACCCCATCGGGGCCGAGCATAGGGATGGCAGTTTTTCCCATTGGTATGGGTACGTACCCGCGGGTACCCTACCCGAAAACAGTGGGCATGGGTGAGACTTTCTACCAGTTCATACCCATGGGTAATGGGTATCCATACCCGCAAAATGCATGGGTACGGTATGGGTATGAAATTATACCCAAGGGTAACCCAATGGATACCCAGAAAAATTAATAAAAAATCAAACCCTATAATATATGGGTAAACCTACAATAATTAGCATTGCAAGTTTGCAAACTTGATTTTTTTTTCGGAGTTCGTTTGTAATGGAGATTAAGACATTTGTGTGTCAATCGTCATTGTGAAATTTTGATGTAAGTGCAAATGAGATTGTGATGGCCGAGTACCTAACTTTAGTTATAGGCCCTTTTCTTGTCTTACCTTTATCATGCCAATGTTATATATTGTACCCACCGGATACCCATTGGGTATAAGATACCCGATGGGTATGGGCATGGGTACTAGTTTGTGCCCATGGATATTGAAATGGATGGGTATATAAAAATGTTTTGGGTATGGGTTTGGGCACAAAAAGTTCGTACCCGCCCATACCCTACCCATTGCCATCCCTAGACGAGCAACGCTTTGGCTCTCCATGCTGCTGAAGTCCCACAGAGCCCAAGTGCCAAGCAGGATCCAAAGAGGCCAAGACTGATTACAGATGTTGGGAAGAATAACATGGAGAAAAATGGAGTGCGAGGAAAGCTTGAGCAGAAGTTGGCAGGCCCCGAAGGGCACCACCGGGCACAATGAATGCCATATGTTGGAACTGCCCCGGCGCGAGCAAGGCCTCGACAGTTCGCGAGCTTCGCGATTTCGCAAGGCAACTTGCCCCTACCCTCATATGTATTGTAGAGACACAAATTAAAGGAGATAGGGTAGAAGCTCTAGCTAGTACTCTTGGATATGATAATGCTTATGCCGTTGATAGTAATGGTAGGAGTGGTGGTATTGATCTTTTTTGGAACAATTCAATAAAAATTGAAATTCTCGGCTACTCTGAATATCGTCTAGATGTCTCAGTAGAAGATAATGATCAAGACAGGTGGAGGATGACGTGCGTTTATGGAGAAGCACAGACACACCAGTGATACAAGACATGGGACGTGCTGAAAAATATCAGTACTTTGAGCACACTTCCATGGCTGTGTTGGGGTGATTTTAATGAAGTTTTGCGTCCATATGAACACGAGGGAGTGGGACGACACAGTAATGCTAAGATTCAGGCCTTCAGAGATGCTACAAACATTTGCATGTTACTAGACATGGCTTATAAAGGAAATTTTTGGACCTTCGAAAAGAAAGTTTCCGGAGGCACATGCACACGATGCAGGCTTGATAGGGAGATGGCAAACACTGACTGGATGACAAGGTTCCCCTTAGCCCCGGCCACGCATCTTACAGGTCGCACTTCCGACCACTCACCAATGCTCCTGGAGGTTGGGGATTCAGTCCTAGCGCGTGTAGAGAGATCTTTTAAATATGAGCTTATGTGGGAACAACATGAGGGTCTCAAACCGTTTGTGGCGAAGGGGTGGATGGCCGGAGCACCATGCAATTCGGTTGAGAAAATAAGACATAAGCTATATAATTTAGCACGAGGTCTGGACAGATGGAGCAGAGAAACTTTTGGGATTGTAAGGAAGGAAATAAAACAACTGAAGAAAGTTTTTGAGGAACTACGAGGAGATCCCATGAGGACTGCCCCGTCCCACGCTGAACTAAAGATAAACGAGCGGTTGATTGAGATGTATCATAGGGAAGAGATCATGTGGAGGCAACACGCACGAATTCAGTGGTTATCGGAGGGTGACAAAAACACTAAAAAATTTCATCTCAGAGCTAGTCTTCGCAGGAAGAAAAATATGGTCAAGGCACTGCAAAACTCACTTGGTGTGATTATTTCTGACCCGGCGGAACTAAGGGAGATGGTCAACTCCTTTTACCAGAATATGTATGCTATGGAAGGGGTTCAACAGGTGGAAGCGGTACTGGAGCATGTCCCGCGGAAAGTCACAGATGAGATGAATGACTCCCTTTGTGCACCATACACTAATGATGAGGTAAAAACCGCCTTATTTCAGTTGTTTCCAACTAAGGCCCCGGGACTAGATGGATATCCCGCTCATATGCGGCGACGAGGTCACCAATAATATTGTTTTGAGGATAGTCCGAGGAGAAGAGAGTCTGGAGTGCATCAATGATACTGTTCTAGTTCTTATTCCAAAGGTAACAAACCCAACTGTTTTTGGCTCAATTTAGACCTATAAGTCTTTGCAATGTTCTATACAAGATAGCTTCAAAGGTTGTTGCAAACAGACTGAAGGTAATACTACTAGATATTATATCTGAGGAACAGTCTGCGTTCATGCCAGGAAGGCAAATCACTGATAATATTATTTGTGCTTATGATTGTTTGCACTTTATGAAGCGATCGAGATCAAAAGCAAACAACTTCTGTGCTTTGAAGTTGGACATGATGAAAGCCTATGATAGATTGGAATGGACCTATTTGAGGGCGATCATGATAAAACTTGGTTTTGCAGCGCAATGGATCAACACAGTCATGGCAATGGTATCATCAGTTTCCTTTTCTGTTATGCTGAATGGAGAGAGACTTGAATCTTTTAAACCAATGAGAGGGATTCGGCAGTGAGGCCCAATTTCCCCCTACTTATTCTTGGTTGCAGCACAGGGCCTTTCGTGCCTCTTGAAATCCAGTTCTCAGTCATCATCTTTGGCAGGTAGTGGCCCCCTTGGCGCCATCCATTAATCACCTTTTATTTGCAGATGACAGCCTATTGCTTTTCAAGGCCAGTGTAGAGGGTTCAGTTGCAGTGTCAAACCTACTAAATATTTATTGTGGGGCTTTAGGACAAAGGATAAACCATGACAAGTCATCCATATTCTTTAGCAAGGGATGCCCAGTACCTTTCAGAGAGGAGGTGAAGAATTCTCTTCAGGTACATAATGAATCTTTGTCTGAGCATTATTTGGGAATGCCAACTGATGTGGGTCCCTCAAAGAACGGAACCTTCAAATATTTGAGGGACAGGGTATGGGAAAAGATAAAGGGGTGGATGGAGAAATTGTTGTCTGCTGCGGGCAAAGAGGTCTTGATCAAATCTGTAGCGTAGGCCATACCCGTCTTTTCTATGTCCTGTTTCAGATTGCCGAGGGGTCTATGTGACAACATTACATCTATTATTAGACAATTTTGGTGGGGAAGCAAGCGTGGAAGAAGGAAACCTAGCTGGGTGGCATGGAACTCTATGACTATGCCAAAACACATGGGCGGCCTTGGTTTTCGTGACTTTGAGATTTTTAATCTTGCGTTACTGGCACGTCAGGCTTGGAGAACCTTGACTGATGAATCATCACTTGGCTCAAAGATCCTCAAATCAGTGTACTTTCCAGAATGCTCATTACTTGAGGCAGAGTTGGGATCGCAACCCTCACAGATTTGGAGGGCCATACTGAATGGCTGGGATGTATTGGTGCAGGGTTTAGTCAGAAGGATAGGAGATGGAGAAACAACGAATATATGGGTTCACAACTGGATTCCGAGGGACAGTTCCAGACGCCCTATTACCTCCCTTGTACAGAAACCGCCAACACTTGTAAAACAGCTAATTTGATGCTCAGGAAATCCTCAAGATACCATTATGTACACGTAGAGTTGCAGATTTTTGGGGCTGGCATGAAGAAACCCACGGAATTTTCAGTGTCAGGTCGGCATACCGTATGATCCAAAGGACAAAAATACAACGGGAGGCTTGGTTACACGAGTCCGAAGGTTCCTCGCACACCCAGAATGAGAGTAAGCAGTGGAGCAGCATTTGGCACATACAAGTACCTTCTAAGATTAGAATATTCGTGTGGATATTAGCTAGACAGTCTATGCCTACTGGCGAGCTTCTGAAGCACCGAAATATGTCGCTAGAGGATAATTGCAATCTGTGTGGGGCAAAGGACACTTGGCGGCACGCTCTCTTCACCTGTCTGATGTCCAGTAGTGTCTGGGCTTTGGCGCCAGAACACCTCATCGAAATTCTGGTTCAAGAGGAATGCTCTAGCGAATGCTCCAAGGACTGGCTGTTTCATATACATGAAATAATGAGCAACGATGATTTTGTGAGGACTATTGTTACGGTGTGGGCAATCTGGAGTGCACGGAGGAAGGCGATTCACGAGGACATTTTCCAGTCACCTCTCACCATAAACGGCTTCATCACAAAAATCTTATCCGAGCTCCAAGTCATTCATACACCGAAGATGAGGACGGCAACAGTCAGGGCACCCAAGCCGAGGCAGTGGCAGCCACCAGTTTCGGACTGTGTGAAAGTAAATGCCAGCGCTATGGTTTCTCAGCATGGAGGCTATGAAGCAGTAGGAGCGATCAGGAGAGATGCAACGGGCATGTTTCTAAGAGCCTCAGTGTGCTAGCTTTTCGACATATTGCCGATCCTCAAGTTCTTGAAGCCTTGTCTGTGCGGGAGGCACTAGCCCTCTCGGATGATCTATACCCAAGGCGTATTCATGTGGCCTCCGACTGCAAAGTCAAAGTCGTCATTGAAGATATCCAAAAGGAGAATGCACCTAGCTATGGAGCAATCATACATGAAATCTTAGTTCACTCTGCGTCTTTTGATTTTTATAAATTTAGTCATGAATTTATGAGCTCAAATTTTGGAGCTCACAATCTTGCGAAGCACGCACTTTCACTTGGGGGTGGCCGCCATGTCTGGTTAGGCCACCCCGGAGATCTTCCTTCCGTCCCTGTAAACATTGTGACGACTTAATAAAGCTTCGCGAGTTTGCCTAAAAAACCAAAAGAAAAAAAGTTTGCTAAAAAACTAAAAGAAAAAAGGACAAAGGAATACGAATCTTGATGTTTAATTGTGTGGTTAGAAAGTTAGACGTGAGATAACTACTTTATTTCACATTTAGATGTGACATATCAAATCTTAATTATTAATGATGGAGAGTCGCTTTCCGCACTGTTGGGGAAGAGAAAAGGAGGTGGAGCGGCAACCGGGCCCCGACGGTGGCACGACGGCACTATGAGAAGCCACTAGTGGCTTAGAGCATCTTCAGCCGTTTGGCCCCCCAGGGCGCTGAAAAAGAGCGGCCTGGAGGCGAACCGGCGCTAGATTTGCCCCTGAGGTTCGGTTCGCTTCCAGTCACAGGCCCACGGTCGTCCCGGGTTCGGCGAAGTTTGTTTCATTTTTTTGCAAACTCGACGGCTTTTGCATGAACTCGGACATACTTCGTCGAAATTTGTACAAAAACTTAAAAACATGCATGAACTACGCCTAATAACTTTAAAAACAAACTAAAAAGCCTATCCGCAGCCGCCGACATCGCCGCCGCCTTCGTCTACATGCTGAGAATCCTGTAGAAGTGGGAGTAGTCGCCGCCGCCACCGCCGTCGTCAACATCGTCGCGCGCCTCACCTGCGATGTCCCTGCTACAGCCCTCGCCGGGGTCGCCGACACGTGGTAGGGCGCTTGACGGCCCGGCCTCGCCCTCGCCGTCGCTGTCGATGACGATAACGCCGCCCTCCTCAGCGCGGTGACGGGCCTCGGCGCGGCTACGGGCCTGGGTCTCCAGGTACAACCGACGCTGGCGGCGCACCTGCTCGTGGACGTAGTCCTCCTTCGCCCATTTGAGGGCCGACTCGTCGTCGGGGGCCACCATTCCGGCATGCTCCGGCTTCATGGGGAGCATGTCCGGCTCGTGCTTCGGCCGGACCAGGCAGAGGGAGTGCCTCGTCGGTGCTATCGCAGGCGAGGGCACGTTGATTACGAGAGCGCCGCTGCGAGCGCGATGCCCGAGCGGTGTCCCCTCTGGCTCGGGCTTGACGGGGCGGAGGGCCGGCGAGCCGGAGCCCGACGATGAGGACGACCCTGGCTCCATTCGCCGCGGCATCCAGGAACTGCCGCGGCGGCGAGAGAAGGAGGGCCACATCGGGTACTCCAGCCGCGGCACATTGCCGGTCTCGATGTGGTCGAGGACGGCGTCGAGTGTGCGGTCAGGGACGCCCCACCATTCGCGTCGTCCTTCGCAGTTGAGGCGGCCACGGGGGATGATTCCGTTGACGGAGGCGATCTGCTCCTCGTGGCGGCGCTCGAAGTACAACGTCCATAGCGTTTCGCTGTCGGGCGCGTACCTCGGCTTGTTCCACTGCTCCTCCGTCAGCCGTGGATGAGAGCGATCTCCGCCTGCCGTGCCGCCCCTTCGGGTACCGGCAGCACCGGGACACCGCCGGCACTCAGTCTCCACGCCCCCGGCACGCGCATGTTGGGGGGCGCCGGGTACTCGGCCTCGTACAGAAGGCGCACCTCCGGCTCCTAGAGGTGTCGGCGGCCGAAGCCGTTCGCAGCTGCGCCGTCACCTGTGTATATCTCCGCCATGATTTCGCTCGTCGGCAGGGAGGGGAGTGGTGGGGGAGCTCGCCGGCGGGAAGAAGGCTTTTGCGGGAGGGAGAGAGGGAAGCTGTGGCGCTCACCGGCAGGGAGTGGGCGCCTTTTATAGCTGAAGCGGGGCGGTGGGGCGGCATGCGGGCAGACGCGTGGCGGGAGCGGGCGGGACGCGTGTCGGCGGCGTCTTCACTGCTCTGCCTGTGAGGCATCAATGGAGGCTGACCGGTGCGGCAGCGCGGCAGCCTTCGCATTGATTCCCGCAGGAACCGAGGCGATGGGGTCGACAAAACGGGCCGTCTCGCTGACTCGGCGGGCCCGCGGCTGTTTCGCGCCAAAACACTCACCCCGGCGTTGTCGGCGTTCTGGGAACGGGGGTCCCCAGACTTGCCTGCCTGCGGCCTGCGGCGTGGCTCGAGCAGTGGCCCAGTCCGGCCGATCTTCATCGACTCAAGCTCAAGACCCTCGCGAGGAGCCAAGCCTCGCGGGGCGGACGACAGAAAGCTTCCTCAGGAGCGGCCTCGCCAGGCAGGCTCGCGAGGAGGCGGAGAGATCAAGGCGAGGGTACCTCGCGAGGTGCCCATGATGCAAGCCATGACGATCGGGGCCAGGCGGGCGCCGGCCTTCGCAGTGTCCTTGTTTCCTCTTTGGTGCAAATGGAGCAAGCACAGACCAAGGCATCAGGCAAAGGCTACCGTTTCGGTGCAACAAGATCAAGACCAGCAGAGCGGCAGGATGGACGTCACCATGGAGCCCAAGACGGCGTCATCGTCAGAGTCTTTGGCAGTCGAAGACCAACTTTAGTCAGGATAAGTGTACTGGATGTTCCCCTTCAAAATGGCCGTTGTTGGCGCCCTTCCCGCTCAATATTTGGGAAGAGGGCCAGGGCCTCTATATATATTGAGCACATTATGATGATGCATTACCGAGTGGACCCAGAGATACCTCTCAGTCATACGGAGTGACAAATTCCAGTCTCGATTCGTGCCAACCCAACAGACACTTTCGGAGATACCTGTAGTGCACCTTTATAGTCACCCAGTTACGTTTTGACGTTTGGTACACCCAAAGCACTCCTACAGCATCCAGGTGTTACACAATCTTATGGACTAAGGAACTGATACTTGACACTAGAAAAGCTTTAGCAAACGAACTACACGATCATGTGCTATGCTTAGGATTGGGTCTTGTTCATCACATCATTCTCCTAATGACGTGATCCCGTTATCAATGACATCAAATGTCCATAGTCAGAAAACCATGACCATCTGTTGATCAACGAGCTAGTCGACTAGAGGCTCACTAGGGACATATTATGGTCTATGTATTCACACATGTATCACGGTTTCTGATTAATACAATTATAGCATGAATAATAGACAATTATCATGAACAAGGGAATATAATAATAATCATTTTATTATTGCCTCTAGGGCATATTTCCAACAGTCTCCCACTTGCACTAGAGTCAATAATCTAGTTACACTGTGATGAATCGAACACCCATAGAGTTCTGGTGTTGATCATGTTTTGCTCGCGGAAGAGGTTTAGTCAACGGATCTGCGACATTCAGATCCGTATGCACTTTGCAAATATGTATGTCTCCATCTTGAACATTTTCACGAATGGAGTTGAAGCGACGCTTGATGTGCCTGGTCTTCTTATGAAACCTGGGCTCCTTGGTAAGGGCAATAGCTCCAGTGTTGTCACAGAAGAGAGTGATCGGCCCCGACGCATTGGGAATAACTCCTAGGTCGGTGATGAACTCCTTCATCCAGATTGCTTCATGCGCTGCCTCCGAGGCTGCCATGTACTCCGCTTCACATGTAGATCCCGCCACGACGCTCTGCTTGCTGCTGCACCAGCTTACTGCCCCACCATTCAAAATATACACGTATCATGTTTGTGACTTGGAGTCATCCAGATCTGTGTCGAAGCTAGCATCGACGTAACCCTTTACGACGAGCTCTTCGTCACCTCCATAAACGAGATACATATCCTTAGTCCTTTTCAGGTACTTCAGGATATTCTTGACCGCTGTCCAATGTTCCATGCCGGGATTACTTTGGTGTCTAGCTACCAAACTTACAACAAGGTTTACATCAGGCCTGGTACACAGCATGGCATACATAATAGACCCTATGGCCGAGGCATAGGGGATGACACTCATCTTTTCTCTATCTTCTGCCGTGGTCGGGGATTGAGCCGAGCTCAATTTCACACCTTGCAACACAGGCAAGAACCCCTTCTTGGACTGATCCATATTGAACTTCTTCAATATCTTATCAAGGTATGTGCTTTGTGAAAGACATATGAGGCGTCTCGATCTATCTCTATAGATCTTGATGCTTAATATATAAGCAGCTTCTCTAAGGTCCTTCATTGAAAAACACTTATTCAAGTAGGCCCTTATGCTTTCCAAAAGTTCTATATCATTTCCTATCAAAAGTATGTCATCCACATATAATATGAGAAATGCTACAGAGCTCCCACTCACTTTCTTGTAAACGCAGGCTTCTCCATAAGTCTGCATAAACCCAAACGCTTTGATCATTTCATCAAAGCAAATGTTCCAACTCTGAGATGCTTGCACCAGTCCATAAATGGATCGCTAGAGCTTGCATACCTTGTTAGCATTCTTAGGATCGACAAAACCTTCCGGCTGCATCATATACAACTCTTCCTTAAGATAGTCGTTAAGGAATGCTGTTTTGACGTCCATTTGCCATATCTCATAATCATAGCATGCGGCAATTGCTAACATGATTCGGACGGACTTCAGCTTCGCTACGGGAGAGAAAATCTCATCATAGTCAACCCCTTGAACTTGCCGATAACCCTTAGCGACAAGTCGAGCTTTATAGATGGTAATATTACCATCCGCGTCCGTCTTCTTCTTAAAGATCCATTTATTTTCTATCGCTCGCCGATCAACGGGCAAGTCTGTCAAAGTCCATACTTTGTTTTCATACATGGATCCTATCTCGGATTGCATGGCTTCAAGCCATTTGTTGGAATCTGGGCCCACCATCGCTTCTTCATAGTTCGAAGGTTCACCGTTGTCTAACAACATGATTTCCAGGACAGGGTTGCCATACCTTTCTGGTGTGGAACGTGTCCTTGTGGACCTACGAAGTTCAGTAGTAACTTGATCCGAAGTACCTTGATCATCATCATTAATTTCCTCTCTAGTCGGTGCAGGCACCACAGGAACGTCTTCCTGAGCTGCGCTACTTACCGGTTCAAGAGGTAGTACTTCATCAAGTTCCACTTTCCTCCCACTTACTTCTTTCGAGAGAAACTCTTTCTCCAGAAAGGACCCGTTCTTGGCAACAAAAATCTTGCCTTCGGATCTGAGGTAGAAGGTATACCCAATGGTTTCCTTAGGGTATCCTATGAAGACGCATTTTTCCGACTTGGGTTCGAGCTTTTCAGGTTGAAGTTTCTTGACATAAGCATCGCATCCCCAAACTTTTAGAAACGACGGCTTAGGTTTCTTTCCAAACCATAATTCATATGGTGTTGTCTCAACGGATTTAGACGGTGCCCTATTTAAAGTGAATGTAGCTATCTCTAAAGCGTATCCCCAAAATGATAGCGGTAAATCGGTAAGAGACATCATAGACCGCACCATATCCAATAGAGTGTGATTACGATGTTCGGACACACCGTTACGCTGAGGTGTTCCAGGCGGTGTGAGTTGTGAAACAATTCCACATTTCCTTAAGTGCATGACAAACTCGTGACTTAAATATTCTCCCCCACGATCTGATCGTAAGAACTTTATTTTTCTGTCACGTTGATTTTCTACCTCATTCTGAAATTCCTTGAACTTTTCAATGGTCTCAGACTTGTGTTTCATTAAGTAGACATACCCATATCTACTTAAGTCATCAGTGAGGGTGAGAACATAATGATAGCCACCGCGAGACTCAACGCTCATTGGACGGCACACATCAGTATGTATAATTTTCAATAAGTTGGTTCTCGCTCCATTGTTCCGGCGAACGGAGTCTTGGTCATTTTTCCCATGAGGCATGGTTCGCATGTGTCGAAAAATGATTCGAAATAAAGAGACTCCAAAAGTCCATCTGCATGGAGCTTCTTCATGCGTTTGACACCAATGTGACCAAGGCGGCAGTGCCACACATATGTGGGACTATCATTATCAATCTTACATCTTTTGGTATTCACACTATGAATATGTGTAACATCATGTTCAAG
>LR880972.1:979042150-979067576 GCA_904067115.1 Aegilops sharonensis
GATCCGAGTCAACTAGGCCGTGTCCGATCATCACGTGAGACGGACTAGTCATCATCGGTGAACATCTTCATGTTGATCGTATCTTCTATACGACTCATGTTCGACCTTTCGGTCTCTTGTGTTCCGAGGCCATGTATGTACATGCTAGGATCGTCAAGTCAACCTAAGTGTTTTGCATGTGTAAATCTGGCTTACACCCGTTGTATGTGAATGTTAGGATCTATCACACCCGATCATCACGTGGTGCTTCGAAATAACGAACTTTCGCAACGGCGCACAGTTAGGGGGAACACTTTATTGAAATTATTATGAGGGATCATCTTATTTACTACCGTTGTTCTAAGCAAATAAGATGCAAAAACATGATAAACATCACATGCAAAATCAAATAGTGACATGATATGGCCAATATCATTTTGCTCCTTTGATCTCCATCTTCGGGGCGCCATGATCATCATCGTCACTGGCATGACACCATGATCTCCGTCATCATGATCTCCATCATCGTGTCTCCATGAAGTTGTCTCGCCAACTATTACTTCGACTACTATGGCTAACGGTTTAGCAAAGAAGTAAAGCAATTACATGGCGTTATTCAGTGACACGCAGGTCATACAATAAATAAAGACAACTCCTATGGCTCCTGCCGGTTGTCATACTCATCGACATGCAAGTCGTGATTCCTATTACAAGAACATGATCAATCTCATACATCACATATATTTCATTTTTCGCGATATCACATCACAAGGCATATGCTGCAAAAACAAGTTAGACGTCCTCTAATTGTTGTTGCATGTTTTTACGTGGCTGCTATAGGGTTCTAGCAAGAACGTTTCTTACCTACGGCAAAACCACAACGTGATATGCCAATTTCTATTTACCCTTCATAAGGACCCTTTTCATCGAATCCGATCCGCTAGCCACCTTATGCAACTAGTGCATGTCAGTCGATGGAACCTGTCTCACGTCAGTGTACGTGTAAGGTCGGTCCGGGCCTCTTCATCCCATGATGCCGCTGAAACAAGATAAGAATAGTAGTGGCAAGTAAATTGACAAAATCTACGCCCACAACAAAATTGTGTTCTACTCGTGCATAGAAACTACGCATAGACCTAGCTCATGATGCCACTATTGGAGATCGTTGCAGAAAATAAAAAATTTATACGCATCACCAAGATCAATCTATGGAGCAACTAGCAACGAGAGAGAGAGGAGTGCATCTTCATACCCTTGAAGACCGCGAGACGGAAGCGTTACAAGAACGCGTATGAGGGAGTCGTACTCAAAGCGATTCAGATCGCGGTGGACTCAGATCTTAGCGCCGAACAACGGCACCCCCGCGTTCAACACACGTGCAGCCTGGTGACGTCTCCCGCGCCTTGATCCAGCAAGGAGGAGGGAGAGGTTGAGGAAGAGGGACTCCAACAGCAGCACGACGGCGTGGTGGTGATGGAGCGGCAGTACTCCAGCAGGGCTTCGCCAAGCTCTTGCGGAGGAGGAGAGGTGTTGGGGAGGGCAGGGGCTACGCCTTAGATGTGTTGCTGCAGCCCTCCCCTCGCCCCTCTATTTATAGGAGGAGGGGGAAGGGGCCGGCCCCCTCTAGATGAGATCTAGAGGGGGGCGGCGGCCAAGGGGGGTGGTGCCACCTTTAGGGTCCCCCCCCCCAACCCTATGCGCATGGGCCCAAGGGGGGTGGCGCACAGCCCTCTAAGGGCTGGTTCCCTTCCCTCTACAGCCCACGAGGCCCTCCGAGAGAGGTGGCCCCTCCCGGTGGACCCCGGAACCCTTCCGGTGGCCCCGGTACAATACCGATATGCCCCCGAACTTTTCCGGTGACCGTGTGATAACTTCCCATATATAAATTTTCGCCTCCGGACCATTCCGGAACTCCTCGTGATGTCCGGGATCTCATCCGAGACTCCGAACAACATTCGGTAATCACATACAAGTCTTCCTAATAACCCTAGCGTCATCGAACCTTAAGTGTGTAGACCCTACGGGTTCGGGAATCACGTAGACATGACCGAGACAGCTCTCCGGTCAATAAACAACAGCGGGATCTGGATACCCATGTTGGCTCCCACATATTCCAGGATGATCTCATCGGATGAACCACGATGTCGAGGATTCAAGTAATCCCGTATGCAATTCCCTTTGTCAATCGGTACGTTACTTGCCCGAGATTCGATCGTCCGTATCCCAATACCTCGTTCAATCTCGTTACCGGCAAGTCACTTTACTCGTCACATAATGCATGATCCCGTGACTAATCACTTAGTCATATTGAGGTCATTATGATGATGTATTACCGAGTGGGCCCAGAGATACCTCTCCGTCATACGAAGTGACAAATTCCAGTCTCGATTCGTGCCAACCCAACAGACACTTTCGGAGATACCTGTAGTGCACCTTTATAGTCACCCAGTTACGTTGTGACGTTTGGTACACCCAAAGCACTCCTACGGTATCCGGGAGTTAAACAATCTCATGGTCTAAGGAACTGATACTTGAATTAGAAAAGCTTTAGCAAACGAACTACACGATCTTGTGCTATGCTTAGGATTGGGTCTTGTCCATCACATCATTCTCCTAATGATGTGATCCCATTATCAATGACATCCAATGTCCATAGTCAGAAAACCGTGACCATCTGTTGATCAACGAGCTAGTCGACTAGAGGCTCACTAGGGACATATTGTGGTCTATGTATTCACACATGTATCACGGTTTCTGATTAATACAATTATAGCATGAATAATAGACAATTATCATGAACAAGGAAATATAATAATAATCATTTTATTATTGCCTCTAGATCATATTTCCAACACCAAGACCCCGTGCTGCTCCTGTCGGCAGCGCGCGGAGACCCCCAGGATCAAGCCCTGCGTCAGCAAAGGCCCCCGGTGGCCATCGCAGGCTGTCGTGCCTTCACCGCCGAGCTGCGCAACGTGGTCTGGCCTGGCCGGGCAAGTTCAAGCCGGATCTACCTCCTCGCTATGACGGCACCGCCGACCCTGCGGAGTTCCTCCAGCTCTATGAGTTGGGCATCAAAGCGGCCAACGGAGACGAAAAAGTCATGGCGAATTGGTTCCCCATGGCGCTCAAGGACGGAGCCCGCACCTGGCTCCTGAACTTGCCTCCCAGCACGATCTCCTCTTGGGATGAGATGCGCACTCGCTTCATCGCCAACTTCCAAGGCACTCGCGACTAGCCCCTGGCCATGAGTGACTTGCGCCGCATCAGGCAACAACCAGGAGAGACCCTGCAGAAGTACATACAGCGCTTCAACAACGCACGACTCAAGATCCTCAGGGTGACTGAGGAGGCCATCATCTCAGCCTTCTATAATGGTGTTCGTGACATCAACATGAAGGAGGAGCTAGTGATCCACGAAGATTTGTGCACATATCTGGAGCTGTTCAGCTTGGCGACCAAGTGCGCCAGGGCTGAGGAGGGATGCCTCTCCCTCTTCGAGCTCCCAGCTGCTGATCCTGAAGAGAAGAAAGCCAAGGTCAAGGATGTGAAGCGCAAAGGAGCAGTTGTGCTCGTAGCTGAGCCGGACACCAAGTGTGGCAGGGATCAGCCGGAGTCGTCCAAGGGCAGCCGGTACTGCGTGTACCATGACCTCCACACTCACAACACCAACTCTGCACCTAATGCGGCCCTGTGACGGCGATGTTGTGCTCCTTTCTCACCGAGCGACGGCTGCTTAAGCGCTAAGGGGAACCTCCTGAGCATCGCACCTCGGGGGCTCTTACTGGACCTCGGGCCCCTCACCTCCTGTCCTTGACCACAGCATCGCGACCTGGCATACCAGTGATGGCTGAAGCCTGCCTGGGGACCGGGACCTGTCAGCGTAGAGCACCAAGCCCTCGTGAGGTTAGAAAGGAGGAACCAAGCCGAGACAGGACAAGCATCTGCACTGCTTCACGATAAGGATCATATTAACGAAGGGATTACAGACGCTTTACATGCCCCCACGGGGTACTTCCTTGGTTCCTCGCAGGGAACAAAAGGCGCAAATCCTAAGGAGCCCTAACTACAGGTGCCTCAGCGGCAGACGCCATCATCAACAGTGGGCCACGTGAGGCTGGCGCCAACCCCATCCAGATCAGCCGCGCCGACCGCCGGGCGCACCAGCTCTGCTCCGGGCACGACGCGAGCTCGGGGGCTCGTAGCTGTCGTCGCTCGTCTCCGGAGTCAGGAGAAGCTCGGGGGAGTCGCTGGACCCCCCCGGCATGTCCGCTGCTACCAGAGGAGCTGATGGAAAGGCGGCCGACAGGCTTGGTCCTCGCCACTCCAGAGCTCCGGCCGCTGTCCCTGGGGCAGCACTCCAGCCGGTGTCCTTCCGCATCAAAGACCTTGAAGAACATCAAGGAGGCACCATCGTATTCCAGATGAATCACGAGGGCGCCCCCCGTTCGGCAGACCCTGGCGATCTCGCCCCAGCCTCGGGTCATGAAGACCTTGCCAGGGGCGACAACCTCGACCTCTGCTCCAGTCGCGGGGGTGCTGCAGTCGGTGTGCTGCAGCCAGAGCTCGAGAGGCCCCCTCAGCGGCATCTCGAAGGCAAAGGAAGCAGGAAGGCGGATCCAAGAGCTTGGAGGCATGGCGGCGTGAAGCATGAGCTCGCGGGAAGAGTCCATGGCATGGACTCCAGGGACGACGACACGCATCGCCGTGACCCGTCGGCGTCGCCGGCGGCGCGGGTGGTGCCGCTCGGTGCCTTCTTCCCCAGGACCTTCTTCCTGGGCGTACAAGGGCAATGGATACCCGGGAGGAGGCCGCTCATACCAAGGCCTCGACGTTTCCCGCCGAGCACCCTCGTCGCGGCAGCAGGGGACTGGTCGTTTCTTCAGCGGGAGTCGGACGGGCCCCTCTCGGGGCGCCATTGTTGTCAAAAGGGAGCAAATAAGGAGAGGCGGAGCAAGGAGAGATGGAATGGAAGGGCTAGCGCCGTTCCGTACTTATAGCCGGAGGAGGCCAACCGTCGGCCTCCATGATCGCAGGTAATCATGACTCATTTTGCATGCAGGGACTTGTCGTGTCGAACAGTTGCCGAGGTGTCATGGGGAAGCAGAGACGCCCACATCCAATCAACCGCCACGCGGCGCCCAAGGCCGCAGGCTGTTGGGGCCCGTGGCGCTCCGCACTTGCCCCTTCGCTTCTCTGCTAAGCCAAGTGTGAGCGCGTCTTGGGCCCGGGGGCTACTGTCGGCGTTCTGGGAACAGGGGTCCCTAGACTTGCCTGCCTGCGGCGTGGCTCGAGCAGTGGCCCAGTCCGGCCCATCTTCATCGACTCAAGCTCAAGACCCTCGCGCGGAGCCAAGCCTCGCGGGGCGGACGACGGGAAGCTTCCTCAGGAGCGGCCTCTCCAGGCAGGCTCGCGAGGAGGCGGAGAGATCAAGGCGAGGGTACCTCGCGAGGTGCTCATGATGCAAGCCATGACGATCGGGGCCAGGCGGGCGCCAGGCGGGCGCCAGGCGGGCGCTGGCCTGCGCAGTGTCGTTGTTCCCTCTTTGGTGCAAAGGGAGCAAGCACATACCAAGGCATCAGGCAAAGGCTACCGTTTCGGTGCAACAAGATCAAGACCAGCAGAGCGGCAGGATGGACGTCACTATGGAGACCAAGACGGCGTCATCGTCAGAGTCTTTGGCAGTCGAAGACCAACTTTAGTCAGGATAAGTGTACTAGATGTTCCCCTTCAAAATGGCCGTTGTTGGCACCCTTCCCGCTCAATATTTGGGAAGAGGGCCAGGGCCTCTATATATATAGGGCTAGCCACCACAGTAGAGGGGGAGAGAGCAGTCTGGGATCGAATCCTTCCCAAGCAGAGCCACACCACACATCCACAAGAACATCCCTCGAGAGGCTGTTCTTCCTTTGTATTGTTCATCATCAGCCCCTGAGGCAATCCACCCACCACACACTGGAGTAGGGTATTACACCATAATGGTGTCCTAAACCTGTATAAACTCTGTGTTCTTGTGCTGTTCATCATGCTAGCCTAGATTCTTAGCGAGGCTTTGGGACGTGGGTCGGTGGAGGAGAGATCTCCGCGCGCACCCCAGAGTTCGAACCTCAAGGGTCTTCCGGAACCGTACATCCGACAGGCAACCCCGGGCGCCCCCCAGCGCGTCGGGTTCGGCCTGGGTCCGCCGGCGCTGATTTCGGCCCAAGCCGGCGAAAACCGGGCTCCTAGGGGCGCGACTGGTCCGTTTTTTCGGCGCCGGCACAAACAAATCACCAGGGGAGGCCGTTCTGGGGGCGCGGCTGGAGATGTTCTTACTCAGAAGCATGAGCTCACACATAATCTCTTCTTCACTGGATGAAAATCAAATCTCTTTGCAGAGATAAGATCCAGAGCAGGAGGTACGATCGGCACCACCCCCAGTCCGGGGCCCCTATAAATCCACAGGTGTGCGGCGTCTCGGCTCCCATCGACGACGACGGACAATAGAGCAGCACAGTACTACTACTCTGCTTTGGATCAAGAACAGAAAACCGATCATCGATGGCTACGTTTGCTGCCGTCACCATGCAGCTTCCAGGTCGCGTCTCCGGATCTCTGCGGTTCCGGTGCATGGTGGCGCGGGCTTCTGCGACGATGGCGGCACTGGCGGGCAGGACGCACTACGAGGTGCCTCGGGGTGGGCGCGGGAGCCAATTGCAGGGAGATCAAGGCGGCGTACCGGTACTTGGCGAGGGAGGTCCATCCGGACGCCGTCGGAGGAGGCGATGGCGAGGGGTTCATCCGGCTGCACGTGCTACGACCGGGGGGTGGCCGGCCGCGCGGCGGCGATGATGATGCGGCGGGCTAGGGCGGCGGGGCCTGTGTTCCGGCAGAGGAGGTGCGAGACGGACCAGTGCTGGTAGGACGACCGGACACACGCATGCTCTGCTTTCCCATTCCCCAGGACGGCGGTTTAGTTGGTTCAGACATGGCGCGGCGTGATGATCATATAGTTGACATCGTATTTGTGGCAAAGCCACCTTCATAATTCTTTCATACATGTCACTCTTGATTGATTGCATATCCCGGTACACCGCCGGAGGCATTCATACAGAGTCATATTTTGTTCTAGTATCGAGTTGTAATCTATGAGTTGTAAGTAAATAGAAGTGTGATGATCATCATTGTTAGAGCATTGTCCCTTGAAAAGAAAGGCCAAAAAAATAAAAAGAAAAAGAGAAAGGCCAAAAAAAGAAAGAGAAAGGCCAAATAAAAAAGGAAGGCCCAAAAAAGAGAAAATAAAAAAAGGGGACAATGTTACTATCCTTTTACACACTTATGCTTCAAAGTAGCACCATGATCTTCATGATAGTGAGTCTCCTATGTTGTCACTTTCATATACTAGTGGGAATTTTCATTATAGAACTTGGCTTGTATATTCCAACGACGGGCTTCCTCAAAGTGCCCTAAGTCATCGTGAGCAAGCAAGTTGGATGCACACCCATTTAGTATCTTTTGTTGAGCTTTCATACATTTATAGCTCTAGTGCATCCGTTGCATGGCAATCCCTACTCCTCATGTTGACATCAATTGATGGGCATCTCCATAACCCGTTGATTAGCCTCGTCAATGTGAGACTTTCTCCTTTTTTATCTTCTCCACACAACCTCCATCATCATATTTTATTCCACCCATAGTGCTATATCCATGGCTTACGCTCATGTATTGCGTGAAAGTTGAAAAAAGCTGAAGCGCGTTAAAAAGTATGAACCAATTGCTTGGCTGAAACCGGAGTTGTGCATGATGGGAGTATTTTGTATGACAAAAATGAAGCATAGCCTAACTATATGATTTTGTAGGGATAAGCTTTCTTTGGCCATGTTATTTTGAGAAGACATGATTACTTGTTAGTATGCTTGAAGTATTACTATTCTTATGTCAATATGAACTTTTATCTTGAATCATTTGGATCTGAACATTCATGCCACAATAAAAAAAATTACATTGAGAAATATGTTAGGTAGCATTCCACATAAAAAATTCTGTTTTTATCATTTACCTACTCGAGGACGAGCAGGAATTAAGCTTGGGGATGATTAATACGTCTCCAATGTATCTATAATTTTTGATTGTTCCATGCTATTATATTATCTGTTTTGGATGTTTAATGGGCTTTACTATACACTTTTATATTATTTTTGGGACTAACCTATTAACCGGAGGCCCAGCCCAAATTGCTGTTTTTTTCGCCTATTTCAGTGTTACGCAGAAAAGGAATATCAAACGGAGTCCAAACGGAATGAAACCTTCGGGAGAGTTATTTTTGGAACGAAAGCAATCCAGGAGACTTGGAGTAGACGTTAGGGAAGCTTTGAGGAAGCCACGAGGCAGAGAGGCACGCCCCCCCACCCTCGTGGGCCCCTCGTGGCTCCCCTGACCGACCTCCTTTGCCTATATATACCTCCGTACCCTGAAAACATCCAGGAGCACAATAGATCGGGAGTTCCGCCGCCGTAAGCCTCTGTAGCAACCAAAAACCTCTCGGGAGCCTGTTCCGGCACCCTACCAGAGGAGGAATCCATCACCGGTGGCTATCTTCATCATCCCGGCGCTCTCCATGACGAGGATGGAGTATTTCACCCTCAGGGCTGAGGATATGTACCAGTAGCTATGTGTTTGATCTCTCTCTCTCTCTCTCTCTCTCTCTCTCTCTCTCTCTCTCGTGTTCTTGAGGTGATACGATCTTGATGTATCGCGAGCTTTGCTATTATAGTTGAATCTTATGATGTTTCTCCCCCTCTACTCTCTTGTGATGAATTGAGTTTTCCCCTTGAAGTTGTCTTGTCGGATTGAGTCTTTAAGGATTTGAGAACACTTGATGTATGTCTTGCCGTACTTATCTGTGGTGACAATGGGATATTCACGTGATCTACTTGATGTATGTTTTGGTGATCAACTTGCGGGTTCAATGAACTTATGCATAGGGGTTGGCACAAGTTTTCGTCTTGACTCTCCGGTAGAAACTTTGGGGCACTCTTTGAAGTACTTTGTGTTGGTTGAATAGATGAATCTGAGATTGTGTGATGCATATCATATAATCATGCCCACGGATACTTGAGGTGACATTGGAGCATCTAGGTGACATTAGGGTTTTGGTTGATTTGTGTCTTAAGGTGTTATTCTAGTATGAACTCTATGATAGATCGAAAGGAAAGAATAGCTTCGTGCTATTTTACTTCGGACTCTTGAATAGATCGATCAGAAAGGATAACTTTGAGGTGGTTTCATACCCTACCATAATCTTTTCGTTTGTTCTCCGCTATTAGTGACTTTGGAGTGACTCTTTGTTGTATGTTGAGGGATAGTTATATGATCCAATTATGTTACTATTGTTGAGAGAACTTGCACTAGTGAAAGTATGAACCCTAGGACTTATTTCCTAGCATTGCAACACCGTTTACGCTCACTTTTATCATTAGTTACCTTGTTGTTTTTATATTCTCAGATTATTAATACTCATATCTATCATCCATATTGCACCTGTATCACCATCTCTTCGCCGAACTAGTGCACCTATACAATTTGCCATTGTATTGGTTGTGTTGGGGACACAAGAGACTCTTTGTTATTTGGTTGCAGGGTTGTTTGAGAGAGATCATCTTCATCCTACGCCTCCCACGGATTGATAAACCTTAGGTCATCCATTTGAGGGAAATTTGCTACTGTCCTACAAACATCTGCACTTGAAGGCCCAGCAATGTCTAGAAGAAGAAGGTTGTGTAGTAGACATCACGGCGTTGCGGTCCTGCTCTCACCGGCGAAAAACCCGCGTGAGCTGCCAAGCGCCGTTTGATCCGTCTTGGACAACCCAGACCATGGTCGCCGGAGGAAAAACCGCGACATCACGAGAGAAGTTTTTAGAAGATCTCTTGTGCGTTCGATCATTAGCAAGATGAATATATGTAAATCAATTCAAGCCTAATCCTAAAGGGATATATACACTAGCTCTTTGGTTAGACAAGGAATTAATGAATACTGCAATCATCCATGTCGATCATTTTTGAGAGATTGTCACATCGGCAGCTTGGAAAAAGAATATTGCCATTATTATTTTTTACGAGAGAAAGAACATTGTGATCATGTGACCGAATTATTTCCCCAAGGAGAAAATCGTTACCAACGATCTCACGTAGCAAGAAACAGCCAAAATCCACATCAAGAAAAGACAATCATAGTAACGACAAGGTGAAAAAACCCGAAGAATAAACAATTGGATATGTTTTTTTTTAACATAAACCGACTTTATTCCTGGTATGCTAGACATATCGTTTACAATTTAGTGAAGGATAAAGTCTGGGATATTAGAATCCCAAAAGTCAGATAAGCTAGAACTAGAAGAATGTTTAGCTAAAAAGTCTGCAACCGGATTAGCTTCTCTACAGCAATAACAGTAGCTGACATTTGCGAAATACTCCCTCCATTCCTAAATATAAGTCTTTGGAGAGATTTTATTATGGACTACATACGAAGCAAAATGAATGAATCTACACTCTAAAATGCATCTATATACATCCGTATGTGGTTTATAATGAAATCTCTACAAAGACTTATATTTAGGAAAGGAGGGAGTACATAGCAAGGAGGATACATTCTGCTACTACCGCCGCATCAAGCGCCAAGTAATCATCTGAATGTGTAATTGCTTCCACTGCTAGCATACTGTCAGATTCAATGATCACCTTATTGCATCCAATGTTTTCTATCAAGAATAGACCGTTCCGGATTGCACTCATTTCAGCAAATTCAGCGGTACTAACGTGTGGCAAGACCCAGGTCGTAGCAGCTATGAAGTTTCCTTTGTAGTCTCGCACCACCACTCCGCTAGAACCCGAGTGTCTCGGCATGAAAAGACGCATCAATATTGATCTTTACAGTCCCCTCCATCCGTTTCTTCCAAGTATGAATTTCCTGACGAATAGGGTGATTCAGTACTGCTACTCTAACAAAATTAGTTGCCAAAATCTGAATTGAAACAGCTGTACAGTCTGATGATTGTATATTTTCTCCTATAAAAACTTGCCGCCGTTGCCACTAGATGTACCACATAGCAATCAAGATTAATTCAGCTGTAGGTAGATCGTCTAGTCTAGCCTGGTTTTTCAACAAGATTTTCAATGTAACAAAACCAGAACAATACTGAGCTATCGCCTGCTGTACAGTATCATTGAGTCTAATTTCTTTCCAAACCTCCTCTGCAGGCTTACAACTGAACAGGGTATGTTGGATATCTTTATGCCCAATTCTCACCTTGGGCATTGGGTTAAGACTGGGATGTGAAGTCCGGCTAGTACACCCAAGCACGGTAGCACACCTTTAAAGACCTTCCACCCAATGTGTTTAATCTTTCCTAGTAATTGAAGCTGCCCGAGGTCTTTCCATGTGGGGTTTATGTGCACACTGCCTTGTCCGTCCGCCCTACTCATCTGATGCCCGAACTGATGGTGTAACTCGACATGGTAAGCTGACCGAACCGAGTAGGTTCCTGATCTGGTATGATGCCAAGTTGCAAAGTCGTCTATAGCCTCAGTCCGGAGAGGAATCTGTAAGATTCTGAATAGTAAGCCTTCCAAACCGTAAGCTAAGGGACAAACTATCAACATGCATGTCTCCTTCAACGTTCAAAAAAAAAAGTTTGCTCAATCTTAAAGTTACTTAAAAAGACTATTTTCATACATTCACGTACGACCAACAAATTCTAATATCTTTTTTTTTAAGGAACAAATTCTAATATCTATTCTCCCAATGCGTCAAATAAGATGTCAGAACAATCTAATCTTTTTGAATGAAGGGATAACTTCTCATCTCTGTCTTTAATCTGCATCGAAATTTGTAAACTTTTATAGGGGATGTACTAAAGCAAAACTCATAAATAATCTACCCAATTATGTTGATATTTAAGGATGCATGGGAAAAAGATACATTACAAATACACTAGCGTAAATTTATTTGTGGAGCCTTGTGATAATGTTAATATGGTAAGATCCCTGGTCAAATCCATTGGGGCAATACTTTAGCAAATATCCAAACTAAATCAGGAGCCGTGTAGAAGCACCGGCGCCGGGTACGTAGTACAGGACAAACCTTGTGCACGCCTACTTGCAGAGACAACGCAGAGCACCGCCCAAGAGTCTGGACGTAAGAGGGATTTCTGACGGCATAAAATTCAACGTGAGTGTACACGGATGTGATGATAAGAAGTCTGTCAAACAAGTTAGGCAAACACTAGCTGCAACGCTTGGTATATGCTGGGACATACTAGCATCTTGGATCCTCTGGATGCAGAAGAAAACGGGTACTTGGTCATCACGGTCAAAGGGCAGAAAAATCAGGAGGGTTGTATTATAATCTAGCTGAACACGGTGCAGAAAATTCGGAGATTTGCTTACACAGAAGTAGCGATCATCGGTGATTTTATAATGTATTGTAGAAAATTAATTAAAAAATCGGATGTGTATTCCTCCTAGAACTGTATACAGAACAAAAACAGGTCCTTGGTCGTGACTAGCGCAGGGCAGAAAAATCAGAGGTCACGATGGATCACTACATAAAGCGTACCTAGCTTTCACTTTCAGACATACGGCGTCGCCCCTAGGGCGACTCGGGGGAGTCTAGGGTTACCCCCGCCGCCACCCCCCACCCCCTCGCCGCCACCGGAGACGACCGCCGGGAAAGCCCGCGCGGGCGCCGGGGAAGGTGGTGGCGGGGTCTTCGGCGCTCCTTTCTCGCGGAGGCCCTCGGATCCAGGGCGGCGGCCCCTGCTGGCGTGGCGTGCGGCATGGTTGAGAGTTCGGCCGTGAGGACGGCGAGCCGCAGATGGTGGTCGAGCGCGGCGCGGATCTTCCCATACCAGATCTGGAGGTATTGCCCCCCTCCCTTCCATGCATCCCTTCCCAGTGCCCGGTTTGGTTTTGGATCTTGCCGGATCCACCTCCGGTGTGTTCTGGTGGAGCAGATCGGTGTCCGAGGGAAACCTTGACCGCCTTGGCTGGCCGGCAGCGGCGACGCCGCCTTTTGGCGCCGCTTTCCTCCTTGGGGGCGCTCCTGAGGACACCATCTCTCCACTCCGACCCATGTCTGGGTGAAAGCCCAAGATCCGATGCGGATCGGGCATTGGCGGCGCCCCGTGCACCGTAACCTTCCTGGAGGCGGCGCCAAGGACATTGGGATCGGATGGGAGGGTCTGCAGGTGATGGGTGGGGGTGTGCTGCCTCCCTTTCGGTGGAGCGGTGTTTCTTTCTACATATTCTTGGCGGTGGCTCTTGGCGGCATGGAGCAGCGAAGGCTTGCCATCAGATGTGTGGTGACGGACATGCGTAGGAGGTCGACGCTGTCTGGCGTCGTGGTGGCGTCGGCGGCAGCGAGACCGGGCAAGGCCGATGCAGCAGTACAACTCTGAAGATGGATATGTGGCAGGTGGCTGTGGCGGCCTCATACCCTGCTGGCGTCCTGGTTGAGTAGCATGCCGGACTAGTGGGTGCCCATACCTGGCAGACGTCCTGGTTGGGACCTCAGGTCTTAGATGTTAGGTTTGGCTGCGAGGTCTGTTTGGTATTAGGCTCAGACCATCAGCGCCCCTTCATCAGCTAGATATGAGTAGCGACAGAGGTTGCTCAGATGGTTGCTTTGGTCTTACTGTTGTACGACTTTGTAAGGTCTTGTGTTCATAATTAATAAATTGGCCGTATGCATCGTCCAGATGCAGAGGCCGGGGGTATTCCTCCTTTTCTAAAAAAAACTTTCAGACAGACTAGTTAGGGGCGGCAGTCACCAGTTTCAGATAACCATAAACACAGAAATAATAAGTCCCTTGAAAGTCCACATGATAATAGAATGTGTCACATATTATTGTCTCAATGCAGAACAGGAGCTAGCACACAGTTACATATTGAGTACCATGGGCAATGACCACTAACAATACAAATAGTTGCTACAAAAGGAGCGTACAGGATTAATGAACCACCACACACGATGCCGTCCTAAACAACCGTTTGCCATACACTACCAGGCTGCAAACATTTTCAGCAGTAAAGACGCTTGTGATGGATCACCCTATCTAACACAATTTCTTGGGATGAATCGTGTGTGTTGCAGAATACTAACGCAAACGTTTTTTGTAAGAAAATTGTGTGGGATGTTCAACACATCTCACATGATTTCTTGGAATGCATACGTGTGTGTTGCACAGTATTAACGTAAAATGTTTTCTTTAGGAATACTAGTCGTTAACCCGTGCTGCTGCACGGGCTAGACATTTCACATAACACACTAATGTATATTATTAAACAACATATTGACTATTTGACAAAAAAAACTACGTAAGCTAATTACACACGCGTTTTTGTAATACAACTATTGAAAATAACTAACCATTTATATAGACTATTACTTCCTACGTTTTTATTTATTCTACATATTAGATTTTACTAAAGTCAAACTTCATAAATTTTGATCAAGTTTACAGGAAAAAATATGAACATTTACAATAGCAAATCTATATGATGTGAAAGTATATTTAATAATGAATCTAATTGTATTGATTTTTTATTATATATGTTAACATATTTGTCTAGAAACTTTGTCATAGTTTACATAGTTTGACTTTGACCAAAGCTAATATGCGGAGTTTATAAAAACAGAGGGAGTATTATGTTGGAACTAAATTAGATTTCTTTATTAAGTCGAAGATTCAAAACTGGAAGTATCTACACCACAATTAGAATTTTAAGATTTTATTGAAACTCTATAATGCTATAGGAATATCATGAAATATAATACATTTGGAATATAGCAAACTTTATTGTATGAAATAACTATGGGCATAAAAATTAACATGTGCATAATTCACGTGCATATAAGATTGTAACAAACAGAACAAAAGCACAACAGACATATGTTCTGCTGTATTAGTCCTTATTTCTACTAATTCTTTATATTTACAGAATAGTATATGATTTACGAAAGCAATCCCTACTTTTGTAGTTATGTAAGCATCATTACACACCTGGGATTTACTATTTTATGCTTCATTTGGGCACCAACAACTACACTAAATTTTTCCCATGAACCCTTGGTGTTGTACTGCTCTATTTTCCAATGTATTATTTTACCGTGATAATGTTTGATGCGCATGATGACCAATAAAAAAACCTTTGTCACACTCAAATTTTAAATTCTATAATTTTAATAAAAGAGTAAAATTATTCCTCGATGGAACGAAGGGTATCGACTGATTAGCTCTAGCTTCAAGGAGACTCCATGAAAACATGAAAAGCCAGTACCATATGAACACCATCATTTTGGTTCAATTAATGATAATGTGCAGTAGGCATTATGAGTAAATTACTCCCGATGTTGTAGACTTGTAACCGGAAGCAATCGGCAGCTTGGCTACTGGCCTACAACATTTTCAAGTAGAAAAATGTGCAGTAATTTGTCATCTAAATATACATGTGTAATTTGTACCTTTGTTTCTTAGAGCATTCTATATCTACCTCTACAATCATGCAAATATAATCAATATTCACCACAAGTATTTGCTAGCTTTTGCATGTCCCGCTACGTACTCATACATCTTTTCTCCGGACATGGTTTCAGCGATAGCTTAATAAATTTCGCTAGAGTTTACTTTATACTATAAGAACATCACTAAAAGGACAAAAGCATGGCACCTATAATCTTAGCATAGATATTTAAAAAAAAACACAGATTTCTCAACCCGAAGTGTTACTTTATCTTCATAACATGAAGCACACGTCTATGTAATGCAAATGTATGTATTTTCTATAGGAGTTGGATGCCAGGAAAACCAATTCTATCAAACTTGCAAACTCCATACATAAATAGCTATAAGCAATTCTACAGTCAGACACCAATCCATCAGATCCGACCCAGGTGTCGTCCCTGCTTAGGTTCCTCCTCATATTGAGCAAGTCTGCTTTGAAAAGATAATTTTTCATGGCCTCACAATGGATGGGGTGAAGGAATACAACATCAGTTTGTCTTTGACCGGAGAAGTCTATGAGTCCTTCATTTATCACGTATTATCTACCACAACCTGGTATATGATACAAAATCTCCAACAATGCCCGAACTCATTTATAACTCAATGTCTAAGAAACAGCCAAAATCATGCCCTAAGTCCCAGATATACATCAAGAAATCATATGCAAATTGTATAGATTTCATACCTACGTACAGTTCCTCCACAACCTTCTCTATGCGGCAAAATACACACAAGGAACACCATGCTTTTCTGATGTGAAGCCTTAGAAATAGCAAAATAATACTCCCTGGCCAATAGGGATCAAGTAGATATTTTACAGCTGGAGAAAACAAAACGGAGTTCCTGGATTTTGGATTACTTGCTTACCAATCTCAAATGGTGTCTACTGTGGTGCCGCCTCACCAATTTGAGCTACTTCATCGAACAACTATAGAGATAGCTTGTAGGAAGCTCGGGTAGATGTTGTCCTTCTGTAGGAAAGTTCTCAATGATTAATGTTCCTCAGAAAACTGCTTACAAATAGTAATTTTTGCTCATGTTTAGAGAAAATAACCAAAAGAATTAATCAATGATCTTAACAGTTATGTTTGTAATTTTGATATGACATTCAAGCAGTAACAACAGGAACGATGCAAGATTCAAGACATATTCAAGCAGTTAAAAAAATCATATATGACAACTGCAAGCATTTACATGAAGAGAAAAAAGGAAACAACCTGCAGGACGTTTATAAACGTAACCAATCCCTTTGCTCTAAGCCTCTAACACCAGTACGATATGCTCTGCATCCAATTCCCATTGTATTAAATAAACATTTCCCTGGCTTCAGAAACTACAACAAAACTGCATTAAATTTGTACCTGACCGGGAAATTATGATCACCAGTACAACACTTAATTGCAACAAATTCCAGAACGCTTTTATGAAACTCTAAAAGGTACCATCATCTCCACATCACCGCCTGCTCCCTGTTTGCTTCAAGTTTTTGTGATATGAAAGCTAGATGAGAAAAGCAGTGTTCTGAACTCTCTTACCCAGGAGAAACCACCACCCAGATTGGTCTAGCTGAATGACCTGATGTCATTAATCCAAGGAAAAATCAATATTTCCTTTCAGTTTCAGGTGCATAGTTTGTCCGTCCATGGTTGTTCTTGAAGTTGTACGGCAGGGTTAAGGGAGGCCTGGTGAGGGCGAACCCGAGGTTGTGTGCTCGAGGAGAGAACGATGGCGGCTGAATCCGATCGCCTGCAAAAAAAAAAGATCAGATCACCTGCAAACAGCATATAGGAAACGGAGGAAGCGTAATCTAGATCGAAGGAAGATAGGAGTTAGGACTGCTGCGTATATACATGAACCATGCATGGCGCTGCTGCTATGACCTAAATTGCAGCTTCTCAAACCGGAGGCTGGAGCCTGGAGGTGACGCTCCCCGTGGAGCAGCATCGTGGAAAGCATCCGGGGAGAGGACTGCTGATGACCACGGTGCTAGTTGCTTGACTAAAACTGCAGCTTCTCAATTTTGAAGCTGGATGAGACGCGACGTGGAAGATCGGGGGATGGGAGGACTGGAGGGAGGCAAACCGGAATAGGAGATGCGCTGGGTAGGACTCTAGGAGGAAGCCTTGCACACGGATATGAGTATACATGGAGATGGGTACGGCTTGCACACACAGATATTTTTACGGGTTTGCTATTTTACAGCTGAGTGTTTTGTAATTCGTCGTCATTCGAATTGTTGTCCGTCCGTTTTTGCGCGGAGATTCGCGCTGATTTTTTTGGGTTCGTTTCCGGGTCCGGTTTTTTTGCCGGGCGTGGTTTTCTGTCCGCCCGTTATCGCCGGCCCGGCTCTGTTTGGTTTTTGTCTTGTTTGAATCTGGGAGAGCGTGTCTTTTGCACTTTCCCCATTCTGGACGCTCTGTTTCGATAAGCTCGAGCAGCACAGCAGGCGATTCTCTCCGTCCATTGTGATTCTTGCCGCTCAATTTTGATTTCGGTTCCCTTTCTTTGGATCCTCGGTGTCGCTGTTGGTTGTTCCTCTCTCCCCCTCTTCCTTTCTCTGCTTGTGTGCTTTGTGCTTCCGTTTTGGTTCCAGATCCAGGTGAGTTCATGTCGTCCCTGTCGCCGTGCCCCTGTCGTCTCGCACGCTGTTCTAGTTGTAGATGCATGGTGTTGTTGACTCCCTGCTGGAGGTGGAGATACCTGATTTGTGTGTGCCGTCGAGCACCTGCTTGTAGTTGTAGATGCATGACTTTGTTGACTACCTGCCGGAGATGCAGATGCGTGATTTGTGTCTTCCCGAGCACTTGTTTTATAGTTGGAGATGCATAATAGATGCATGATTTTATGGTTGACTCCCCGCTGGAGGTGGAGGTGCGTGATTTGTGCGCCTCCCCATACCGCTGATGTACTTGTTGATGCGGTGGTTGTTTTCCTGTCTCCTGTCCGCGGGTTGTTGTAGTTTGGGGGATTATGTAGATGTGACCCCCCCTTAGGTGCGTGATTCCGCGGATTTTTGTGTTCTGGTCTATTTATTCCTGATGCTTGCTGCTGTATGCAGCTATGCAGCTTGCTTTTGTGCCTATACAGGGTTAGGTTTTTTTCATGCTGATGTATAATTCATCTAAGATGTTTGTATGATGTTTTGAGTTCAAGCAGGCATGTATTTGTTGAGTTTAATTTCAGTGTAATTTGTGACAGCGCATTCAGTGTAATTTTCTGAAGGAAGTTGGGGGATTATGTACAGACCCCCTTCCTGTATAGTATTTTTCAGTGTATTCTAGCCAATTTTTACAGTGTAATCCCAGCGTAATTTGTACCAAGTTTACAGTGTAATTTGTCCTGCACTTATACAGTGTAATGTACCCAATGTTTACAATGTAATTTGTCCCAAATTTACAGTGTAATTTGTCCTGCACTTACAGTGTAGTGTATTCAATTTTTACAGTGTGATTTGTCCCAAGTTTACAGTGTAAGCTACACATTATTTACAGTGTAATTTTATCCCAAGCTTACAGTGCACTTTGTCCCAGACTTGCAGATTTTTTACCTAATTTTTTTTCCAGTGTGAATTGTCCTAGTGTAATTACAGTGGGTTGAAAGTGTAATTTGAATGTAGTTTTACCCAAGAATTTCACTATACTTTGCTTCAATTGGTACTATAGGACTTTTCAAATGCTTCAGCTAACTTTATTTTTTGCCAAGTTTTACTCTATAGTTTCTATGGTTCAGTACTGTAATTGTCGGTTAGATTACAGTGATTTCTTATGTTTTAATTGGATGCCTTTCACTGTTATTTAACTTCATTTTTCCTTTTTGTCCTCCTTCTTGTTTACCGGTTTAAATGGGTAAGCTACAGAAAGCCTCTCATCAGGATGTTCCTGTAGTATCATCTTTAGAGAGTGCAGATTCTGGGGGTGAACCTTTCGTGCCTAATGATTTTGCAGAAGATGGTTCCTGTTGCAGATTCATGTTGTAGAACAGGTTTGTGTCACAGGGATTGGATTCTCCTCCCCCATCTTCGCTTGCTGGCATTTCCTGATGCAATTCTGCCTCTAGTGTCTGCACAGTAAGTTTATTGATTGTTAGTGTGTTGTCCTTCGGCATTTTCTTGTAATAGTTATTCAGCTGTTGCTTTGCTTACATTGTCATCTCTTGTGGTGATGAAACTGTCATCTGATTTACTCCTGGAGTTTTCGTAGATAGTTTCGGTAATGTTCGTAGATCCCTCTTCTGAATGTACGTGCAAGGTTCATCACAAGTTATTTTTTAGACATCTCCTGAATGTACCTGGTATTTTTTTGATTTTGGGATTTTTACCTTGTATATAATGTCGGAATGAAGGAGCACAGTGAAAGAAATTTTTTCCTGCATCATAATATTGTTAGCTTTTTACCCTTTTATGTATTTTAAATATATTCCCAAAGCAATTGCATCTCACATTTAGTATGAATTCTTCCTGTGACAATCTTAGTAGATCCTCTTCAGTTACTACCCTCATCACGCTCCTCTCCTGTGACATTTGGAAAGCAGAATGTCAGTGTTAACATAATCATGAGCAGCAAAGAGTTTAGTGATAGATGAAAGTTGTTTTTTGAAATGCTTATTTCTACTGGGAGAGGGGCAGGAGATAGTCCCTGTATTTTCTAGGGGTTTTGCACTGTAATTTACTAGGTACTTACAGTGTAAAAACCCTTAGCTTTGCACTAGATTTTACATGTTTAATTTCACACTGGAATTTCTAGGGGTTTTATAGTGGAAAATTTCCACGTAGCTACAGTGTAATTTTCATAGTTTACACTGTAAGTCTGCATTTACAGTTTAATTTACTAAGTAATTTACACTGTAAGTACATCATTTGTCTTCACTGCATTTTTTACTCTGTAAAGTGTACTTTCAATGTAACTACACCATTTTCTTTACTCTGGAATTTATGGGAAATCTACACTTGAAAGTTCTAGGCACAAGACTAGTTACATGGGGATTTACACTGTAATTTTCTAGGATCTGCACTGGATTTTTGACTAGATTTACACCGGATTTACATGGGGATTTTTTATGATGTCTATGATTTACACTGTAACTTCATCTTTTTTCTACATGCTTACAATGGAACTTATGGGGATTTTACAATGTATACTTTTCAATGTAATTCCATCATCTCTTTACTCTGGAATTTATGGGAATTTTACACTGGAATTTTCTAGGTGCAAGACTAGTTTACATGGGGATTTACACTGTAATTTTCTAGGATTTACACTGGAATTTTGACTAGTTTACACTGGAAATTTACACTGTAATTTTCTGGGATTTTACACTGGAATTTTGACTAGTTTACATAGGGATTTACACTGTAATTTCTGGGATTTACACTGGAAATTGACTGGTTTTACATGGGGATTTATACTGTAAAATTCTAGGATTTACATTGGAAATTGACTATGTTCCTGAAATGTTTTCTGATGTTCATCTTTTCTGATGTCTATGATTCAGACTGTAATTATTTGTGCATTTACAATGTATAATTTACACTGGAATTTATGGGGAATTTACAGTGTAAACTGTTAGGAACAAGACTAGTTACATGGGGATTTACACTGTAATTTTCTGGTTTTTCACACTATGGAATTTTCTGGGATGTTTTCTGATGTTGATATATCTGTTTTGTACATGAAGGAAACTCCTTCAGTTTTTGTTCTTGCAAGAGGTGAAGAGAGATGATGGATGAGGGAGTTGGTGTTCGACTGTTTTTGCTGACCTGTAGATGATCGTGTTGTTGATCTTCTCTGAATTTTTTGTTTGCTCTTCCTTCTTCTCCTTCTCCCCGATCTGCCATGGCTGCCTCTCCCATGGGCGGCTCCCAGATTTGTTCTAGCCCTGTTTTGTGGAGGGGTTTGGTCTTTGCGTGCGTTGCAAACTTGCTGGCATGTGCTATGTGGTCCCCTGATCGGGAGGGGGGTTTGTTTGTCCAGGACGAACCGCGTGAGATGATTACCCGACCCGTTTAGGCGTTCTTTTATGTCTTTTGGTGATTTTCCTGCTAATACAGGTGTACTGTGTTGATTGGTCGGGAAATTTGACTGTTTTCGAATTGAAAAACAATCAAATGTCAAATAGACAGTCCCTATTTTTAAGGACTCTATAGGAGGAAGGAGTATGGCTTGCACACGCAGATGTTTTTTAAAATACACATGTAGATGGGTTGGAAACGTAGGAGACATTGAGTCGGCTACACATGTAGATGGGTTGGAAACGTAGCAGACATTGAGTCGGCTTATTGAAGAAAATTACATCCATCCAGCGGCCAATTTTCTATCTTAAATTATATCTAACGGCTGTTAGTTGTTAATTCTTACGATTAACGTGGAGGCTTGTATGGTGCCTCCGATTAGTAAATATAAGATTGGGATGTTCAGCACATCCCAGATGGCTTGCTCCATTTGATTGTGTGTGACCGGATGATCTATCACCAACGATTAAACTGGGTTGTGTCCGATGAAGCTCCCTATTTCCGACCTTCGTAAGGCGGCAGTTCAGAATTGCGTCAACGAAAGGTGCTTCGAACCATTTCCATAGGACAGCTATGCACTCATAACTCATGCATGTTACACATCGTGTAAGCCCTAGAATCATCTCTTTAGTCACATCGAAACTTGATAGTCTTGACATCAAGAATATCTACCAAGTTATTTGATTAATACACTATATAAAAACCAAGCTCCACAAATTATGGTGATATTTAATGATACATGGGGAAAAGATAACTTACAAATACACTAGTGTAACTTTATGTATGTATCGTTGTGATAATATTATTTTTCTAAGATCCTTGCTAAAATCCATTTTAAGAAAATAAATTAGCAAATATCTGAACAAAATAATATTTGTTTGCCCAAATGCTGCAAGTTACCTAGCACTATAATTTTTAATATCAAATATTATAATTCTACGAACTTATCATTATAAAATACATGAACATGTTTGAATATTCTTAATTTTTCGGGTTATACTTGAAATTGGTATTATAATATACTAATATAAGTAGATTTTATCAATCAGAAAAACAAAAAATTAATGAAAATAAAATCTAATTGCGGAATAGAAAAGTTTAGTATAAATATGATAAATAATATTAGTGCATGCGGGGATGATTTATTTCGAGATTTCAATATACATTTGCTTACGTATTTGAATCTTTCTGTTGTTCGATGAATTCTAAAATTCTGTTTAAAAGTTCAATATTGAACATAAGTTAGGATATAAGCAACTACAAGAGGAGAATCACTAGTAATATATATTTTAATAATTTAAAATTTTACATGTACTGATGAAAATAGTTTGATTAATTATTTTTTAATCTTACACTATATTCTAATTAATAGCTCAAAAAATTATCATAATTTAGAATGACTAGTGAATTGTCTAGCACTAACCGGATATTCACAATAATGTTTCTTATATTTGTTTTTTTTTAGTTTTAGAAATATTAGTTTTTGCTCGACCCGATGAAATTTTTCCAAATTTATTTTATATTGGAATTTAATATAATGTTTCTACACATGTCTATTTTTCAAGTTCCATTTTTATCAAATTACTGTTATAAAGAATATGTACTTAAATCATGTTTTGACTGTCATGTTGCAACTATGTTTGTGCATTCTGGATGACAGGACAATAAATAACTCTTTTATTCTTAAACTATGCCCGTACTATCATTTGTATCATGCGTTAAATGGGCTATGGGTACTGAAGTTTGTATCATCTGTATAGCTATATTTGTTTGTTACAGCTCAAGATAAAATTGGTGACCCTTACGGTACTCGCTACATTATTTTTGGTAATTTTAGCAACTTGATTGAACTAAGAGATTGAAGGATACAGTAAAGTTGTAGTGACCAAAAAATAACTAACCAGAAAGCAAAGATATATCCTATGGTGTACCCGTCTCTATCAATTGCTTGTTAAGATGTGTCTCTTCTCCCATTGGCATGCCTTTGCATGGCCCTTCTCTTCTTTTGACCAAAAAAAACATTAAACCACAATAAAAGGAAGCCTTCAACTCAGGTAGTCCAGAGCTTATCCACTAACTGTTGATGATGCCTCCATCTTATCAGTACATATCAATAATGCAAACATTTTGAACAATATATGTTCCTTACCAGGACGTCCATGTCTGCTACTCCCTCCTCTCGAGCCCCACCACCGACATGTATGCAGCCTCGTCTTCTTCCGGGCCGTTGTGGTCCGCCATCACCATGGCATGAGTGTGGCATTACGTCATCGATCTTGGACGACCCACCTCCTTGCCCACCAAATTGATAACTTCACCCGCGTAGCTCTGCCGGTTGATAACTTCTTGTCAGCGCCGTGTAGATGCACCGGCGACGGGATCATAGTACAGGACAAACCATGTGCATTCCCACCTACAAAGACAGCGCAAATCTGTGCATATCGGTGCCAAGATCTCGGACATGGTGTTTGTGTGAGCGTATGCTCGGTGATGATCGTTGGTAGCCATGGAGTTGTGTCTCCCCGGGTCCATCTGTTGGTGAACGTTGTAGAAAATAAAAAATTTCTACGCTTCACCAAGATCAATCTATGGAGTTCATCTAGCAACGAGAGATAGGAGTACATTGCATACCCTTGTAGATCGCGAGCGGAAGCGTTCAAGAGAACGGGGTTGACGGAGTCGTACTCGTCGTGATCCAAATCACCGATGATCCTAGTGCTGAACGGACAACACCTCCGCGTTCAACACATGTACGGTTGGGGAAGACATCTCCTCCTTCTTGATCCAGCAAGGAGGAAGGAGAGGTTGATGGAGATCCAGCAGCACGACGGCGTGGTGGTGGATGCAGCAGCGATCTCGGCAGGGCTTCGCCAAGCTCTACGAGAGGGAGAGGTGTAGCAGAGGGAGAGGGAGGCGCCAAGAGCATGGGTGCGGCTGCCCTCCCCCCCCCCCCTCTTTATATAGGGCCCATAGGGGGGGCGCCGGCCCTAGGAGATGCAATCTCCAAGGGGGGCGGCGGCCAAGGGGGTGGCTTGCCCCCCAAGCCAGGTGGAGGCGCCCCCACCCCTAGGGTTTCCAACCCTAGGCGCAGGGGGCCCAAGGGGGGGCGCACCAGCCCACCAGGGGCTGGTTCCCCTCCCACTTCAGCCCATGGGGCCCTCCGGGATAGGTGGCCCCACCCGGTGGACCCTTCCGGTGGTCCTTGTACAATACCGGTGACCCCTGAAACTTTCCCGATGGCCGAAACCTGACTTCCTATATATAATTCTTCACCTCCGGACCATTCTGGAACTCCTCGTGACGTCCGGGATCTCATCAGGAACTCCGAACAACTTTTGGGTTACTGCATACTAATATCTCTACAACCCTAGGGTCACCGAACCTTAAGTGTGTAGTGTTGGGTAACGTTGCAGAAAATTAAAATTTTTCCTACGGTTTCACCAAGATCCATCTATGAGTTCATGTAGCAACGAGTCATGGGAGAGTGATTGCATCTACATACCACTTGTAGATCGCGTGCGGAAGCGTTCAATGGAACGGGGATGATGGAGTCGTACTCGTCGTGATTCAGATCTCCGATGACCTAGTGCTGAACGTACAGCACCTCCGCGTTCAACACACGTACGGAGCGGATGATGTCTCCTCCTTCTTGATCCAGCAAGGGGGAAGGAGAGGTTGATGATGATCCAGCAGCACGACGGCGTGGTGGTGGATGCAGCAGAACTCCGGCAGGGCTTCGCTAAGCAACTACGGGAGGAGGAGGAGGTGTTGCAGGGAGGAGGGAGACGCCAGGGCTTATGGGTGCCGCCACCACTCCCTCCCCTCCCTTTATATAGGTGCAAGAGAGGGGGGAGGGCGCAGCCTTGCCCCTTCCTCCAAGGAAGGGGTGCGGCCAAGAG
>LR880972.1:979096983-979110016 GCA_904067115.1 Aegilops sharonensis
ATGGATCACGTGGGCGCCCCAAGACCCACGACGAATACCGTCGCGCCGGATATAACTACTCCGGCCGGGCCGAACACAGCAGACAACGCTCTCTCGAGCTACGTCGCGATATTGCTCAATACAGAGGCGCCGCACACCCACTATGCTTCACTGACGAAGTAATGGATCATCAAATCCCTGAAGGGTTTAAACCCGTTAATATCGAATCCTACGATGGCACAATAGACCACGCGGTTTGGATTGAGGATTATCTTCTCCATATACACATGGCCCGCGGCGACGATCTTCACGCCATCAAATATCTCCCGCTCAAGCTTAAAGGACCAGCTCGGCATTGGCTTAACAGCCTGCCCGGAGAGTCAATTGAATGCTGGGAAGACCTGGAAGCCGCATTCCTCGACAACTTCCAGGGCACGTACGTGCGACCACCGGACGCAGATGACCTAAGCCACATAATCCAGCAGCCAGACAAATCGGCCAGGCAATTCTGGACACGGTTCTTAACAAAGAAAAATCAAATCGTCGACTGTCCGGATGCAGAGGCCCTCGCTGCCTTCAAACATAACATCCGCGACGAGTGGCTGGCCCGGCACCTAGGACAGGAGAAGCCGAAATCCATGGCAGCCCTCACATCACTCATGACCCGCTTCTGTGCGGGAGAGGATAGCTGGCTAGCTCGCAGTAACAACGTCAGCAAAAATGCTGGCAGTCCGGATACCAAGGACCGCAATGGCAGGTTGCGTCGAAACAAAAACAAATGCCGCATTAACGGCGACAGCAATGAGGATACGGCAGTCAACGCCGGATTCCGAGGCTCCAAGCCCGGTCAACGGAAGAAGCCATTTAAAAGAACCACTCCGGGCCCGTCCAATTTGGACCGGATACTCGACCGCTCCTGTCAAATACATGGAACCCCCGAACAGCCAGCTAACCACACCAACAGAGATTGTTGGGTATTCAAGCAGGCAGGCAAATTAATCACCGAAAACAGTGACAAGGGGCTACACAGCGATGACGAGGAAGAGACCGGCCGCCGAACAACAGAGGACAAAAGGGAATCCCCCCTCAAGTTCGGACGGTAAACATGATATACGCAACGCATATTCCCAAGAGGGAGCGGAAGCGTGCACTAAGGGACGTATACGCGATGGAGCCAGTCGCCCCAAAATTCAACCCATGGTCCTCTTGCCCGATCACTTTCGATCGAAGAGACCATCCGACCAGTATCCGCCATGGCGGATTCGCCGCATTGGTTTTAGACCCAATCGTCGATGGATTTCACCTCACGAGAGTCCTGATGGACGGCGGCAGTAGCCTGAACCTGCTTTATCAGGACACAGTGCGCAAGATGGGCATAGACCCTTCAAGGATCAAACCTACAAAGACAACCTTCAAAGGTGTCATACCAGGTGTCGAGGCCAATTGTACAGGCTCAGTTACACTGGAAGTGGTCTTCGGATCCCCGGATAATTTCCGAAGCGAGGAGTTAATCTTCGACATAGTCCCGTTCCGCAGTGGCTATCACGCTCTGCTCGGATAAACCGCGTTCGCAAAATTCAACGCGGTGCCGCATTATGCATACCTTAAGCTCAAGATGCCAGGCCCTCGTGGAGTCATCACGGTCAATGGAAACACGGAACGCTCCCTCCGAACGGAGGAACATACAGCGGCTCTCGCGGCAGAAGTACAGAGCAGCCTTTTAAGGCAATTCTCGAGTCCGACCGCTAAACGATCGGACACGATCAAACGCGCCCGGAGCAACATCAACCAAGACCACCTGGCACGTTCCGAGCACGCGTAGCAATGCGGCCTCAACCCCAGCCCTTGCAAAATTGTAAGAGAAGCTCTCCGCGTACATAATTACGCCTTGGAGATACCATGGGCATAGGGGGAAAGGCACAACCACAACAGACCCAGAGTGCGGTTCGACCACACCAGGGGCTCCCAAGTGTGTCGCTCTTTTTTTCTTTTATTTTTCTCTTTTTGATACAGAACTCTGTCCGGCGGCGAACCTGCCGAACTCATGATGCAACAGCCAGGGAAGGACAAAGGCCGCGACGAACACTCAGGTGGTCTCCATCACGAGCATTATATTTGTTATATACAACATTCCGCGGCCTACCCCTGGAGGGAGACGCCTTTAATTCGTCCAATCCCTTGCTTTCCGCACTATTTGTATTATTCCGCACTCATAGCATATCTTCTCGAATAAAATGCAGCACTTTTTTTGCCTATAATTGCATTACCTTATATATACATATATGTTCATTTATGACATGTTGCATCCGTACACTTTGGTACGGCATAATACACCAGGGGCTTATGTTCTCCGCATTATGGTGTGATAAAGTCCGCACACTTTCACAAGTGCGGCACCCCGAACTTATAGCATTATATGAATCGGCTCCGAATCATGTCTTGGGTCAATAGTTGGGTTTGCCCGGCTCCCATGTTTGGCACCTTACGTTCCGTTCTATCGGCTAAGGTAGCACTGGGAGAACCACTGCGATTGCGCCCCGGTTGAGCCGGGTTAACGCCTCAGTGGAGAAAGCTAAAACTGACTGTCATGATAAGGCGAGAGACTGGTCGCTGTTCGAGAGGTCCTTTCGGGTCCTTAAAGACCTACGCCGCTTCGAGCAAAGTTCCGGATTATGTCCGACGAAGGCGTGGATAGCGCCCCAATTCGGTCCTCCGAATACTAGGGGCTTCGCTGAAATTTAAAATTATAGAATTCTATGGCTAAGTGAGAGTGTTCAAGCACTATAAGTCCGGTTGCCTTGTTCGTTGTGTTGAGCGCCTCCCTAGATGGACCCAAAAATGGGAACAAGAGTGCTCAAGTTTATCCCTAACACCCCAGCACTCGTGGCATGGGGGCTGAAGCCGACGACTTGCCATCTCTCAGATTTAATAAACGGCCGCACAGAAGGTAATATTTTAAATTAACAAGTGTTGCTTAGCGCATATGAACAAAGTTTTCAGCGCACAGGATAACACATTGCGAATTTACTCAAAAATTACATCCCTGGGGCACTCATCCGCAATCTTGCGGGCACCCTTCAGGACAGCCTTATAGTACAGTTCGGGCGTACGATGTTCCTTGCCCGCTGGTGGCGCGTCAGTGATTAGCTTCTCCACATCCAGCTTGCCCCAATGCACCTTTGCGCGAGCAAGGGCCCGACGAGCACCTTCAATACAGGCGGAGCGCTTGATAACCTCCACCCAGGGGCACGCATCCACCAGCCGTCGCACAAGGCCGAAGTAGCTCCCAGGCATGGCCTCTCCAGGCCACAGCCGGACTATGAGGCCCTTCATGGCCTGCTCGGCCACCTTGTGAAGCTTGACCAGCTGCTTCAGATGGTCGCTAGGGGGCACCGGATGGCCGGTCTCAGCATACTGAGACCAGAAGACCTTCTCCGTTGAGCTCCCCTCCTCGGCTCGGTAGAATGCGGCGGCATCAGACATGCTGCGAGGCAGATCTGCAAACGCCCCTGGAGAGCTCCGAATTCGGGTAAGTAACACGTAATTTACATTCACATACTTGCTTTGAATGAAAAATGCCTTACCCGCCGCTATCTTCCTCATCAACTCAATCTCCTGAAGGGACTTATGGGCTTCGGCCTTGGCAGTTTTGGCACTTTCGAGAGCCGAGGCAAGCTCGGACTCTCGAGTCTTTGAGTCACGCTCCAAACTCTCATGCTTTTCCATGAGAGCCTGGAGCTCTTGCTGAACCACCGCCACCCGCGCCTCTTTCTTTTCTCGCTCTGCCCGTTCCGTGGCCGCATTGCGTTCGGCCGCGGACACTGCCTCCTTCAGGGTCGCCACCTCATTCGTGGCCCCTGCAGCACCCATGTTATCCTTGTTATTTTTTGTTGCAACCTAAATCCTTTTCTGTAAGGTACAAGTTCAAAGTGGTGTTACTCACCTTCTTTGTCCTGGAGGTGCTTCCTGGCGCGGCCGAGCTCTTGCTCGGACCGCTCGAGCTCCTGCTTCACAGCACCGACCTCCGCAGTCAGTGCGGCAGAGGTCAGCAGCGCAGCCTGCAACCCATATTGACATAATTTTTTAGCAACCCTGCTTATATCTTCTTTTTTTCAGATCCTCAGTCCGGCTTTTCTTTCCGAACACCGAACCGAGCATCAGGGGCTACTGTCTATGCGGTATTACATTGCATATTTTTAACTTCTTACCTCAAAGCCTGATAGAAGGCTACTGCAGGCTTCGGTCAGCCCGCTCTTGGCGAGCTGCACCATCTGGATCACCGCACTCGTAATAGTGCGGTGTTCTTCCTCGATGGAAGCGCTCTACAGCGCCTCCAACAAATTACCCGGCGCCTCCGGTTGGACGGAAGCCGCCGGCGTCACGGTCTTGCCCTTCGTTCGAAGGGGCCGCCGGCCGGACTCCAGAACCACTGCGGGTTCCGATGTGGAGTCCGGCGCAAAGTCCGGGAGGACGCCTTGTGGCGCCTCCGGAGCCTCACCCCGATGGGTCCCTTCTTGGGCTCCCACCTCGGCGTCCTCGGCGTCACGAGGGGTGGAGGCGGTCGGGATGGAGTCTACATCCGACGAAGCCAACGACCCGCTCAATGAAGCGGGGAGATCATCACTGGCTGGACTACAGGCAGCATGCGGCATCAGAATGACACTATGTGACGCAGAAAAAGATATTATAAATTATTCAGGAATCCGGATACTTACGATCTCGCCAGAGGCCTGGCCTTGAAGGCCATTCTTCCTCGCCAACGTTGATGTTGGCGGAGCTGTCCGGGGGAATCGTCCTTCCCCTCTTGGACCCTTCGGCCTCCCCTGTTGGGGAAGCCTTCCTCTTCCTCTCTCCCTCATCTGGGAGAGAGTCCTCTTCCTCCTCCTCATTTTCGGGGGAGGAGTCCGCCCCGGAGTCGTCGGACACCTGAAAACGGGAGCTCTTTCGAGCACCCGTGGCCTCCTTCTTGGCCTTCTTCTCCAGCACCACGTATGGTGCCGGAACCAGCAGCCTCGCTAGACGAGCGTCCACTGGATTTTCTGGCATAGGAGTCGGGCAGGTAATCTGCTCCGCCTTCCTCATCCAGTCCTGTCAAAGGAAAAGGGGAAATTAAAACCCGCATAGAGTCAAACTATGAAAAACAAGTGTCCCGTAAAGGGGTAGAATCACTTACCTCGTCGGCCTGGCGCTGCGAGCGAAATCCGCGATCTTCAGTCGCGGATGCGGGGGCTTCGGCGCCCTTGAACAGCACCTTCCAGGCGCCTTCGTACGTCGTGTCGAAGAGCTTGCTCAGCGCCTGGTGCTGTTCCGGATCGAACTCCCATAGATTGAATGCCCGCTCTTGGCATGGGAGAATCCGGCGGACGAGCATGACCTGGACCACGTTAATCAGCCTGAGCTTCTTCACCAGCTTCTTGATACAGGCTTGGAGTCCCGTCAGCTCCTCCGAACTACCCCACAGCAAGCCCTTCTCTTTCCAGGAGGTGAGCTGCGTGGGGGTACCAGATCTAAACTCAGGGGCCGCCGCCCATGTAGGGTCACGCGACTCGGTGATATAGAACCACCCCGATTGCCACCCCTTGACGGATTCCACGAAGGCCCCCTCGAACCAAAGGATATTGGGCATCTTGCCCAACATGGCGCCTCCGCACTCCGCTTGAGTGCCCTTCACTACCTTCGGCTTGACATTGAAGGTCTTGAGCCACAAGCCGAAGTGGGGCTGGATGCAGAGGAAGGCCTCACACACGACGATAGACGCCGAGATGTTGAGGATGAAGTTCGGCGCCAGATCATGGAAATCCAGGCCGTAGTAGAACATGAGCCCCCGGACAAAGGGATGTAGTGGAAAGCCCAGTCTGCAGAGGAAGTGGGGAAGAAAGACGACCCTCTCATGGGGCCTGGGGGTGGGGATGAGCTGCCCCTCGTCGGGCAGCCGGTGCGCGATGTCGCTGGAGAGGTATCCGGCGCCGCGCAGTTTGGCGATATGCTCCTCCTTAACGGTGGAGGCCAACCATTTACCTCCCGCTCCGGACATGGTCGGAGAAGGTTGAGACGAGATGCGCGAACTTGGGCGCTGGAGCTCGAGTGTGCGGAGATGGATAAGCAAAGGAGGAAGAAGGCGTAGGTGAGAAGGTGAATCCTTATCCCTTATATGGGCGGGCGAAGTCTTATGCGTCCCCCACCGGCCTGGTAAAACTTGCTTATCTCCCAAGCGTCACCATCAATGGCGCGGTTAGGTTACCCACGCCCGTATTGATGAGAATCCCGGATTAAGGGGAAACACGATCTCTGCTTCGACAAGACGTGCCAAGGAAACCGCCTCGCTAAATGCGCGGAGGTGGTAAAGTAAAAAACGATTCAAGTAATGGCTTGGTAGTGGTGTGACGTCATGCCACAGAAAACGTCAGCAGATTGAGCTTGCGTATATATTATTATTCTCTCTACAGTGGAATGTGGAATTTATTTTGCAGAGCCGGACACTATCCTGGTGTTCACAATCTTCTATCATTTGGAGGAGGAACCCGCCTTGCAATGCCAAGCAATATACGCGCCGGACTTATCATCATTGAAGCCTGGTTCAGGGGCTACTGAGGGAGTCCTGGATTAGGGGGTGTCCGGACAGCCGGACTACCATCATCAGCCGAACTATCATCTGCCGGACTATCATCATCGACCGAACTCCAAGACTATGAAGATAGAAGATTGAAGACTTCCCCCCGTGTCCGGATGGGACTTTCCTTGGCGTGGAAGGCAAGCTTGGCGATACGGATATGTAGATCTCCTACCATTGTAACCGACTCTATGTAACCCTAGCCCTCTCCCGTGTCTATATAAACCGGATGGCTTTAGTCCGTAGGACTACACAACATCATCAACAACCCTTACAATCATACCATAGGCTAGCTTCTAGGGTTTAGCCTCCTTGATCTCGTGGTAGATCCACTCTTGTAAACATCCACAATATCAATATCAATCGAGCAGGACGTAGGGTTTTACCTCCATCAAGAGGGCCCGAACCTGGGTAAAACATCGTGTCCCTTGTCTCCTGTTACCATCCTCCTAGACGCACAGTTCGGGACCCCCTACCCGAGATCCGCCGGTTTTGACACCGACACTCATCGACAGGCAAGTCGTGATTCCTAATACAAGAACATGATCTCATACATCACAATATATCATTCATCATTCATCACAACTTCTGGCCATATCACATCACATGACAATTGCTGCAAAAACAAGTTAGGCGTCCTCTAATTGTTGTTGCATCTTTTACGTGGCTGCAATTGGGTACTAGCAAGAACGTTTTCTTACCTATGAATAACCACAACGTGATTTTGTAAACTTCTATTTACCCTTCATAAGGACCCTTTTCATCTAATCCGCTCCAACTAAAGTAGGAGAGACAGACACCCGCTAGCCACCTTATGCAACTAGTGCATGTCAGTCGGTGGAACCTGTCTCACGTAAGCGTACGTGTAAGGTCCGTCCGGGCCGCTTCATCCCACAATACCGCTGAAACAAGAAAAGACTAGTAGCGGCAAGCAAGTTGACAAGATCTACGCCCACAACGAAATTGTGTTCTACTCGTGCAATAGAGAACTACACATAGACCTAGCTCTGATACCACTGTTGGGTAACGTTGCAGAAAATTAAAAATTTTCCTACGGTTTCACCAAGATCCATCTATGAGTTCATCTAGCAACGAGTCATGGGAGAGTTATTGCATCTACATACCACTTGTAGATCACGTGCGGAAGCGTTCAATGGAACGGGGATGATGGAGTCGTATTCGCCGTGATTCAGATCACCGATGACCTAGTGCTGAACGGACAACACCTCCGCGTTCAACGCACGTACGGAGCGGATGACGTCTCCTCCTTCTTGATCCAGCAAGGGGGAAGGAGAGGTTGATGATGATCCAGAAGCACGACGGCGTGGTGGTGGATGCAGCAGAACTCCGGCAGGGCTTCGCTAAGCAACTACGGGAGGAGGAGGAGGTGTTGCAGGGAGGAGGGAGGCGCCAGGGCTTATGGGTGCCGCCACCCCTCCCTCCCCTCCCTTTATATAGGTGCAAGAGAGGGGGGGAGGGCGCAGCCTTGCCCCTTCCTCCAAGGAAGGGGTGCGGCCAAGAGGGGGGGAGGAGTCCATCCTCCCCAAGGCACCTCGGAGGTGCCTTCCCCTTTTAGGACTCTCCCCCTTTTCTTATATCTTGGCGCATGGGCCTCTTGGGGCTGGTGCCCTTGGCCCATGTAGGCCAAGGCGCACCACCTACAGCCCATGTGGCCCCCCGGGGCAGGTGGACCCCCCCGGTGGACCCCGGACCCCTTTCGGCACTCCCGGTACAATACCGATAACGCGCGAAACTTTTCCGGCGACCAAAATAAGGCTTCCTATATATAAATCTTTACCTCCGGACCATTCCGGAACTCCTCGTGACGTCCGGGATCTCATCCGGGACTCCGAACAACATTCGGTTTGCTGCATACTCATATTCATACAACCCTAGCGTCACCGAACCTTAAGTGTGTAGACCCTACGGGTTCGGGAGACATGCAGACATGACCGAGACGGCTCTCGGGCAATAACCAACAGCGGGATCTGGATACCCATGTTGGCTCCCACATGCTCCTCGATGATATCATCGGATGAACCACGATGTCGCCGATTCAATCAACCCCGTATACTATTCCCTTTGTCAATCAGTATTTTACTTGCCCGAGATTCGATCGTCGGTATCCCAATACCTCGTTCAATCTCGTTGCCGGCAAGTCACTTTACTCGTACCGTAATGCATGATCCCGTGACCAAACACTTGGTCACTTTGAGCTCATTATGATGATGCACTACCGAGTGGACCCAGTGATACCTCTCCGTCATACGGAGTGACAAATCCCAGTCTCGATCCGTGTCAACCCAACAGACACTTTTGGAGATACCTGTAATGCACCTTTATAGTCACCCAGTTACGTTGTGACGTTTGGTACACCCAAAGAACTCCTACGGTATCCGGGAGTTACACGATCTCATGGTCTAAGGAAGAGATACTTGACATAGGAAAAGCTCTAGCAAAACGAACTACACGATCTTGTGCTATGCTTAGGATTGGGTCTTGTCCATCACATCATTCTCCTAATGATGTGATCCCGTTATCAATGACATCCAATGTCCATAGTCAGGAAACCATGACTATCTGTTGATCAACGAGCTAGTCAACTAGAGGCTCACTAGGGACATATTGTGGTCTATGTATTCACACGTGTATTACGATTTCTGGATAATACAATTATAGCATGAATAAAAGACAATTATCATGACCAAGGAAATATAATAATAATACTTGTATTATTGCCTCTAGGGCATATTTCCAACATGTAGACCCTATGGGTTTGGGAGACATGCAGACATGACCGAGACGGCTCTTGGGCAATAACCAACAGCGGGATCTGGATACCCATGTTGGATCCCACATGCTCCTCGATGATATCATCGGATGAACCACGATTTCGAGGATTCAATCAACCCCGTATACAATTCCCTTTGTCAATCAGTATTTTACTTGCCCGAGATTCGATCGTGGGTATCCCAATACCTCGTTCAATCTCGTTGCCGGCAAGTCACTTTACTCGTACCGTAATGCATGATCCCGTGACCAAACACTTGGTCACTTTGAGCTCATTATGATGATGCACTACCGAGTGTACCCAGTGATACCTCTCCGTCATACGGAGTGACAAATCCCAGTCTCGATCCGTGTCAACCCAACAGACACTTTCAGAGATACCCGTAGTATAACTTTATAGTCACCCAGTTACGTTGTGACGTTTGGTACACTCAAAGCACTCCTACGGTATCCGGGAGTTACACGATCTCATGGTCTAAGGAAAAGATACTTGACATTGGAAAAGCTCTAGCAAACGAACTACACGATCTTGTGCTATGCTTAGGATTGGGTCTTGTCCATCACATCATTCTCCTAATGATGTGATCCCGTTATCAACGACATCCAATGTCCATAGTCAGGAAACCATGACTATCAGTTGATCAACGAGCTAGTCAACTAGAGGCTCACTAGGGACATGATGTGGTCTGTGTATTCACACATGTATTACGATTTCCGGATAACACAATTATAGCATGAATAACAGACAATTATCATGAACAAGGAAATATAATAATAATCATTTTATTATTACCTCTAGGGAATATTTCCAACAGTCTCCCACTTGCACTAGAGTCAATAATCTAGTTACATTGTGATGAATCGGACACCCATAGAGTTCTGGTGTTGATCATGTTTTGCTCGCGGAAGAGGTTTAGTTAACGGATCTGCGATATTCAGATCTGTATGTACTTTGCAAATATCTATGTCTCCATCTTGAACATTTTCACGAATGGAGTTGAAACGACGCTTGATGTTCCTGGTGTCGTGGGAACGATTCCAACAGTAAGAGAGGGGTAGGATAACGGAGCATGATCTATCGAGATGCATATGGGTGACACGGTGGTTTTAGCGAGTTCGGGCCTCTCATGGTGGAGATAACAACCCTACGTCTCGTGCTCCAGAGAGGCTTTGTTTCATCTGAGTATATATCCGGAGATTACAATGTGTGTGTGAGAGAGAGGAACGGATCCCCATGCCTGAGCTAAGTCCTGAGACTAATGGTGAAAAGAGAGAGAGGTGGGAGCCAAGACCCCCTAGTCTAGTGGTGGGGGTGGCTTATATAGAGTGCGCCATCCCCTCACCTCCTATGTTACAAAGTGGGGCATGAATGCCATAATGCCAGCCCACTATCAAGCCCTCACTATTAGAATGATGCCGACTGCTTTGCTGCCTGCTGGTCTTCGTATATCCGAGTGAGTCGTACGGTCGAGTGGTGAACTGTCATCCGAGTGGATGGTATGCTGCTTGGTCGAGTGGATAGTATGCTGCTTGTCCGAGTGGATAGTATGTCTGTATGAAATTTACCTGGACCCACATGTTGTGTGGACCCCATGCTTCATGATATTTCGACCCTTCGTGGGCCTACCTGTTATGTATATCCCCAACATTAGCCCCCGAATCGATTGCGATTTTGCAGAACGAGTTTGTGCAAGACACGGTTCGGTCCGAGTGATTACAGAAATACTCGGTACATGTCGTCGTGCTTTTAGACAACCAAGGTTTGAACAAAATCTCAATGGATTCCGACACCATGCTTCCTGACTGATTGGGGTAAGTGCCTGTGAGGAGCAACTTGGTGACATTCGTTCATCTCTCGGAAGAGGTTAACTCGTGATCTGAGTATGGGTGTGTCATTAAATCTGTGCAACAAGATTGACACATGGACTGCTCTCTTAGAGAGATGCCATTCTTATCCCAGAGGAACGTCAATACGAGTCGGTTTTAGATCCACACTTGTGAGTTTCATGCTTTGAGTCCTAGAAGAAGGCTCAAAACAGGTCCATGGAGGAGCGTTAAACTCACCTTATAGAATTTTTTTTGGAGTGATTTGGAGCTGGTCCTGCATCGAGTAAATGATTACTCGGAATTTCTTCACGCCTGGAACGTGTCTTTTTTTTGTTGTTTGGCCGCCACTCGGATCGGGCGGACCGTTCCGAGTGGATACCATTCCAGTGGGGGCATGCTGAGTTTGGAGTTGGTCCTGCATCGAGTAACTGACTACTCGGAATTTCTTCACGCCTAGAACGTGTCTTTTTTTTGTTGTTTGGCCGTCACTCGGACTGGGCGGACCGTTCCGAGTGGATACCATTCCAGTGGGGGCACGCTGAGTGCACCTGCTAGGTGTAGTCCCCGAGACCGTCGTCGACTGCGGGCAGTCCGAGGGGGTCTGAGAGAACTAAAAATCTTCTTAGCTGGTACTGATCGAACTTGTTCTTCTCTAACACGGAGGTTGAGTAATTCTGGAGCTGGTTTTGCATCGAGCAAAATGTTCATTTCTGAGTTCTCTTCCAGTGGGGGCACGCTGAGTGCACCCACTGGGTGTAGTCCCCGAGCCTCTGTCAGACTAGATGAGTCTGGCAGAGGGTTTAAGTCTCCCGGTAAACCTCCATGCAGTCGGCACGGTAAATATCTTTGTTTGAAATTGAGTCAATCGGATGGATCTTCAAGCGCTTGGCATGGTAAATAAGCTCAGCTTGGAGCTAAGTCAGTGGGACTGATCTTCGTGCACTTGGCACTATAAATAAATTCAATCTGGAACTGGATCAATCAAGTGATCTTTGTGCACTCAACACGATGAATGAATTCGGCCTTGAAACTGCCGACTGTAGAAAAAAGCTCGACACTCCAGGGAGTAATCGTTCTAGTAGTAGTTCTTATATTGACCATTAGCTTTTGCACGAAAGGTGTATCTATAAGAGTACACGTGTTTCCCGACTGATCGGGGTCTGTTGACTGCATGGAAAAACTTGGTGGCACTCGAGTGTCTCCCAGAGGAGATAGACTAGTGGTCCTATGTGGACGTGCCATGAAACCCGAGTGATGAGGCTAGTGTGTTGGCTGACTCTCCGGAGAGAGGCCACTCATTATCCCAGGGGAACACCAGCACATGCCATCTCTGGTCCAAGTTTGTGAAACTCGCGCGGAGTCTAGAATAAGGGCCAAGTGTATCCATAAAGGAGCGTCGGTCCTGAAGATGACTCCAAGTAATGATTTGGGCGATCGTCCGAGTGGACGGTGCTACACTTATAGATCTTCGGCGGACCGAGCATGTATGGTCAGAAGAATATTCCTGATGTGATGAACAGGTTGACCAAATGGGCGTAACCCATGAGGGCGACATGGCCCAGGGTTGTGCGAAGCCCCCGAGTGATGCTCGAAAAAGGTAAGCTTGCTACAGAGTGTGGTATGAGGTATGAACATATGAGTAACTTAGTTGTTCCTGTATTGGGAGTGTAGAGGTGAGGACATGTCCAACTAATGGTGATGTGCGGGGCGGCCGAGGAGCGAGGACGTGTACAACTGAGTGGTGACGCGCGGGGCGGCCGAGTGGTGAAGACGTGCAGAACCGAGTGGCAACGCGCGGGGCGGCCGAGTGGTGAAGACGTGCACAAC
>LR880972.1:979140554-979167827 GCA_904067115.1 Aegilops sharonensis
TGGGCGAAAGATTCACCCCAATCGGAGTTATGGATCTCCGGATATTTAAGAAACGGTGAAGGGGTAGAATCAGGGAACGCAGAAACAGAGAGATAGATCTAATCTCGGAGGGGCTCTCGCCCCTCCCACGCCATGGGAGCCAAGGAACAGAGGGGAAACCCTTGTCCCATCTAGGGAGGAGGTCAAGGAAGAAGAAGAAGAAGGGGGGCCCTCTCCCCCTTGCTTCCGGTGGCGCCGGAGCGCTGCCTGGGGCCATCATCATCACCGCGATCTTCACCAACACCGCTGCCATCTTCACCAACATCTCCACCAACTCTTCCCCCCCTCTATGCAGCGGTGTAACCTCTCTCTTACCCGCTGTAATCTCTACTTAAACATGGTGCTCAACGCTATATATTATTTCCCAATGATGTATGGCTATCTTATGATGTTTGAGTAGATCTGTCTTGTCCTATGGGTTAATTGATAATCGTGATAGGTTTGAGTTGCATGTTTTATTATTGGTGTTGTCCTATGGTGCTCTCCGTGTCGCGCAAGCGTGAGGGATTCCCGCTGTAGGGTTTGCAATTTGTTTATGATTTGCTTATGGTGGGTGGTGTGAGTGACAGAAGCACAGACCCGAGTAAGTAGGTTGTTTGCGTATGGGATAAAGGGGACTTGATACTTTAATGCTATGGTTGGGTTTTACCTTAATGAATCTTTAGTAGTTGCGGATGCTTGCTAGAGTTCCAATCATAAGTGCGTATGATCCAAGTAGAGAAAGTATGTTAGCTTATGCCTCTCCCTCAAATAAAATTGCAATAGTGATTACCGGTCTAGTTATTGATTGCCTAGGGACAAATAACTTTCTCGTAACAAAAAGCTCTCTACTAATATTTACTTTATTTCATCTTTATCTAAAACAGCCCCTAGTTTATATTTACATGCTCTTTATTGTCTTGCAAACCTAGCCTTTCACACCTACAAAGTACTTCTAGTTTCATACTTGTTCTAGGTAAAGCGAACGTCAAGCGTGCGTAGAGTTGTATCGGTGGTTGATAGAACTTGAGGGAATATTTATTCTACCTTTAGCTCCTCGTTGGGTTCGACACTCTTACTTATCGAAAACTGTTGCGATCCCCTATACTTGTGGGTTATCAGCGCCCCAACCCTTGTGGGCCCCTCGATCATCAACCGACGTACTTCTTCCTCCTATATATACACCCGTACCCTGAAACCATCAGAAGCGACCACGAAAAAAACCTAATTCCACCGCCGCAATCTTTTGTATCTGCGAGATCCCATCTTGGAGCCGTCGCCGGCGCTCCGCCGGAGGGGGAATCCACCATGGAGGGCCACTACATCATCCCCAAGGCCTCTCCGATGAGTTGTGAGTAGTTTACCATAGACCTTCGGGTCCATAATTATTAGCTATATGGCTTCTTCTCTCTCTTTTAATCTCAATACAAAGTTCTCCTCGATCTTCTTGGAGATGTATTCGATGTAACTCTTTTTGCGGTGTGTTTGTCGAGATTCGATGAATTGTGGGTCTATGATCAAGTTTATCTATGAGAAATATTTGAATCTCCTCTGAATTCTTTTATGTATGATTAAGTTATATTTGCAAGTCTCTTCGAATTATCAGTTTGGTTTGGCCTACTAGATTGATCTTTCTTGCAATGGGAGAAGTGCTTAGCTTTGGGTTCAATCTTGCGGTGTCCTTTCCCAGTGACAGCAGGGGTAGCAAGGCACGTATTTTATTGTTGCCATCGAGGATAAAAAGATGGGGTTTATATCATATTGCATGAGTTTATCCCTCTACATCATGTCATCTTTCTTAATGTGTTACTCTGTTCTTTATGAACTTAAAACTCTAGATGCAGGCAGGAGTCGGTCGATGTGTGGAGTAATAGTAGTAGATGCAGGCAGGAGTCGATCTACTTATCACGGACGTGATGCCTATATACATGATCATGCCTAGATAATCTCATAATTATTCGCTTTTCTATCAATTGCTCGACAGTAATTTGTTGACCCACCGTAATACTTATGCTATCTTGAGAGAAGCCACTAGTGAAACCTATGACCCCCGGGTCTATCTTTTATCATATAAGTTTGCTATCTACTTTTATTTTCATCTTTTACTTTTCCAATCTATATCATAAAAATACCAAAATTATTAATCTTGTCATATTATCTCTATCAGATCTCACTTTCGCAAGTGGCTGTCAAGGGATTGACAACCCCTTTATTGTGTTGGTTGCAAGGTTCTTGTTTGTTTGTGTAGGTGTGTGGGACTTTTGAGGAGCCTCCTACTGGATTGATACCTTGATTCTCAAAAACTGAGGGAAATACTTACACTACTTTACTGCATCACCCTTTCCTCTTCAAGGAAAACCAACGCAAGCTCAACACGTACAAAGAAGGATTTCTGGCGCCGTTGCCGCGGAGGTCTTCGCTCAAGTCAAGACATACCAAGTACCCATCGCAAACACATCTCTCTCGCATTACATTATTTACCATTTTCCTCTCGTTTTCCTCTCCCCCACTTCACCCTTGCCGTTTTATTCGCCCTCTCTTTTCCAATCTCCTCTCTTTCGCTTGCCCTTTTTTATTTGCTTGTGTGTTGGATTGCTTGTCGCGATGGCGCAAGATAATACCAAATTGTGTGACTTTTCCAATACCAATAATAATGATTTCCTTAGTACTCCGATTGCTCCTCTTAATTATGTTGAGTATTGTGAAATCAATGTTGCTTTGCTGAATCTTGTTATGAAAGATCAATTCTCCGGCCTTCCTAGTGAAGATGCCGCTACCCATCTAAAACTCTTTGTCGATTTATGTGAGATGCAAAAGAAGAAAGATACGGATAATGATATTGTTAAATTGAAGTTATTTCCGTTTTCCCTTGGAGATCGTGCTATAATTTGGTTTTCGTCTTTGCCCAAAAATAGTATTGATTCATGGAATAAGTGCAAAGATGCTTTTATCTCTAAGTATTTTCCTCCCGCTAAGATCATCTCTCTTAGAAACGATATTATGAATTTTAAACAACTTGATCATGATCATGTTGCCCAATCTTGGGAACGAATGAAATTAATGATTTGCAATTTCCCTGCTCATGGTTTGAACTTATGGATGATCATACAAAATTTCTATGCCGGATTGAATTTTGCTTCTAGAAATCTTTTAGATTCAGCCGCGGGAGGCACTTTTATGGAAATCACCTTAGGAGAAGCTACTAAACTCCTTGATAACATTATGGCTAATTATTCTCAATGGCACACCGAAAGATCTACTAGTAAAAAAGTGCATGCTATAGAAGAAATTAATGTTTTGAGTAGAAAGATGGATGAACTTTTGAAATTATTTTCTATTAAGAGTGCTCCTATTAATCCCAATGATATGCCTTTGTCTACTTTGATTGAGAATAATAATGGATCTATGGATGTAAATTTTGTTGGTAGGAATAATTTTGGTAACAATGCTTATAGAGGAAACTTTAATCCTAGACCGTTCCCTAGTAATTCCTCTAATAACTCTGATAATTCCTACAAAAACTCTTATGGAAACTTTAATAAGATGCCCTCTGATTTTGAAAATAGTGTTAAAGAATTTATGATCTCTCAAAAGAATTTTAATGCTTCCTTTGAAGAAAAATTGCTTAAATTTGATGAATTGGCTAGGAACGTTGATAGACTTTCGCTTGATGTTGATTCTTTAAAACTTAGATATATTCCTCCTAAGCATGATATCAATGAGTCTCTCAAATCCATGAGAATTTCCATTGATGAGTGCAAAGAAAGAACCGCTAGATTGCATGCTAAGAAAGATTGCTTTGTAAAAGCGTGTTCTTCTAGTTTCCATGAAAATAGTGATGAAGATCTAAAAGTTATTGATGTGTCTCCTATTAAATCCTTGTTTTGCAATGTGAATCTTAATAATTATGGGACTGGAGATGAGTCAACTTTAGTTAAAAGACGTCCCAATGATTCGGAGTTTTTAGATCTTGATGCTAAATTTGGTAAAAGTGGGATTGGAGAGGTCAAGACTTTAAATAGCATTGAACCCACTATTATGTATTTCAAGGAATTTAATTATGATAATTGTTCTTTAGTAGATTGTATTTTCTTGTTGCAACCTGTGTTAAATTCTCCTCATGCTTATAGTCAAAATAAAGCTTTTACCAAACATATTGTTGATGCCTTGATGCAATCTGTATGATGAAAAACTTAATTTGGAAGTTTCTATACCTAGAAAACTTTATGATGAGTGGGAACCTATTACAAAAATTAAAATTAAAGATCATGAGTGTTATGCTTTGTGTGATTTGGGTGCTAGTGTTTGCATGATTCCAAAAACTTTATGTGATATTATAGGTTTCCATGATCGTGATGATTGCTCTTTAAATTTGCACCTTTCTGATTCCACCATTAAGAAACCTTTGGGAAGGATCAACGATGTTCTTATTGTTGCAAATAGGAATCATGTGCCTGTAGATTTTATCGTTCTTGATATAGATTGCAATCCTTCTTGTCCTATTATTCTTGGTAGACCTTTCCTTAGAACGTTGGTGCAATTATTGATATGAAGGAAGGGAACATTAGATTACAATTTAATTTAAGGAAAGGCATGGAACACTTTCCAAGAAAGAAAGTCAAATTACCTTATGAATCTATCATGCGACATACTTATGAATTGAGTGCCAAAGATGGCAGTACTTAGATCTATCCTCACTTTTATGCCTAGCTTGGGGCGTTAAACAATAGCGCTTGTTAGGAGGAAACCTAATTTAATTTTTGTTTCTTGCTTTTTTCTTCTGTTTAGTAATAAATATTTCATCTAGCTTCTGTTTAGATGTGTTTTCATGTTTTAATTAGTGTTTGTGCCAAGTAGAACCTATAGGATAACCTATGATGATAGTTGATTTGATTCTGCTGAAAAACAGAAACTTTGCGCTTACGAGAAAAAATTCAATAACTCACAGAAACATGCTTTTGCGTTGATTCTTTTTGCTGTTGATCAATAGAAAAGTTGCCTAGGACGTCCTATTTTGGTACGATTTTTAGAGTTCACAGATTCTGTTTTTCGTGTGTTGTTTGCTTATTTTGATGCATCTATGGCTAGTATGTAGGGGTATGAACCATAGATAAGTTGGAATACAGTAGGTTTAACACCAATATAAATAAATAATGAGTTCATTACAATACCTTATGTGGTGGGTTTTTCTTTCTTGCACTAACGGAGCTTATGAGATTTCCTGTTGAGTTTTGTGTTGTGAAGTTTTCAAGTTTTGGGTAAAGATTTGATGGACTATGGAATAAGGAGTGGCAAGAGCCTAAGCTTGGGGATGCCCAAGGAACCCAAGGTAATATTCAAGGACAACCAAGAAACTAAGCTTGGGGATGCCCCGGAAGGCATCCCCTCTTTCGTCTTCGTTCATCGGTAACTTTACTTGCGGTGTCCTTTCCCAGTGACAGCAGGGGCAGCAAGGCACGTATTTTATTGTTGCCATCGAGGATAAAAAGATGGGGTTTATATCATATTGCATGAGTTTATCCCTCTATATTTTTATCTCTATCCGATCTCACTTTCGCAAGTGGCCGTGAAGGGATCGACAACCCCTTTATTGCGTTGGTTGCGAGGTTCTTGTTTGTTTGTGTAGGTGCTTGGGAATTTTGAGGAGCCTCCTACTGGATTGATACCTTGGTTCTCAAAAACTGAGGGAAATACTTAGGCTACTTTGCTGCATCATCCTTTCCTCTTCAAGGAAAACCAACGCAAGCTCAAGACGTAGCAAGGCCTCGTGGTGGCAGAGCGGCCAAGCAAAAGCTTAGTGCCCTGGCACTGACAACGGCGCCGCTCGCGGGCACCGCTCTCTTCTTGAAGATGTTGTCGTGGTGCTCCTCTCCGTGGCTGGGTTCCGGGTGAAACCTTTGTCCATCTAGACTTGGCAACGGCGATGCTCTGTGTCGTTTTTCCTCTTGGGGGCGTTGTCATGGAGCATATGTGTTTAGGGCGTAGCGTGGCGTTGTATCTGACCCTACCTATATTCTCTTTCGGTAGCGTAGTCGCGTGCATCTGGCTGAATCTTGCAGGGATCCAATCCGTTTTGCATGGTTGTATGGTTTCGGGTGCGATGATAACGAAGCAAGTGAAATAAGTTAGGCAAACACGGCTGCAAGTTTTGCATGATTTCTCCCGAAACCATACTCTACAGGTAGACTGTGTTGTTCAGACATAGCTCACATGGATACAGAAGAAAAATCAGGTGGGTTATATTAGAATCTAGCTGAAGATATGGCGCAGAAAAATCAGAGATTTTCTTACACAGAAGTAGTGATCATCGGCAGTTTTATAATGTATATACTGTAGAAAAATAAGTAAAAGTCTTCTTTTTTGCGAATGAAAAAAAGGAGTAAACGTCAGATGTGCATTCTGCCTAGAATTGTAGATGCAGAACAAAACAGTCCTTTGTCGTGACAAGCAAGAGCAGGGCAATGGGAGGTGATGGCGGATCATTGCGCAAACATACACAGCTTTCACTTTCAAACGATGGGCACCGGGTTCAGATAATCACAAGCACGAAAACAATAAGTCCTTGAAAGTCTACGTGATAATACATAATAGAATGTGTCACGTCCAGCATCGATCTATCATCCTCGCATGGAGGAGCAAGCTTAGCTCAGCTGGGACCTTGGACAAGAACGGAAAATCTATCCTATGTCCAAGTGGGCATTCAAAAATTTTGAAGAAGCGATCGCATCAGACACGAGCAAATTTGAGGTACCAATCTAATAAAGGGGGAGGTTGCGTAAAATAGGTGGAAGTTTGTTGAATTATTAATGATCAAGAGTCCCTTTCCGCCCTCGTCGGGGAAGAGGATAGGTGTCGGGGAAGGGGGAGGTTGCTCATGATCATTATCATTATCTTCCTCTCCAGTTGGTGTAGGCATCACGAGAACGGATTTCTCGGATGAGCTACTTTCCAAATTGAGAGATGTTACAATTACCTCATCAAGTTCTACTTTCCTCCCACTCACTTCTTTCGAGAGAAACTCCTTCTCTAGAAAGGTTCCATTCTTGGCAACAAAGATCTTGCCTTCGGACATGTGGTAGAAGGTGTACCCAATTGTTTCCTTAGGGTATCCTATGAAGACACACTTCTCCGGTTTGGGTTCGAGCTTATTAGGCTGAAGCCTTTTGACATAAGCATCGCATCCCCAAACTTTAAGAAACGGCAGCTTAGGTTTATTGCCAAACCACACTTCATACGGTGTCGTCTCAACGGATTTTGACGGTGCCCTGTTTAACGTGAACGCAATTGTCTCTAATACATAACCCCAAAATGATAGTGGTAAATCGGTAAGAGACATCATAGATCGCACCATATCCAATAAAGTACGGTTACGACGCTCGGACACCATTACGTTGTGGTGTTCCAAGTGGCATGAATTGTGAAACTATTCCACATTGTTTTAAATGAAGGCCAAACTGATAACTCAAATATTCTCCTCCACGATCAGATCATAGAACTTTATTTTCTTGTTACGATGATTCTCCACTTCACTCTGAAATTCTTTGAACTTTTCAAATGTTTCAGACTTGTGTTTCATTAAGTAAATATACCCATATCTGAGCAAATTATCTGTGAAGGTCAAAAAATAACGATACCTGCCACGAGCCTCAACACTCATCTGACTGCATACATCGGTATGTATTATTTCCAATAAGTCATTGGCTCGTTCCATTGTTTCGGAGAACGGAGTTTTAGTCATCTTGCACATGAGGCACGGTTCGCACGTATCAAATGATTCATAATCAAGTGATTCCAAANTTCATACGGTGTCGTCTCAACGGATTTTGACGGTGCCCTGTTTAACGTGAACGCAATTGTCTCTAATACATAACCCCAAAATGATAGTGGTAAATCGGTAAGAGACATCATAGATCGCACCATATCCAATAAAGTACGGTTACGACGCTCGGACACCATTACGTTGTGGTGTTCCAAGTGGCATGAATTGTGAAACTATTCCACATTGTTTTAAATGAAGGCCAAACTGATAACTCAAATATTCTCCTCCACGATCAGATCATAGAACTTTATTTTCTTGTTACGATGATTCTCCACTTCACTCTGAAATTCTTTGAACTTTTCAAATGTTTCAGACTTGTGTTTCATTAAGTAAATATACCCATATCTGAGCAAATTATCTGTGAAGGTCAAAAAATAACGATACCTGCCACGAGCCTCAACACTCATCTGACTGCATACATCGGTATGTATTATTTCCAATAAGTCATTGGCTCGTTCCATTGTTTCGGAGAACGGAGTTTTAGTCATCTTGCACATGAGGCACGGTTCGCACGTATCAAATGATTCATAATCAAGTGATTCCAAATGTCCATCTGCATGGAGTTTCTTCATGCGCTTTACACCGATATGACCTAAACGGCAGTGCCACAAATATGTTGCACTATCATTGTCAACTTTGCATCTTTTGGCATCAATATTATGAATATGTGTATCATCACGATCGAGATTCAACAGAAATAGACCACTCTTCAAGAGTGCATGATCATTAAATATATTACTCATATAAATAGAACAACCATTATTATCTGATCTAAATGAATAACCGTCTCACATTAAACAAGATCCAGATATAATGTTCATGCTCAACGCTGGCACCAAATAATAATTATTCAGGTCTAAAACTAATCCCGAAGGTAGATGTAGAGGTAGCGCGCCGACGGCGATTTCATCGACTTTGGAACCATTCCCGACGTGCATCATCACCTCGTCCTTAGCCAATCTTCGTTTAATCCGTAGTCCTTGTTTCGAGTTACAAATATGAGCAACCATACTATTGTGCTACTGAGCTACAAAACTATTGCTGCTACCGTTACTGTTACTACTACTATTACTGATATCACTACCAAAATATCATACTACTGTGCTACTAATCACTCTGCTGCAGATATTTAGTCTCCAGGTGTGGTTGAATTGACAACTCAACTGCTAATGCTTGAAAATATTCTTTGGCTCCCCTTGTGTTGAATCATTAAATTTGGGTTGGATACTCTACCCTCGAAAATTGTTGTGATCCCCAATACATGTGGGTTATATATCACTTGTGTTATTATTGTAACATGCTCTTGTGTTGACTAAGTTAATAAGGTATGTATGTATCAACTTTCATTTGTCAAATTGATGAAGTTAACATAAGGTATGTTGCCTCAAGAAATTCAATTATGAAATAATACAGTGTTGGGACACTCATACCATAAACCTAGGGGGTAAATTCACAAAATGTGAAGATGGAATATTTTTTGGCGGGACAAAAAACTACTATCTTCTATTGACACAAAGGTACTTGGTGATGCGTTATACTTTGTTTGTATCGAGTTTCACCAAGATATTGGTCCAAAAGGAGTATAAGTTCTATTATAACGACATATGTCGATAGAGTACGAAAGAAATTATTACATGGTAGTACTCTATCACACTTGCTACTATAAGCCAAGGGCAACAAAGGTGGGCATTTTAGTCTCTATAGAACCATTATGAACTGATCAGATAGTGATGGTTCCTTATGCTTCAGCTGTCAGAAGCAATATGTGTATTCAAGTATGAACATTCCCTTGTTTGTGATCGGGTTAATTGGCAAATATACAAGTTGGACCGTTGGAAAAGCCGCAAAAAGTCTTGTGGAAGTGTGATAACATTGATATCTTGGGTTATTCAGACATTGTTTCAACGAATGTATGGATATTAAAGTTTCCATATCATGTTACATCCTCACTCTCGCATATGGGGCTATATCGTGGAAAAGCTTCATAACGACACTGATGGCACTTAATTATGTGGCATGTTAAGAGGCTATTTGGCAGGTTGTATGTCAAGAGATTTTGTTCCCGAAATTATGGTGGTAGACATACAACCTTTTGTAACCACCTACTGCAATATTAACACGCAGTTTTCTGTGCGAGTAACAACAAGTTCAATGGTGTTGCCAAAACCATTGACAATATGTTTAGTGTTGTGAAAGATAGAATCCAGGATCAAACTATTGAGTACGCTTGAATGTTTTACGGATCCTTTTATCGAAGGTTACCACCCAATTGTACGATTATGTTGCTAACATGGGTTTGGAAAGTTTTTTGATCCTCGAAATGAGGACTACCACTAATAGAAACCACTCCTAATAAGCAAAATGTTTTCATTTTGAAATAGGTTGTTATGCTATAATTGTTGAGGTTACATGGCATTTTGTTAGCTGTTGTAACACCTCACTTTGGTATATCATTCCGATGGAGAATGGGTGAATGAAGTTAAAGCTAATGATCAAGGGGGAGAATGTGGATATATCTGTCGGTTTAAAAGAAAAAGAAAAAATATAGAGTCAAATAACCGAACAAGGGAAAGAAAATGGGAAGCCCACGAACCAACGTTCTATACCCCCTCGTACATAAAGACAGCGCCCTGATCGGGGGCGCCAAAACCAACTGAGAGTTTAGGTCCCCTGCCATACAGTTGCTCTTATAAAAGGAAAGGCGGTTACGGGAATTTAGTGCAGACATGTTTTACATATCGTTCCATAGCCCTGATAGCCCTACCCTAATCCGATCCACGGGAGCTGCTGCAATGGTGGGACGACATAGCCATCCTGCCACCGTCACAGGACAGTGCCGGTGGCGGTCTGAAGGAATCAGGACGTCGAGGAGATTGTCTACTTCGACTACATCATCCTCTCATCTCTCCCACACCAAGCAGGAGATCAAGTCAACTTCTGTGACAAGTAGTGAAACCCTAAACTCTCTCTGTTCATCATAAGTAGGTGCTCTAGATGCAATCTGTTAATGTGCATGGCATCCTAGTGATGCAAATAACCTAACATGGTGTTGTTTCGACATAGTATCTTGGATCATATGGATACCGAAGAAAAATCAGGTGGGTTATATTATAATCTAGCTAAAGATATGGCGCGGAAAAATCAGATGTTTGCTTACAGAGAAGTAGCGATCATCAACAATTTTATAATGTATACTGTAGAAAAATAAGTAAAAGTGCAATTTTATAATGTATACTGTAGAAAAATAAGTAAAAGTGCAATTTTATAATGTATACTGTAGAAGAATAAGTAAAAGTTCTCTTTTTGTGAATGAATTGAAAAAGTAAAAGTCATAGGTGTGTTCGTCCTAAAATTGTACCCCTCTGCCTTATAATGTAAGATGTTTTTTGACACTAGCACAGAGTATAAAAAAACGTCTTAAGAGAGTACGGTGCGGAACAAAAACAGGTCCTTGGCCGTGACAAGCAAGCGCAGGGCAGAACAAAAACGGGTCCTTGGTGGTGACAAGCAAGTATAAGGCAGAAAAATGCGAGGTGATGGGGATCATTGCGCAAACGTACGCAGCTTTCACTTCCAGACGATGGGCGCCGGGTTCAGATAACCACGAACACAAAATCAGTGGGAGAAGACGTTCCCGTCGGTGATGAAGCGCCTATGGTGACTTCGTAAATTTCAAGATGATATGTCAGCTCAGTCTTTCGGAGGTGCTCATAGGGGTAGGATGTGCGTGTGTGCGTTCATAGGGGTGAGTGTATGCGCGTGTATATGAGCGTTTGTGTCTGTGATGTTCAAAAAAATAGAATGTGTCACATCCAGCATCGATCTATCATCTTCACATGGAGGAGCAAGCTTAGCTCAGCTGGGGCCTTGGACAAGAACGGAAAATCTATCCTACTCCGTCCAAGTGGGGCATTCATAATTTTTGAACAAGGGGTCCGGTCAGACAGGAGCAAAATTCAGGCACCAATCTAATAAAGGGGGAGGTTGCGTAAAATAGGTGGAAGTTAGTTGGAGGGGAATTTTTGGTCTATGGGTGTATATACATCCTATATGTAAAAAAAAATTAATAATTCAACTAAAAGTCGAAAATTCATGAAAATATTTTTGAAATAAACTTGACCTTCTATTGTACTCATGAGAAAATAAATCCAAAAAAAAATATCCCTTTGACTTCTTTCAAAAAAGACAAATTTTTGGCTAAGATAGTGTGAATAGTGACCTATAATAGCAAATAAATTTTGTCTTTTTTACTGTGAGGTCAATTTTTGTTTTTTTTTCATCCAGATTTAGTTACTAGTGCAAAATTAAGTCAAGTGTTTTGTCAAAATAGTTCTTACCTATTTTGACTTTTTATTAAAATAATAAAAAAAATCCCATATAGGGTGTATATACATCCATAGACCAAAGTGTATTTCCCGAAGTTAGTTGAATTATTAATGATCGAGAGTCCCTTTCCGCCTTTGTCGGGGAAGAGGAGAGGTGGCGCGAAAGCAACAGCCTGGGCACTAGGAGAAGCCGCTGGTGGCTGACTCGACTCAGCAGCATGCAGCAGGAGCTCACACATAATCTCTTCTTCTTCTTCTGGAAGGAGATAAGATCGAGTGCTGGGCGTACGAGTGGCACCACAAGCTCCTCAACCCCTGCCCGGAGCCCCTATAAAATCCATCGGCACCTCCGCTCTCCTCGACGAGGACAGACAACAGTGCAACGAGCAAGTACTCTGCTTTGGAGTTTGGATCAAAGAATCAAGAGCGGAGAACAGATAATCGATGGCTACGTTCGCTGCTGCAGCCGTGGCTCTTCCAAGGCGCGTCGCCGGAACCCGGCGGTGTGGGGTGCCGCGGGCGTCTGCGACCATGCCGGTGGAAGCTCCGGCGGCGGCGGGGAGGACGCACTACGAAGTGCTCGGGGTGCGCGCGGCGGCCAGTAGGGGGGAGATCAAGGCGGCGTACCGGCTTCTGGCCAGGGAGGTGCATCCGGATGCTGCTGGTGACCGCGGCGACGAGCAGTTCATCCGGCTGCACGCGGCCTACGCCACGCTGGCCGACCACGACGAGCGCGCGCGCTACGACCGGGACGTGGCCTGCCGCGCCGCGGGGATGATGACGTGGCGGGCGGCTGCGATGTCCGGACCGGCGTTCCGGCGGAGGACGTGGGAGACGGACCAGTGCTGGTAGGGCGGCCGGACACACGCAGCAGCTCTGCTCGTTCGGCGTGCGGCCGTCTTGTTTAGACACGGTGCGGTGTCGCGGTCGTGGTCGCTCGGAGGAAACCGCGTCAGCTGCCGTGCGCCGTTCGTTCCGTCTTGGACGGCCCTGATCAGGTGGCGGCTGTAAACCGCGAACGGCGAGAGACGTTTTTAGAAGATCTCTTGTGCGTTCGATCATTACTCCCTCCTTCCCAAAATATAAGGCACGCTTTGACTTTTCTGGTCTTCGTTGCACAACTTTGACTATATTTTCTATGTATTATATGTCTATAAGATTATTATACATATATATGAAATAAAATTGCTTTGCAAGACAAATACAGCAATGTCATTTATACATGTTCAATCCATATACTTTGATATATATTAGTGGTCAAAGTTGTGCATCAAAGACCGTAAAAAGTCAATCGCGCCTTATATTTTGGGAAGGAGGGAGTACTCATTAGCGAGATTTTTCTTGTTGCGGGTTACTCATTACCAAGATTGAAATAAGTAGATTTCAAAAAATAAACTGAAATATGTAAGTTCAAAAAAATGAAATATGTAAATCAATTCATTAGTACTCCCACCGTTCCATAATTATTGTCATGGTTTTAGTAATTTATAAATTAAAACCACGACAATAAACAAAGGGAGTAATATGTATACGGAACGATAACTGCTGAACGTCGGATTTCTGACGTCCAGCGTCGAACGCTCGTCTTACTGTTGGATTTGAGCACACATCTTAAAGCATAGGTCCACGGCCACGTCAGCTAGTGAAAGCGTTCGGTAAAAGTGACCCCATCCCGAACGATCCTTTTCCTCCCCGGCCACACACTCTCTTCCTCTCCTTATTCTTTCATCTCACATACTGACCCAGCAACAGAGGGGTGAGCACCTGAGTGGAGTCGCGGAGGCCGACCGCCACAGCTCGCCGCGATACTCGCCGGCGCCGAGCACCAGGCCGGCGTGCTCCGGGTCCGAGCCGTGCGTCTCCATTTGCCGTCCTGGGCGAAGGTCGAGGGGCGAGGGACGCGGCGGCTGCCGAGGCCGCATCCATCTACGGCTCCTCGCCGTCGCTGAGCTGACCATCCCCGACGCCATCGAAGTCCGCCATCTCGTCGAGCTGACCGTCCTCGATGCCATCAGAGTCCACCGTCGCGCCGAGCTGTGTCTCCTCCACCGCGCACCTTTGCACCCATCGTGACGGCGTGACTGGAGGCGATGGTGCTGTCCAGCCCCTCGGCGTCCTCCTCCTCATGTGCGACGGGACCCTCCTCCCTGTCTTCTCCGGCTTATCGGACGCCCGGGAATTTGTCCATTGCGCGGCCACTCGGAGGCGACTACGCCATCCTACACCCTCCACCGTCATGTCTTCTCCTAGCACGGTCACCAGGCGCTGCCCATGGGCGGCGGGACCCTCCTCCCCGTCTTCTACGGGCGCTGGGGTTGCCGAGAAGTCCAGGCCGGAGGCTATCGATGTTGTGTGTCGCTACTGTCAAGTAGTGAGACGCCTGTAGGTATTCTGTTGTCTTCCTTTTCCCCCTCTTCTCTTTCACTTTCTATGTGAAAGGGCTATGTTAGGTGCAAATGATGGCAATTTTTGTTGATGTTCATGTTCATTATAGACTTTTTCAGGTGCAGATGATGGCAGAACTATTTAGGTGCAGAAGATGGCAAATTTGAGTAGAACATGACATTTTTTGTGCAGAACATAGCAAATTGTTGAACAACTTTTAGTAGATTTTCCATTCCTGCTATTTAGTGTACTTAGATTCTTGACTCGCTTGAGTTGATGCTGAGTAGAACATGGCAATTTTGTTAAAAATTTCATAGGTGGCAAATTGAGTACAAAGTGACATTTGTTTTCAATCTCTACGATGGATCATGGCAATCCACACACCATGGCAAAAAGTTTACTCTTTTATTGCCATGGAAAATTTCACACTACTACTGCCATGATCCCCCAAGACTCTTCTTCTTCACGCGCCGGATCCCCCAAGGCTCTTCTTCTTCACGCCCGATGGCCTCCGGTGGATCCTGATGCCATCTTCTCATCTGGGCGGCAAACACGGGGCCAACGCCACACCCTCAACCCGATGTCGACCTCCCACGGCCTTGGGAGCATATGATTTTTGAGGTTTTATTCATGCCCACATGGCAACAAACTTATACTTATTCTTGGCAAATTTGAAGTAGATTTCTAAGGATGGGCAGCATGCTTTTTCTGAGTGCTACATGGCAACAAACTGAATTTTCTCTCAACTAACCATGGCAACATCATTTGCTATGACAAATTATCATCAATTTGGCATGACAATTTTACATATATTGAATAGCTACCATCTTTTGTTTTCGTAAATAATTGCCATGGCATTTTTGTTTCAGTTTTCAATTCATGATTGCATATGAGTAGTTGCCATGGCAACATTCTGGAGTAGTTGCCATGGCAAAATTCTGTATTCGGTGCCATGACATAACTGCTACAAGTAAGTGCAATTGATAGAATCGCTATGAGAAGTTGCCATGGAAAAATGTTGGAGAAGTTGTCGTGCCATATTTCTAGAGTATTTTTCTCACACTTTTTGCAAATGTATGAAACAAAGTCTACACTGATGGCAACATAAATCTAAATGTGTTGGCACGGAACATGGCAATTTTTTTTTACTTACATTGCAATTTTTTATTACACAATCCATGACCATTTAAAAAATAACATGGCAATTTTAATATGCTTTTTTGCCATGGAAATTTGATGTTAATAACAAATTTACTTTTTAATATCATGGAAATTTTGCTTGTCGCTTGGACAATTTTACTTTATTGCCAATGGCAAATTTACCTACATTGCCATTCAATTTTTTATATAACCTTTGCCATGTAATTTATCTTTATTATTTTGCCATGGCAAAAAATGACCCCTAATTGCCATGAAATTTTTACTTTTAAATACATGGAAAATTTAGTTTAACATACGTCGCAATTTTTACTTTAATCGCTCATGGCAAATTACACTTTTTTTTGCCATGGCAAATTTACTTTATGGACTATGGCAAATTTACTTTATGAACAATGGCAAATTTCCTTTTTATTTGCCATGTCAAAAAATGACCGCTAATTTGCGATGGAAATTTTACTTTAAATACATGGCAATTTTTACATTGATCGTTCATGGCAATTTATTTCCATAGCAAAAGTACTCCACTTTTCTCATGGCAAAAATTAATCCATGTCTTGCCATGGCAAACTTAACTCCACTTTTTGCCATGACAAAAATACGTTTATTTTCACATGGCAAATTTTAGGTTAAGTTGCCAGGCAATTTTTAGTTTAAGTCGTCATGGCAAATTTATTGTAAAGAGCATGGCAATTTTAATTCAAATATAATGGAAAATTTAAATTTACAGAACATGGCAAATTTTACTTTGTAGCATCTTAAATATACTTGTGTAACCATGGCATTTTTTAATTTATTTTCATGGAAAAAGTGCTACTTTTTTTACCATGGCAAAAATTAAACCATTTTTGCCATGGCAAATTTTACTCCACTTTATGTCATGGCGAACTTCTTTAATTAACATGTTAAAAAACATGTAAACTTGCCATGGCAAAGTTATAGTTGTTCAAAAACATGGCAAACTTTGCCATGGCAACTTACGATGTTCATAAACATGGCAACCTTTTGTAGATGTTCAAAAATATGACAAATTTGTCATGGCGTTTTAAAATGTTCAAGAACATGGCAAACTTTAATATGTGCAAAAACATGCTAACTTCTTTTTATTAAGTTTGTTCAAAAATATGACAAACTTCTTTTAAATAACATGTTCACAAGCATGGAACTTGCCATGGCAACTAAAGATGCTCAAAAAACGTGGCAATGTTTGTAGATGTTTAACAACATAGCAAATTTGCCATGGCAACTAAAATCAGTATCGTTTATAGATGTGTCTTTTTCCATGGCAACCAAATGCATTTTTTTTGCCTCGGTTCATTGTATCTTTTTGCCATGTCCATCCGAAGAATGTTTGTCATGGACATTACAAATTAGTTTGAGAACACGGCAAGTTTGTTCTTTCAAATTTGTATTTGCCATGGGGATTACATGTAGAATATCATTACAACTTAAGATGTTTTCTCCATTTTTTTCCCAAAAATTTTCTATGTGTCTAGAGAGAACTTTTTTCACCACATCACTTCATGGCAACCTTTGTGTTTTCTTCTAAACTTCGTACTAATGGCAACTTTTTGTACTGTACAGATGCAAATTACCATGATTTCTTCATTTTTTGCACCATTTTTCTAAACTTGAACGTGGCAAAAAAATTCAAAGAATGGCAAAAGTCCATGGAAATTTTGACGTGCAAAAGAACATTGTTTATTAATCACAAAAAAAACTAGGCTTTTTTGACTACTCGTAACTTAATATGGGCTTTATTTTTTGTTTTCCTTTTCACAGGAAAAAGGCCTGTAGGGCCCGGTGGGTGGGGCCGTTTGCACTGGGGCGTTCTCCTCCCAAACAAGTTTTACTCGTTCGATCAATGCCCCTCCCGTTCCGAACAAAGACGTTCGATCTGGAGTGCTCCCAGACCAAACGGTCGCGCAATATCGGTCCTATGTATATGCAGATTAATGGCCCACATACTAACTCTTTTGGTTTGAGAAGGAATTACTTAGTAATACAATCATCCATGTAGATCATTTTTGAGAGATTTTCACATCAGAATTCTGGCAACTTGACAAAGTAATATTGTAATTAATTTCGTCCCAGATACGCACCTCTTCGGCCAAGGCACGGCCGAAAAGCCCTTTTCGGCCAAATCCTGGCCGAAAACTCTCTTTTCGGCCCACACGAGGCCGACGAGGTCATAGTTTTGATTTTTTTTTTTTTTCATTGGGTGCTATAGTTTCCGAATTTGCTATAAAATAATGATATTTTAAAAAAAAACGTACAATAGTGCCTGTGGCTCAAGTTTTTTTTTCTCTATGTTTTTTTTATCAGTTTTCACTATTTGTTTCGGATTTCTTCGCGTTTTCTTGTTTCTTTCTTTTAGTTTATTTTCCTTTTCCTTTTTTATTTTTCCATACACATTGTACATTTTTCATATATATCAGAAACATTTTTAATACATGTTTGACATTTTTTAAATACATGATTAACATTTGAAAAAATATGTTTTGCTCTCGACTTTTTCATATACATCATATTCAAAATAATTTTTAATAAAAATTTACATTTGTCAAATACAGGTTTTTAGAATTTTTTTAAAATATAATTATTTTTTTGCAAATTCGGAAACTATAGCACCCAATTAAAAAAAAAAAATATAAAAAAAAAAACTTGATCCACAGGCAATATTTTACGTTTTTTTTTAAAATATAATTATTTTTTTGCAAATTCGGAAACTATAGCACCCAATTAAAAAAAAAAAATATAAAAAAAAAAACTTGATCCACAGGCAATATTTTACGTTTTTTTTTAAAATATACCTTGAAACATTTTTTTGATGATACGTAACATTTTTTGTTAAAGTTTGTGAACTTTTTTTATTTACATAAGATATTTTTTAAATGTCATGATCATTATGAACATTTTTTAAAATGTAACATACATTTCTTTGTATGGTAAGAAATATTATTTAATTACACAAACAATGTTGATATTTTATAAAAAAAATCTAAATGTCATATACGTTGTTTTGAAAAGTGAACCTTTTTTAATGCTACCAACATTTTTTTTAACATACACTATCATAAACCTTACACTGCGGTAACATTTTTCAAATTTATATTTTTAAATAATTTAAGTTTTCAGAACATATGTACTCCCTCCAATCCATATTAAGTGACGCGCACATTAACTTAGATCAGAGGAAGTATTATAATATTTATTTCAAATATATGTAAAAAACTAACCTGCACGGAGATACTTGGGCCCGCTCAATACTAACGACGGGACAACACCTTGCGACAAGACCTTCTTTGGATGTGCTCATGTGCAATAGGCGATACATAGCCTCAAGCACGAAAGGCGGGTTCGACGCTAGGTGGTGCCACCACAAGCGTCAGGAGAGATGGTCATGTACTTATGAAAGCACCACCGCCAGGCTTAATTTGCTTTATTTCATGTGGACACAAGTGTTCCTAGAGCTGGGAACAACGGTTCAGCAACAATAATTGGCAGGGACGAGAATGGGAGTTATATTGGGTCCTCCTCTCTGGTGATACACGAGACAAACGACATGGCAACCCTTGAGGCGATCGCGTGTAGAGAGGCATTGTCCCTGGCCGAGGATCTACTACTTCACAATATTGTGGCAGTGTCTGACTCAACGCAAGTTGTGAATGAATATAGAAGGGCCGTAGTGGCATATACGAGCAAGTTATCGAGAAGATCAAACTGAGAGCTTTGAATTTTAATTGTATTTTTTTTTTGAAAATAGGTCGGCAAACTTTGAGGCCGACTTGTTAGCCAAGCATTCGCATTCTTTAGATCGGGGGTGCCACGTGTGGTTGGGCCAACCCCATGTTCCGATTTGTATCACATTGTGTGTGGAGTTTGAATAATAAAGCTTGGTGTTTCTTAAGAAACTAGTAAGTTACACGTGCCTTGCACGCGAGAGTGAAGTGCGACCAGATATCAACGTAAATGTACCACATTATAACAAACAAACATACACATTCCAAGTCACACACAGATGAATTTAATATGTAGATTTAAATTTCATCGCCCATCCCATTCAAAATCAAATTATAACTACATATTTTTTTATGACCTTGTGGTATATACTACACAAACTCCTATGAAATATATAAGAACAATTGATTACTCCATTTGCAAAGAAAATAGGATTTGGGAAAGATGCGGCATTGGCTTTGAACAAAAAAAAAAACAAGTTTAAGTCAAAATAAATGTCAATTCTTTTGGAAGAGCAAAACTTGTGAGAACTAAAGTATAGAAGAGTCTAGAACAAATGAGAAGTGTATGTGCTATGTGCATATTGTACAACGTAAATGATAGAAAAACTTAAAGAGTTGAAGTATGGAAGAGTCTAGAACAAAGGAGACCAGTCTTTATTTTGAGGTTTTTGCATAAGCACAAGTGTGGAATATTCTAGATTAGTACACGTGGCAGAATACAATGTGGTTGAGAGATCCAATGGCCAAGAGCACTCGGATTTTCCACCTCTCAACCGTTGGATCAGCTTCATCCAACAGCCAATACTCAAAGTTATTCATACACTATAGAGTGGTATAGAAAAAAATGAGAGCAAGCCAAGTGAGAAGCCAAGCATGTGACTCTCACATGTCAGTACACGAGAGAGAAGGAATAGCAAAATAAATTGCAAGACGGAGGATTGAAGCCAAGACCTCTGTTCGCTGATTGCACTGTAGCATAAGCTAACCACAAAGCATAAACTGTGCTTCGGTTTTATTACTGAACTAAACATTTACACAGTGCGCCTTCATGTACCTCTCCACGAGACTATCGCGTTCCTTTTCATTATTTTTATTTATTTTCCAGGTTCATGTTTATTTTAATTTTGGCATTTATTTTTTCCAAATGAAACAATAAATGTAAGAAAAAGTTTACAATTACCATGAAAGGTAAATAAAGTATTTGTGCATTGGAAAAAAATCACATGTACTATAAAATTGTAAATGTATTTTTTAAAATCTTCGTCATGGATTCAAAAAATGTTCACATGTATTTAAAATATTAGTGTGCACAATCATTCTTGTATTTCAAGGATCATGCATGTTGAATTTTATTAATAGAATTAAAAAAATAGTGCATTTCTAGAATGTAATATGATTACACAATAATTTTTAATATATTGTGTCAACTTTTAAGTAAATATGTGTTTAAAAATACAGCAAATATACACTGTAATTGTGAGTGCTTGTGGTCTTGAATGTTGTCAGGGGGTGTAGAGTCCGACTGTAGGTACTTGTTACATTAAAGAAGGTACCCCTTGGCCCATTAGTGTCTTGGGCTGTAATTGTGATAGGCTGACCATGTTACCCCATGGCCCATTGTCTACTGAACCGTATCTTTGATGGGCCTGGACATGGGCCTTTTGCTGGGCCATATATGTACTTGGGCCTATCCCACAGGTATAACCCTGTCAGTACATGAAGCACACGTCGCTCTCGTGGCTTTCTCAAGTTGCCAGATGGACTGGTGTCTCAGATTCAGACCCCACCGCGCCTAGTTTATTTTTCTCGAGTTATTTCTCTCTCGCATACTGCCATGACTGTATGCTGGCGCGATATCAGTCTGGATGCAGAGTGTAGCAGAGACATAGCGAGGACCGTGTTGGAGCATATCCTCGTATTCAAGGACCGTAGTGAAGCATTCCGCTAGTTTGAGGACCATCGTGTTACGCGCCGGAGAATACAAGGACTGTAATTATCTTTGTCCTCCTGATTGTTGTTTGAGCCTTTCACTCCAAGAAGCAAAATTCTTAGCTGATCCAATCATCCAATCATAGGTTGGATTGAAAAAAACATACTCTGTTTAAATTTGAGTCTACTCACGACCGCGGCAAAAGATAGAGAGGACCTTTTTTTTTGCGGGTAGAGAGAACTTAATCTAACGAGGATTGGATCACCTACTTGCAAATTTCAAACCACATTTGATGTGGCATCTCTTAATAGTTTATACAGAAAATCAACTTTGGAGATCGAATGAACCTCTCTTGAATGTTTCTTAGCTTCCTCCATCCCTTAGTTTAGTAGCTCCTGACAGGAATAGGTCAGCTAATCAGCAATTAGATGATCACATCACATGCATGATGCATGAACATGTTAAGAATTGTTAATTTTTGTGTCATCGTCTCTCTAAAGTTTTGATTTGATCCCTTCTCCTCTCCCTCTCTTCCTTCGGCTCCATGGGGGGAGCACTTCTCCCTCTGTTCTCTCTGCTCTGCCTCTCCTTCCTCAAAGGTACACCGTAGTTAACATTAGTCACTGTTAGTGCCGTTTCTCTTTCTATTTTTGTGAAAAATCCAGTTATTAACTAAGATTGTAATTGTAATTAATGGCGAACAGGAGCACGGCCTGCCACGTTCACGGTGAAAAACAGCTGCGGCTATACCGTGTGGCCGGGCATCCTCTCCAACGCCGGCGTGGCACCGCCGTCTACCACCGGATTCATGCTCTCCCCGGGCCAGTCCCGCGCTGTGGCCGTCGCCGATGGCTGGTCCGGCCGCATGTGGGGCCGCACGCTCTGCGAACAGGGCTCCTCTGGCGCTGGCTTCGCCTGCGCGACCGGTGACTGCGGTTCGGGCACAGTCGAGTGCTCCGGCCGCGGAGCCGCCCCGCCGGCTACTCTAGCCGAGTTCACGCTCGCTTCCATCGGAGGCGACGACTTCTACGACGTGAGCCTCGTCGACGGCTTCAACGTGCCGGTGCTGGTCAAGCCGGCGAACGGGAGCTGCCCGACCACGGACTGCCCCGGCGACCTGAACGCGCAGTGCCCGCCGGAGCTGCGCGTCGTCGTGGCCGGGGCGGCGGTGGCGTGCCGGAGCGCGTGCGAGGCGTTCGGGACGGAGGCGTACTGCTGCAGCGGCGCGCACGGGACGCCGGCGACGTGCGCGCCCACGGCCTACTCGCGGCTGTTCAAGGCCGCGTGCCCGCGCGCCTACAGCTACGCCTACGACGACGCGACGTCCACGTTCACGTGCCCCGGCGGCAGTGCCGGCTACGGCGTCGTGTTCTGCCCCGCCGGCGGGTCGAGGTACGCTCGTTGGATCATTGTGCGTTGGACGTGCTCGGCACGTCGTGGCCATTTGGCATTTCGATCGCTTCTTTTATTGGACGTGTGCACGTGGACAGCGTCGTGGACTTGCGGCATATGAACGAACTATATTAAGGTTAAATTAGGGGAGATGCGTTTTGGATCTTGGCCTACATGGAGGTCGCATTTTTGAAAAATTCAAAATTCGAAATTTTCAGTTTGAAAAAATATGAAAAATGTATACAAGTAAACAAGGATGAGAGGTGTATGTGTGTAAAATTTCAGAATGAAATACGTTGAAATGTGACCTGTACAAAAAAAACAAATTCATGGTCTGGGAGGGTGAATAATACCATGTGTAAAAAAGCCCTAGATTTTTTTTCACAGCCCTCATTTCAACGTTTTTTGTTCTGAAAATTTACCACACTTGTACATTATGCCTTCATCTATGTCTGTATTTTTTTCAGATTTTTTAAATGAAAAAAATATGTATTTTCATGAATTTTTAATTTTGCATTTGGAGGCCTCCATGGAGCTCGGCCTCCAAAAGCAATTTCTGTTAAATGGGAGAGGCGTTTTGCCTCCATGGGGTCCGGATTTTTTAAAAATTCAAAATTTCCGGTTTCAAAAAAATCTGAACAAAATTATACTAGTAAACAAGGATGTGAGGTGTATGTGTGTAAATTTTCAGGATGAAATACGTTGACCTGTAAAAGAAGACAAATTCATGGTCTGCGAGGGTGAATAGTATCATGTGTTAAAAAAATCCTAGATTTATTTTTCTTGCACAACCTTCATTTCAACATATTTTGTCCTGAAAATTGACACACTTGTGCATTTTACCTTCATCTATATCTGTATTGTTTTTCAAAAAAAATTGATGTGTCAAAATATGAATTTTCATAAATTTTTTATTTTGTATTTGGAGGCCTCCATGGAGCTCGGCCTCCAAAAGCAATTTCTGTTAAATGGGAGAGGCGTTTTCGATCTCGGCCCCCATGGAGGCAGAATTGTTGAAAAATTCAAAATTCATCATTTCCGGTTTCAGAAAATCTAAAAAAAATACAAATAAGAAGGATGTAAGGTGTATGTGTGTAACATTTTAGGATGAAATACGCTAAAATGCGACCTGTACGAAAAAAGACAAATTCATGGTCTGAGAGGGTGAATAGTATCATGTGTTAAAAAGCTCTGGATTTCTTTTTATTTTACGAAGCCCTCATTTCAACGTATTTCGTCCTGAAATTTTACACACTTGTGCATTATGCCTTCATCTATGTCTGTATTTCTTATCAGATTTTTAAAAATTAACTATTGTATTATGCGACAAACCTACAGGCCCCAACTCTCCCTGCAAGGCATCTTTCAGTGCACAAATACTTAAATACGATGCTAAGTTCATGAAAGGATGTATAGTAACTAAAATCCCAATGCATATGTGATTAACTTCTTGTAGATAAACTTCATTTATAATTTTTTAGCAACTAAACTCTTCCATGCATAACAGTCATTTTGCATACTTTCACATGTTCGGGACTATGGGTGATTGGGCCACCAAAACTGTTTTCAGCGTGGAAAGTAGTTCATTTTTACTATCGTAAATAGGGATTGATACGGGGATCGGCAACTCAAGCGGACAGCAAAGTTGAGTTTTGGGCACTTTTTTTTTTTGGAGGTGGGATAGGTAATCTCATTGAGATGCTCCCTGCTTAAATTGGTCGAAATGTATGCGTGTTGTCAGTTTACAAGTTATAGATCATGTGGTTTTGGTGCCTCAACTGAACATGATAGAGTCAGTAGCTTCCCTTGGGCTTGCAAAAACAGTTCATTTAGCTACAGCAATTTCACTACGACATACACGCATGTGCATCATTCATGAGCTAATATGCTGATACTTTTCTCTTGTCGTGGACCCAGTGGGAACCAGGCGTCGCCACCGACAAGTGCCGCCTACCCACCAATGGTGTTCTCGTCTGGGGGCGCAGATCCGGCGACAATCACCCTCCTTCCTCTCCTCATGGCCATCTTTCAAGCGATGACGACGCGGTGAACCGGGTGATCCGAAACATTCAGCAAAATTTGCTGGAGGACAGGCCCGGGCTCGGTTGGCATTCACCCAAACAAACAGCAGATTCGTCGCGATACCAATCCGCACCGCAAAGAGCAGTTCATGTTCCTCCTCGACCGGGCAGTTCCTCCTCGACCAGGCAGTGGCATGGTTTCAGAGTGTGTTCTCTCGGATGCCACCCGAGCAGTAATATGCCATGTGGCAAATTTTGTTTAGATGCTCTGTATTTTGAAGAGACGTTACATTTTTTCATCCTGAGGCACGAACCTAGAGAGAGTCTTCTCAGGAGCTGGCAAATGTGTACATGAACAGATAGAGATGCAATTAAGTTTGTTTGAGTTTTCACCACTCAGAGTTCTTTCAGTAACTCCAATAATACCAGGACAAATAACCCTCTTACAGGTTGAAACAAGGCATAATGAGGAAGAAGAAAAATAGCAGATGCACTGGAGACACATAAAAGTCAGAACAAGATTTTTTGCTATGATGAACCAGAGATTACTTGTTTTTTATTAAGAGGGGCAAAGCCCTATGGATTCCATTTGTAGACACCAAAACAGTCACTACAGGCTACACTGAATGCTGCAGACTACACAAGATTAGTTGACAGCGGGTAGATGCGAAAAGGATTGGTTTACTCACTGTTAAGGGGGGCATCTAAGACAGTGATCACCTTACCAAAGCGCTTCGAGGTTACGTCTGCCCATTCACAGACCCGCCCGTAATCATCATCACCCCATATTGCTTCTGTGAGGATTGGTTCTATTGTCAGCTGCTCAAGAACAGAAGCATTTCCCAGGATACAGCACGCCAGCTCAATCTGAGACTTGTAACACTGAAACCCACTAATGAAGACCGTCTTGAGATGATCATGGCGACGCATACAGGGAGCTTCCACTCCCGCCACCTCGGCACTTACGAAAGCACCGGACCTCAGATAGGACATCTGCATTGGAAGCTTGCAATCATTTGGTCAAATTAATCCAAATACAGTTCTTTCTAGAAGGTTCATATATTTAGTCTTTGCAACAAATAAAATGGTACTCACATGCAAGTCCAATGTCTCCAGTCGCGGTGCACTGTCCAACCAATGGGCCAGTTGAAGAACTCCATTATAGTCATTTACATCTCTAGCAAGGACGATAATTTTACAAGTCATATGCCTCAGATGCATAAACATGCCCTGTGGTCTTAATGGCAGCTCCAGGGACTGAAACATGACATGAATAAATAAGATGACACAGACAGTAACACCAAGTTTGAAGAATTATGAGGTAAGCTAAAAGATAAAACAGCAGGTAACCTGTCCATATTTTGATATAAAAGCTCGCACAATTAATATCTTCACTGGGGAAATGCTTGGAATTACATTGAATGCATGGGGCAGTACATTAGAGGCCTCAAACGCAATTGTTGCCTTCTCTAATTTTGAACAACCATGAAGCACTATAGGGATCAGTCGTCCATTGTACTCAAAATGAGCAAGATCAGCTGCATGAATCTCAACCATCTGGAGGTCCATTCCGGCAATCAGCAAATGTTGAAGTTTATCGAGTTTGTGTGGTACGATTAAGTCATCCACACCAGAACACCATTGGATCTCTAAGTCCTCAAGTCTTGAACATTTTGCAAGCAAGCCTGGAAAATCTCCAAATATCTGAACAGAGCTCAAAACAAGCCTTCTGAGTATTGTAAAGCGGCATATTCCTGAGCGTGGCTTTATAGAAACACTGGCGAGAGACAAGGACTGCACAAATGAGCTACCTTGATCCTCTAAGGCCTCAAGAGGAAAGTGGGGAGCTTCTTCAACTGGGTAATCAGATATCTTCAGATCAAAATCTATTATTTTTGCCTTTGATGAAGCGGCAAACCGAATCCACCTGTCAAGATGATGAGAGTCCTCTTTGTGCAGGCGACAGATGATGCTGAACTTATTGATTCCAATCCCGCTATGCCGTTGAATAACGGAATTTACAGTTTCAATGAACTTTGCTCGTGTTATTTTGGTATTATACTGATTAGTGGATTGGTCACTGGTGCCAGTGCCATTGACCTGATCAGCGGAATTGTCATCGGTGTTAGAATCCACATCAACGGGTTCATTGAAACATAGGTCGCAGTGGAATCTCCAGAGCGTAGTCCAACTTCTTGAAACAATGCTCGTCCTCACGGCCTCTTTCAGTGGCAGCAGTGAGATTATAACTGGCTGAACCTCCTGCTACACGAGAGTACCCGAATTTTTAGAGGGGTTGCATTTTACCTAAAAGTAACTGGCTGGCACAATGAGCTCAGAGTGCATGTATTTTCAAGGAGAAATACGAGCAGATGCAGACCGCAACCTTTTTTCTGTGGAGGTGTTTAACTGTAACTAATGAAGGTTCAGATATGTGAAGAGGAAATCTGAGCAGATGCAAGCTGCAGTTTTTTCAGATCCG
>LR880972.1:979168269-979181093 GCA_904067115.1 Aegilops sharonensis
GGAACTAATAATAACGGAATGGAAGTTACCGCCGGAAGGTCCTCCATCCGGAAGGACGGCCTGTCGGCGACGCCGTGGTGGTTCTCCGACCTGCTCCGCTTGGCCGCCGCCGCCTCTTCCATGGGCTGCTGCAGGGAGGGAGGGAGGAAGAGGAACCCTAGGTTAATAGAGAAAGGGAGGAGACTCCACAGATCGACCCATCCATCGGGAAAACTTAGGAGAGAGGATTGGGGAGAGGATGATCACCTGTCGATCTGGAGAAGGGGGAGGAGGAGCTGCTTCGTCTTCCCCGGCGCCGGCCATCTCTGCTCTGCTGCTCCTCTTCGACCAGAGGAGCTCACTTCACTTCGACTTCTTTTTTACACAAGAGGAATGCAATGGGAAATGGACTCCGCAAGATATAGCGCCCACTTGTCAGTTATTAAATTTACAACCGGATCCCTCTAGAAAGTAACACAAAAACCCTGAAAACAAAATGTAAATTACAATTAGGTTCATACTCGTCTGTGTCGCCCATGGCGCCGGCATCGTCTGCAGGGGTGGCGTGCTTGAGCCAGGTGCGGCGTGCTTGAGCAGGACCGCCTTGAAGAGATCCTGGAGGCCGAGCAGCGATCCGTCGAGCGGGCCCTTGAAGCGTATCGCCTCTGCCTCCATCTCGTATATGGCACGCAGCGCAGAAACCGTCGCACCTGGTCGTGGCCAGCGACTTTGGTGGTGGTGCGGCCAAGGAACCCGGCCGGCTCTTCCACCCTCCAGACGACCTCGTCTTCCCACGCCCCCATGTCCTTGATGGCATCATCGGTGCTGTGCCAAACGACGCTCTCCGCCTTGGAGATGCCCTCGATTCTGAAGGGGCGACCTTATGCGGCAGGCTCTGGTTGCTCCATGGTGTCGTGCCGCCAACCGAGGGAGGAGCAACGGTGAGGCGACGGTGAGCTTAGTGGCGGCGGGGGCGCAGAACAGAAGCGGTTGGGGCTGAAATTTCACTCCCGCCAAAAATAGAAGGCATTGTAAAAAGAGGGAGAAATCCTGGAAATATGGTGGACGGGGGACGAAATATACAGGTCCCCATAAAAATATTTACGGACGAGCCGTTTTACATGACCAGGTCGGGATAATTTTTCCCCTGATCCTGTAAAACAACGGTTATTTTGCGGGACGAAGCGATCTACAGGATCTGCTAATTTATCCGCTAACGATCATTCTCACACAAGGATAATTTATCCTCCGCTGCTTATGCCTAGCCAATATTTACTTCAACGCTCGACAGTGGACTAAAAAATCTCCACTCTTCTTTCCGCCTCCTCTGCCTCTTCTCCTCCCCTATACCCGCCGGCAGTTGCCCTTCCATTGACAAGGCCCTGCCGCCTGCCGTGCCCTACTTATTCTCGGAGAAGTCTGCGACATGTCCGTCGCCGGTGGATGTGAGGTCCACGATGGAAATGGTGGCGCCGGCGTTGTCGTCGTCGAACCGGCCTGCCCGATAGTTCGTCGGCGGGGTGTAGGAGACGCAGTTGGCGTTGTTCTCTTTCCACGATCGCCTGCAGCTGCGCCTCCACGACGGCCGCTTCCCGTCAAGCGGCGGCTTGAGCGTCGACAGCCTCATAGATCGCACGCTGCTCCGCGACGAAGTTGGGGTTAGCCGCGGCCATTGCCGTCACGGGCTGCTCACTCGCGTGCTCGCTTCGATCTGTCCTTCTGCCAGCCGGTATTGCTCTAGGAGGAACATTTGTACCGTTGTATCTCCTGCGCCTGCTGGAACGCCGACATAGACGTCGGCGCAGGCTGCTCCTCCGCCATGGCGGCGTTGTAGTGCGCCTGCTCCATGGTGAAGTCGGCATGCACACGTGCAAGCTCTGGTGCGGTGTCGTCATAGCCCGTCTCTGTCGTGGGGTCTTCCTCGTCGTCGGAGACCTTAGGGGAGCTAGTCGGCATGTCGGCCTCAATCCTCCTGGCACGACGGCTCTGCCAGGCGGCCGCAAGGGTGGGCAGCTCGTGCTTCATCTCCGTCGATAGGCTCTCCCACAGAGCGTTGCCGCATGCAGCCATGGTAGACATGGTGCAAGGGAGGAAGATGTGGAGTGGCTTGTGTTGTGGCGTGGAGTAGGCCGGGTGTGGCCGCCTTTAAATAGCGGAGTCCGGTCAGTCCAGGCGTCCGGGTGCGTCAATGCGCGACGCCAGAGTGGGTCTCTCGGCCGGCGAGCCTACTTAATGGCGGCATACGGACGGATGAGAAATTGAACGGGCGTGGCATATATCCGTTCCGTCCCGTCCAGTAAAAGTCCCGTCCTGCAGACAGGGACACCAGCTGCCCGCGGACGTGACCTCTCGGCGGAAACGGATATATGCCACGCCGAGAGGTCACGTCCGCGGGCAGCTGGTATCGAACGGAAACACGCGCGGGTGAGGGACGGTTTGAGTGAATAGGGTGGCTAGAAGCGGGCGTGGGTGCTGCCCGGACGCCGGCAAAGCCCCACGCTTGTCTTTGGTTTATGGGAAAATATATCTAAACCGTTTTACGAACCGATGCAAGACCGTATTAGATGACACAATATGTAAAAACGCACTGTCCAAATAGTTACGGGCGCTTTGAGGGTGAGCTTTTGAGATGCCCTTGGTGTTTTGCTTCTTGGGAGTTGGAGCGAGGTTGTACACGAGTGTGCCGACAAATGGATGTGGAAAAGTAAAGACCGGCCGGGGGACCCGAGTCAAGTCAACGTTGTTTATTCGTTCACTCAACTCAAGGAGGAGGAAGTAGTTCGGTGTGGTGCACCCACGCGCTCATCTAGCCGCCTCCACGACTGCTTGCTCCACTCCAGCCGCTGCTAGCTCCGGGCGGCGAGCGGAACGGTGGTGATGGTGTCGACGAGGAAGACTCTTCCCCCCCTGGTACCCTCGCCTCCTCCCAGCAACTCGCCTCCCCTCTTCTGCTCACCGACACCCTCTAGGAACGCACGGCGGCGGCCACAGCGAGCGCGAGGGCAGAGCTTCGGAGATACACCGGGAGCCTGGTTAGTTGCCGCCTGCTCTCCTCCCCTCCCCCCTCTCATTTTTTCCAAATCGACGAATCGTGGTGCGAATGCTCGCGTGAGATCCACGAATCCGGCGCGAACCCAGATCTAGATCGGGATTCGAAGCCCATTCCACTGTAGTATCTGGTAGCTATGACCCTAGCAACGGAGATGATGCATGGCTATGTACTAGAGTAATTGCGAATGTTAATCAACCATAATCTCTTGTCTTACATACGCTGCAAGATTATCTCTGTGTCAGGGAGAAGAAGGTCATCATCGGTCGTCTCGGATAAGCCTGGGTGGGATAAAACAGCAGCATGGACTTTAACCTCCAGCTCCTTGAAGCTATTACAAACAACTTTTCAGAGGATCAGAGAGTTGGCAGCGGTGACCATGCAGATGTTTATAGGGTATGACTAGCTCCCAAATTAATAATACCATCACTGACTACAAGCTCGGTCGTGTATGCTAACAAGTACTCCCTCCGTCCCATAATATAAGACGTTTTTTAACACTTGGGAGTAATTTTTACAGGCGGTGCTTAATGGGGAAGAGATTGCTGTGAAGAAGCTTCATCACTTACAAGGACTCGATGATAGGGCATTAAACATTGAACTCCGTAACCTTATCAAAGTCTCTCACAAAAATGTTGTACGCTTAATTGGCTACTGCTACGAAACTCGGCATACATACATCCAGCACAAGGGAGTACTTGTTTTTGCTAAAGAAATGGAGCGAGCTCTTTGCTTCAAATATGTGCCTGGCGGGAGCCTCGATAAACATATTGCAGGTATAAACATATTGCAGCTATATATGGTTCAGTAGTTTTATACTCCCTCCATTTCAAAATATAGTGCGCCCGTGCTTCCCGAGGTCTAACTTTGACCATAAATTTAACCAACGAGACCGACTGCAGCGGGGGAAAAATTATATAATTGAAAACTTCTTTTGAATACGAATTCACTGGTATAACTTTTGTTCCCGCCGCAGTCGGTCTTGTTGGTTAAATTTATGGTCAAATTTGAAGCACGGGAATAGAGAGGAAGCACTATATTTTGGAACGGAGGGAGTACGTCTAAGAAATATGACCGTTGTTTCCTTCTACTTGCAGATGAATCTTGTGAACTTGATTGGCCCAAATGTTACAAAATCATTAAAGGGACGTGCGAGGGGTTAAATTACCTTCACACCAAGCTGGAAACGCCTATGTTCCATCTGGGTTTAAAGCCTTCTAACATATTGCTGGATGAGAGCATGACGCCCAAAATTTCAGGTCTTGGTTTGGCCATACGTGTTCATTCAACAGAAACGCACAAAACAGAGATACCCAGAGGCATACCGTAAGCTAGTGCATGTTTTAAGCCAGTGATTTATTCTAGTATTGCTTTAAATAGATTTTTTCATTGTATTACACTAACTGTATCTATTATGCTTATGACATCATGCAGAGGGCACATGCCGCCAGAATACCGAGATAGTGGCTTGGTATCAAACAAGTTTGACGTGTTTAGTTTGGGCATCATAATTATAAAAACAGTGGCTGGAAATATGGGCTACTTCTGCTATTCTGAAATGTCTCCCAAAGATTTTATTGAGTTTGTAAGAAAAAAAATCAATATTTATCTATACCATGAATACATATGGGGTCTTTCCACATTGAAAGTTTATTTATTTTGCATCCATCTGCTGCTTTTCTAGGATAGCTTATATTCCAATTTCACATGTAGGTAAGTGTAAACTGGATGAAGAGGTGGCAGGCAATGCCGGGTTACTATTCATCACACGAAATAGACATCCTAACAGTGATTACATGTATTGAGACCGCATTAAGATGTGTTGATACCGACCAAGAAAAGAGGCCCTGCATAGAGGATATTGTCCATGAACTGGACGAACTAGAAGCTGAGATTAAGAGAATAAGGTTACTAGCTCCTGATCCTATGCAGATTCTCTTGAGTAATCAAGGCCCTGGCATGGAGTTTCCAAAAATTTCCAGGCTATGTATGGCCCATAACTTGGCCCAATATAAGCGCATCCTGGATTTTAAATTCAGTTTGATTGAAGCTATTACAAATGGTTTTTCAGATGATCAAAAAATTGGGAGTGATGGGTATGGAGATGTTTACAGGGTATGCATGACCAATTATCCTATTTCCTATCTCTACTTGGCAAATTAATAATACCACCGTTGGCTATAATCTGGTCTGATCATGCTAAATAGCGGTTTTAACAGGCATTATATAATGGGGAAGAGATTGTTGTGAAGAAGCTTCATTCCTTGGAGGGACTTGATGACAAAGAATTTGAGAATGAAATGCATATCCTTACCAAGGTCCATCACAAAAATGTTGGTCGGTTAATTGGCTACTGCTACAAAACTTGCCTTATAAATGTTGAGCACAATGCCGAACATGCTTCCTCAGTGGCAACAGAGCGAGTTCTATGCTTTGAATATACAGAAAGTGGAAGCCTTGATAAACATATTGCAGGTAAAATCATTATGACCGACAATTTGCTCTATATGCACTAGTTTGCAGGCCAAAGATAAATAGATTCGCAGGCATATGCCACCTTTCCTCATTTGCTTGCCTTTTACTTATTTGCAGATGAACCTTGCCTACTTGATTGGTCCACACTTTACAAAATTATTAAAGGGACTTGTGAGGGCTTAAATCACCTTCTCAGTGCACAGCAAAAACCTATTCTCCATCTAGACTTGACACCTGCTAACATTTTTCTGGTTAAGGGCAAGACACCTAAAATTATAGGTTTTGGTTTGTGGAGACTTATTGATTCGACAAAAATGCATCAAACAAAGATCTTCAAAGAAACACAGTAAGTTGATGGATCATATTGTAAGACGTTAATTCTTGTAAATATTTTACAAAAATGTCCTTGTTCTCAGTGCACTAACTGTATATCTATTTGTGATGCTTATGATATCATGCAGCGGGTACATGCCACCGGAATATGTCGACACTGGCTTTATATCAAACAAGCTTGACGTGTTCAGTTTGGGTGCCATAATTATAAAGCTGATGGCCGGAAATATCGGCTACTCTCGTTGTTTCGAAATGTCTCCCAAAGATTTTATTCAACATGTAAGAATAAACTCGTTATATGTCATTCCATTTATTTTTGCACGCAACCTTTGTACTATCATTCTAGGGGACTTCATGTTCCAATTTGTATGCAGGTTAGTGACAATTGGACGAAAAGGTTGCATGCAATGCCAGGATATTCACCATACGAAATAGACATCCTACGATTGAGTACATGTGTTGAGATTGCATTAAGATGTGTGGACAATGACCGAGAGAAAAGGCCCTGTATAGAAGACATTGTCCATAAACTGGGGGAACTAGAAGCTAGGGTTAAGACAATAATGTTACTACCTCACGATCATAGGCAAAGCCTCTTGACTGACCTGGACCCTGGCTTCTACGCTCCAAAACATATCAGGCTATATATGTCCCATAAGTTGGCCCAAGATGGAGCTTTTACACGGTATAAATCTAGTTGGTCGAGGATTGATTCTCAGCCAGGCCCCACCAGTACTGCTCATGGTCAGTCAAAAGAAAGTCTCCAGGTATGTATAATAGATCAATGACTCAAATCATATTTTTCACAATATACATCTATGTAGACTAATGCAGCTTGCATTGTGTGCTATTACTAGTTCATGAAAAATCGCAGTAGATGGACATTCAGAAGACTAGTTAAAGATTCCGATAGTCAATGGCCCTGCCTACCTTTGGTGGCCTATTGAGGGAGCTAACCACTTTGATAATATGGTTAACTCTGCTAGAGGCTGGCTGAGACTGAGATCCCTGTAATTTGCAGAAATGTACCATCAATTAGACATAACACATTGGGAGCTTCTAGTTTGCTTATATGTTGCTCAACAAACATACCCCGATTATATGCCATCAACAGAACACAAGTTTTTCTTATTTTCCTTTGCCGTTATCATCCCGTTAATTTGAGATAAAATTGGGTAAGAAGTCTCTTTTCCTATTTTTCTTCGTGTGCAAGCATGGAGCATGGTTGTACTTAACTTTCCATGTTTCTAGCACATGGATAGTTTTACAGTAGGTCTGTTTACAGAAAAGGCATCACCCATATATTCTTTGTTGGATAGCTATTTTAAAGTTAAGCCAAAAGTGCTAATAAAAATAGTATAACTGCAACTCATCAATAACCAAGGAGCTCTTTATGCAGACGGGGTCTATTCCGCAATATATGTCGTTACAACATTTAAGAGACATCACAAACAACTTCTCTGATGAGCGAATAATTGGTAGAGGTGGTTTCTATGTGGTATATAAGGTAAGAATAAATCATATATATTTTTGTTTCCTCACATATAAACCACATCCATATTAATACAATACTTTAAACAGGGTGTGCAACAAAATGCGAAAATGGTTGCAGTGAAGAAGCTTGTGAATCCAACGCTGAGTTCACAGGTGGAATTTGAGAAGGAGGTTAAACTCCTTATGGAACTAAATCACCCAAATATAGTGCAACAAGTAGGCTACTGCTATGAAACACAGAATCTGTGTATGGTTCATGAAGGAAAATGCATTTTTGCTGAGTATACTCACACTTTGCTTTGCTTAGAACTTCTGACGAAAGGAAGTCTTGATAAGTATATTTCAGGTATGATATTTATATGTGGAAAACCACTTGTTTCTCTACTTATAAGAGTTCTTTGAGACTGCAGTTTTCATAGATTAATCATAGTTCTCAAATATTATGTTCTTATTACGATAGCAAAAGGAGAATACAGTAAATTTGAAGTCCTATATAGATAGAATAACAATAACAGATTTTCAAGTGGACATCTATAGAATGCTCTTATGTTCTTTAAAAATGCAGCTGCATCTTCTGGACTTGATTGGCACAGGCGCTGCAAAATAATTGAGGGGGTTTCCTATGGTCTAGAGTACCTTCATGAGCAATCTAAAGAACCCATTCTTCACTTGGACCTAAAACCTGCGAACATATTGCTAGATGATAATATGCTGCCAAAAATTACAGACTTTGGTCTGTCAAGACTATTTGATCAAAGCCGAACTATTCAGACTGCAAATACTAGTGGAACACTGTAAGTAAATCACCTCTTGATAAGTCGTCACCTTTCAGTAATCAGCGGAATGCGTTTTATTATCCTTCTCTTAACATTCCATATTCAACTATGTTTCATTGTAGAGGTTACATGGCGCCAGAATACCTGCGAGGTATAATCACACCTATGTCAGACATATTCAGTTTGGGTGTTATAATCCTGGAGGTAATAACAGGGCACAGGGACTACCCATATGATATTAGATCATCTTCCAAGGACTTCATCGAGCATGTAAGAAAAATCTGTTGAACGTTCAAGATGGAGGCCACTTTGCACTATCTCACATTTCATCATTGTATTCTATTTCACAGGAGCTTCAAAACTGGAGAAATAGGCTGCAAAAAGAACCAGGGTCTAGATCGCTAGAAACAGATTGCCAACAAATAAAAAATTGCATTCAAATAGGTCTAATCTGCGTGAATCCTGAGCGGACCAAAAGACCTACCATGAAGAAAATTATTGATATGCTTGAAGGCTTGGAAAGTACGGATTGGTACATTAACAATCAGGTAGCACTTTTAGCCAAAGAATGGTAATGTTGGGTTGTTGTGTCGCATACAATTATATAATCTATTTAGTCTACTTTTGCCCACTAAAGAGCACAAAACATCACATTTGAATATTTGTACCTAGAAAGTGAATAATGTTATAACTAGATTCAAAATGTTGGTTTATATTCGAAGTAGTAAACTAGTTTACAGGGCTAAGCTATGCACTTAATGAACATAGTAACTATGCCACTTTGTAACTTTTAATTCCCATTGAATCGAAATTTCTTCAGTCTATTGTAACTAGGGTGCACCTTACCTTTTAAATAAAAGATGGGAAGTTTTGGCCAACTCATTACCAGACAGGTTTTAAGAGATTATGTAGTATTCATCTTTATGACCAGGGATAGCAAAAAATCTTTTAAGTATGATAGTTATACATATAAAATACTTTTTATGAACTGAAATTAACAGTCTGAGCGAATTAGCTCATGTGCATCATCTGCGTGCTAAGCCGCTTAGTCTTACTCCTAATGGTTCTCGAAAAGCTTTCCCTCAAACTTCAAGCATTGACATCACATAAAATGTTTAGTCAACTCTCCAAGTTTGACCACTGATATCTTCTAAAATCTTCAGATTATAAATGTACAAGTCTCGTAGAGCAAAACTTCAAAATTGCATTTTTTTTTCAAAGCAACATCTTTGGACAACCAGAGAGTATAAATCTAGAAACCTTTCATTCTTTTTTTGCAATAAATAAATAAATTAAGAAAAAACTTAACCAGCAATCTGGTCCATTCCAGTTATCAAGCCATGAAATCCAAGCGGAGCTATAGCTATTGAAGGAGGTCACCATGTATCCACTGCGGCTTCCATCTTCTTGGTATGCCACTTCACTGTGTTCGTTCGACAGGGCGTTGGATCTCTGTTCGTGCTACATGCAATTGTCGTTTATGTTTGACAGCTGGCTATGCAAGGTATCAATTTGCTTAATCTACACTCCTAGTTCTAGCTAGTGCATAGTATCACATATCTGAAATTTTGCTAGTTCCTGGAGACATATGCACTAGTACCTACGGGCATTGTTGTGACAAAAGGATGAAAAGCATCAAAGTCTTTCAGAGTTGGTGTAACTCTATCAGCAAATGCTAATCAGTAGACAAGGGTGCTCGTCTGCCATCTTCTATATATTCTTGTTTGAGTGCTATCTGTTACAGGTGTTGTACATAATCTACCTTTGGTATATATGCATAGTCTGTACGTAACAAACATTTTATCTCGCTGGAAATAATTGCTGCACAGAATCAAAATCCCCATCTGCTACGTCCCCTAGATGTTCTAGCCCATCAGACCTGAACCTGGATCGCCGTCGTGTGGGTGCCGGTGTTGTTATGCGTGATCATGGCAGATTTTATTTTTGGACGGGCTGTCGGTGCTCACTACTCTTTTGAGAACGTCTGTAACATTGATCTTGTTGAAGCCTGGGCTGTACGGCATGCTGTACTTTCTGCGAAAGATTCACGATTTGACAGGGTCATCTTAGCTTCAGACTGTCTTTCTTCTTTGGTTAACAAGCCGAACTCATCATTGTGCAACAGCATGACATCAAATTGAAGGCTGAAACTTTGAGATCGTTTTCTTTTATCCATGATAGCGCTCAATCTGCAATACATGATGCCGGCCTTGTGTGCGTCAGTAAGGTGCCGAAGCTGTTCTCTGTCCTCTGTACTGAACAAGCTTTGTTCCATCAATAGAACCCTGTTGATTATATGAGCAAAATTCTGTTTAATTCAAACTCTTCAGAATTGGAGCTATCGAGATTCTTTCAATTCTAGCCTCTGCTCTAATTCTTTGCTGAACCGCACAAACAAACAACAAATTCATCTCAACGCCGAACCGTTTTACTTCATCTTTCAAGAGCTGGCAAATGTATACGAGCAGAGAGTTTGAGCTTTCATTACTCATGTTCTATCAGTACAGTTTTATTTTGGCATAAAAATGCTCCTGACTATATTTAGTTAAATAGCCGGGAACATCGGTTCGTTCGTAATGGACTTGTAGGCTGAAGAAATTGAACCATATGCGGACAAGAAAGGCCTCTGATACAACCTCAAATTTCTTCAAACATTGGTTGTCAGGCAAAAAAAAGGCATTGGTTTACAATTAATTTTAGATCCTCTGGTTTGGTTTTGGTGCCTCACCTTCTGAACATGACAGCGGCAGTAGCTGTCCTTGGCATTTGCAGAAACGGCGTCGCAGGCGAGCAGTGCAGCCCACCCACCCAGGATTTTGGTTGGCATTTGCCCAGGCTAAGATGGAACGAGATCCTCTAACATCACGAAGGGATGTTAGAGAAGCTACAGTATCCTAACATCCCTTCTTCATATCCATATGATTAAGCCTAAAATGACATGAATTAATTTGCAAATTACAAATCTATTGTATACATTTATAAAATTTACATACAAACAAAATTATGGTGCAATAAAATTAATTTCGAATTTTATTTTCTATGAACAGTAATTGCGCACAGTGTCTTTGCTACAGTGCACGTGACATTCCTTCTTCGTTTTGCATTGGGATTGTACTGTAGCTTTGTGACATCCCTTCATGATGTTAGAGTGCACAAAAAGAGAGCGTAGTACTAGTAGACATTCTAATAAAAAATTGTTGACCTTTTCCTTTAAAAAACAACCATTACAACGTGGATCTACATGGCATATCACTGCATACATACCCCCATCGCGAGGTGCTCGCCTGACCAGCAGAAGACGACCCGTCACAACCCTAACCGGCCCGCTCTGACCCAAATCAGGCCCAAAAGGGCCTAGATCTGAGCTTGCGAGGTGTCGCCGGCCACTGCCTGCCCGAAGCGCCGTCAGCCGAGCCACACCGCCGCCAAGCCCACCTGCCCAAGTCGGCGGCAACGGCGAGAGGGAGGGGCGCGACCGAGGGCAGAGAGGTGGGGGAGAGGGGGCTGCCCCGGTCGCCTCGCTCGGGGAGGCGAAGCGGGGGGTACGATGGGGGAGCGGGGCCAATACGAGGGGATGTGGATGTTTGATTCCAGATGGTGGCAATTGCAGGGTCCCAAAAGCCAAGTCATTTTTCAAGGAAGACATAATCATATTGCTGACAACATGGAGCAAGGAATAATCAAGATATGCCTTGTACACTATTTAAACATGTCGTACGACTTTTTGTAGAGATAATCTATTTAAAAATATTAACTGGTCAATATTACAACTTACCAAAGTCTGTATTATGGACACTTGTGCATGTTAGATATACCGCATACACACTCTATTCAGTCGCATCTAAAATGGTCAGTCTTGATATCTATCAAGTTACTTAATTGATACACTATAAAACACTACCCGGTTCACTTGATATTTAGGAATACAATGAGAAAGGATACATACAAATACAATATAATCATTAAATGTGTAGTTTATTTGTGAAATATTTTGATAATATTGAATTGCTCAAATCTATGATGAAATCCATTCTAACAAAAAAATAATCTTAAGCATGCATTATTTTTTTGCAAAATGACGCATTTCACATAGCATTAGAAATGTATTACTAATGATAAATAGTAGAAATGGATGCATTTTATAGTAATATATGAGTTTGTTTACATTCTTAATGTTAATAGTTACCTAAAAGTACTATTAATATAGTATGTCAAAAGCAATCTACATTTGATGATAAGATAGTTAGGAAATAGAAAAATTCGGTATAAACAGACAATTACATATTACTAGACTGGTGAAAGTGTGAATGACGACATAAACGATAAGTTTTTGTCATACCCTCCAATTCTATCACCATCGTATGGTTGCTGTTTCACGAGACGTTTCGCGAAGACTCAACATGCAAAAAAATATTTAATGTATTAATCTTTAATTTAATGTGCTCTATAAACCATATCTGATGTAGGTGCAATTATAAATGTTCGTAAATTATGAGTTAATGTGCACAATGCATGGTTGTGGTTAACCGTCGATCTGTAATTATTGCAATATTCACACCTTTTTTTAATTCTGGATTTTATATACGGTCTGTCTCATTTCTCATCTATTGTTGTCATCCTAGTACTGATCTCTGAAGGCCTTTCTGTTGGGGAACATAGTAATAATTCAAAATTTTCCTACCGTGTCGCCAAGATCAATCTAGGAGATACTAGCGGGG
>LR880972.1:979271686-979289976 GCA_904067115.1 Aegilops sharonensis
TGATACGTCTCCAACGTATCTATAATTTTTGATTGTTCCATGCTATTATAGTACCCCTTTTGGATGTTTATGGGCTTTATTTTACACATTTATATAATTTTTGGGACTAACCTACTAACCGGAGGCCCAGCCCATATTGCTGTTTTTTTGCCTATTTCAGTATTTCGAAGAAAAGGAATATCAAACGGAGTCCAAACGGAATGAAACCTTTGGGAGCGTGATTTTCGGAACAAATGTGATCCAGAGGACTTGGAGTGCAAGTCAAGAAGCAGCCGAGGCCCCCACGAGATAGGAGGCCGCCCCCCCTTAGGGCGCGCCCCCTGTCTCGTGGGCCCCTCGGGCTTCCACCGACGTACTTCTACCTCCTAAATATACCTACGTACCCCGAAAACATCCAGGAGCACCACGAAACACAATTTCCACCGCAGTAACCTTCTGTATCCGCGAGATCTCATCTTGGAGCCTTCGCCGGCACTCTGCCGGAGGGGGAATCGACCATGGAGGGCTTCTACATCAACATCCTTGCCCCTCCGATGAGTTGTGAGTAGTTTACCACAGACCTATTGGTCCATAGTTATTAGCTAGATGACTTGTTCTCTCTTTTTGGATCTCAATACAATGTTCTCCCCCTCTCTTGTGGAGATCTATTCGATGTAAACTCTTTTTGCGGTGTGTTTGTCGAGATTCGATGAATTGTGGGTTTATGATCAAGTTTATCTATGAATAATATTTGAATCTTCTCTGAATTATTTTATGTATGATTGAGTTATCTTTGCAAGTCTCTTTGAATTATTAGTTTGGTTTGGCCTACTAGATTGATCTTTCTTGCCATGGGAGAAGTGCTTAGCTTTGGGTTCAATCTTGCGGTGTCCTTACCCAGTGACAGAAAGGGTTGCAAGGCACGTATTGTATTGTTGCCATCGAGGATAACAAGATGGGGTTTATATCATATTGCTTGAGTTTATCCCTCTACATCATGTCATCTTGCTTAATGTGTTACTCTGTTCTTATGAACATAATACTCTAGATGCAGGCAGGAGTCGGTCGATGTGTGGAGTAATAGTAGTAGATGCAGGCAGGAGTCGGTCTACTTGTTATGGACGTGATGCCTATATACATGATCATGCCTAGATAATCTCATAACTATGCGCTTTTCTATCAATTGCTCGACAGTAATTTGTTCACCCACCGTAATACTTATGCTATCTTGAGAGAAGCCACTAGTGAAACCTATGGCCCCCGGGTCCATCTCTTATCATATTTGCTTTCAATCTACTTTTATTTGCATCTTTACTTTTTGCATCTATATTATAAAATACCAAAAATATATTTATCTTATCTTACTATCTTTATTAGATCTCACTTTCGCAAGTGGCCGTGAAGGGATTGACAACCCCTTTATTGCGTTGGTTGCGAGTTCTCAGTTTGTTTGTGTAGGTGCGTGGGACTTTTGAGGAGCCTCCTATTGGATTGATACCTTGGTTCTCAAAAACTGAGGGAAATACTTATGCTACTGTTGCTACATCACCCTCTCATTTTCGACGAAAACCAACACAAGCTCAAGATGTAGCAGGATCCAATGTTGAAAGGTTCGCTTCATCTGCATGTGTAAGTTCAAAGAATTATCGTAGACAAGTTCAGAAGTTTGATTTCGTGAGAAAGTGTGTGATTTCTATCAGTATTTTGTATGATTCGAACTGCAACAAATTTTACATTGTCTAAATTTGTGTTGCACCTGAGGCGTGAAAACTAATCCGTGAAATTACGCCGTGAAAGAAGTCATCCCATCTACTTCTCTAGAACTAGAAGTTCTTGCTATTTCCTTGCAACAAAAAAGAAAACAATTCTGTAAATTTGCTCCTGATTTCGTTTAGTCCATGCTGATTTTAATTGCAAATCTCATTTTGTGATTGATTAAATTTTCGAGCACCATACTCCCATGATGTAGGTCTACCATATTCCATCGCTGGACTATGCCTTCTACCGGCAGCCCCTGAACAAACCTCAAGTCTCATACTTGTTCCTGTTTTTTGCAGGATGCAACAAAAAGCAAGATTCACAAGTTCATCTTGTGGATGCTTTTTCAGTATATCTACTTCCCGTTGGTAAGTCAAATTTATTATGTGCTTCCATCTTCCTATAGCACAAACAGGTGCTTCTGGTTATGCCTGATAATGATGTTGTACACAAAATGGCTTATGGGATATCAGGATAATGTGTATACAAATGTTTTTTGGTTAATATTTTGTATGACCCATTTGACAGAAAGATTCTTGTTATTTGTGGAGTTTATACAACTCTTCTGTCATCATAGATTATTCATGTTGGTAGTCCAGGTGCAAACACAAAATTAAGTTCGGGTGCATCTACGGGGAAGGTTCGCCTACAAAATAGAGTTCAATTCGGTTAAAAAAGGTAAATTTTACAGAAAAAATGTGCTTGAAAGTTCAATTACAGTCACTAAGAAAGTTCGTACACTTCATTTTCAGGAGTGCACATCTTGCGCGTGCTGCTACTAATCTCAACTTATTGTCCAGTCATACTAGTACTGATGAATATCAAGTTGATGAAAAATGTAGTATTACATGATATTGTAGTACAAGACATTGCGCATGATAGTGCTCAGGCTTGATGGTTAGATATTGTAGTCTCATAAATACATGATAATGCTCCCATGATATATTAGATAACTCATCTCAGCATGATAATTCTACCATGATTTATATAATTTTGTAAAGAAGGTCTATATGTGCAAGTTATCTGATAAAAGAAAGAAGAAAGTCCAGTTGCAAATTTAGGGAAACATGTGTACCTTGAGAAAAGTTTACAAAATAAATGCTAGGAGGTTCATTTCACGCTTGTTTAAATGTCTTCAGTGCAAGTGTGGAGGGCCGGTAAGTTCTACTACCAGTCTACGCCAAGTTCAGGGGCATTGCCACTGACGGAAAGGACAATGAACCAACGACGTCGGATCATGGGTCGAAGGAGGCCGGGTCAAGGCACCATGACTAGTTGTTGTTGTATGTTAGTGTCGTGCTTGTTGATGTGTTGACAAGCAGATCAATATATATGCATGTTGTTTGCTTTTGACATGGTAAATATAAACTATTGGTACAAATTCTAGTTCCTATATCACAAAAGTTCATTGAGAAAAAACATATCAGTTCAATGGATACGTTGTATCTGTTTATCACATATACTTGTGAAAGAGTTCAAAATTTTCTTCCCTTCCTGGAAATTACATGTGATTATTCATTTCTTTTTGGGCAATACAAACAACAATAACTCATTAGGCTTGTATGGCTGAATTTCTTTTCATTTGCTCGTATAACTGGAATGCATCTTTGCTTGTATTATCTCTTGTAACACTAATTAAGATATATATTTTTATGTTGGCATGTCTTTAGGTGCGCCCTAGCCGATCACAGCCACCACCGCAGGCCGTTCAACGCCACCTCCGCAGGCGGTTCATCACAAAAACAGTGATCTGGATCCCGCTAGTTCCCACCAGCAACGCCCGTTCGAGCACGTTGTCGCTCTCCCGCTGCAGCGTGGCTCGGCTACTGCACTTGGTGGAGGTTAGAACCTTTCCTCTTGTTTCCTCTAGTTTTGAACTTCATGGATCCTTAGTGCCTGAAAACATTGAACTTACTGATCCTTCCTTCCTCTGTTCACAGTACATGAATTGGACTGATGAGGAAGATGCATTCTGGGTATATCAAAGCCTGCTGGAGGAGTCACGGGGTTGAGGACCTCCTGCTTAACAATACAACTTCTTGTTTTGTGGCCGGTCGCTCAAGGAGCTGAGTGCAGGCCGCAGTAAGTACATGAGTACTAATATTAGGATATGTATGGTCCCAGTAAGTACATGAGTACTAATTAGCAAGTTTGATGAAAATCTCATCCTGTACTGATACATTCCAAAAATGTGTTGTGTGTTTTCAGGAAAAAACAACTGATGTCGTTGGCCGTTCTTTGCCATCTACTAAAGGTCAGCTTTCGTCATCTCATCCTCATATGTCCGTAAATGTTCAACTGCTGTTTGCTTGAGTGTTCGCAAAACAAGACTAATTATAGCATCTTTTCTGTTTGTATGTATTTGGTTGAACTAATTAAATTTTTGAGTGAAGTTCAAACTTCTCGATGTGTGAAGGTTGAATTAGGTTCAGTTTTGTATGTAAGAGGTTCAGCCAATTTTTTCTGCTACTGAAACAAATCATTTGACAGGGAGTTCAAACTTGCTATACAGGAAAGTGCACATCCTATTTCCCACTCTTTTTCTAGTTTTGATCGCACAAACATTTAAAATAAAATGTTTCATCGGGAAGTTCACACACTACCGTATCAAATGTTCAGGCGTCCTTTTCCTTAAAGTTCATATTAAAAAAAAACCCACCACATTTGGAGAACTCTTCAATTAAATTTTTTAAAAAGAAAAAAAAACATTGCGAACAGCAAGGACAGTTCAGCAAGAAGACTTGTAGTAGTTCATCAGTATGTATCCATTAGAAAAAAATGAAGTTATGATGTTAGTCTTGGTATTGATCTTGCTTAAAATCCGAAAACAATCCGACAACAATCGGAGGAGGAATGCGCCACAAGCAAGTCTATCATCGATGGCAAGGTAATGATGTTCTCCCCTGCTTCCACCTCCATTCGCTGCCTCAGAACACCACGCACTACCGCCCTCCCTTATCCCTTGCAGCTCGCCGTGTGCAAGTTCTTCAGTCCAAGTTCTCCGTCGAGCTCGTCTCTTGTTTCATTTTCCTTAACACTCGGTAAGGAAAATGACCGTTCAACTTGAATTATGTTTTGGACTGATTGTTCAAGTTCTTTCGTATAGAAGGTTCAGAAAGTTTTGTTCCTGAAAATGCACTTATTTGGAGTATGCCAATATATATTCATTTCTGAATTTCGCTCTTGAGTAACAGTTCAACACGTATTACGCCATCAATTCATAATGGAAAGGCAGCAAACAATTCAATACTTGTGTGTTGAAAACGTAACAGTATAGAGAAACTTCCATAGTGGTTCGATGGAATAAATCGCATTAGTTCTGACTTGGATCCGTTCTTGCCTATAATGCATTGAAAAATCAATTTTTTTTGCCTTCGTTAAGGCTTGAGAAGCATGTATCTCATTTATAATACGCTTTGGCATTTGGTCAGTGATATTTATTGCATCCTTCATCACTGATCTTGAGGAGGAGTTTCATTTGTGCATTTCTATATTCATTGTGTAAATCTGTTGATTTTTAATGTTGTAGGGATTTCGGGAGAGTGGAGACCTGGAAGAGCACTTTTAGGCGTTATTGGCCATGACAATAAATGATCAAGAAGATCACTTTCAATAGTCCAGGAAGACAACAACGAGAAAAATGCAACGATGCATCATGCTGACATTGATGAAAAGCTATGATTTTGTGCTCTTGTTTGTTATTATGTCAATGAGAAACCAATACTTCTTTTCTTCAGGTTTCGTGTTTTAATTGGTGAGGGATAAACAAATTTTCCTATTCAAGTGGAAGCTCCCAATATATGATGGATGTGGGAGTTATTTTTACATTCACTGTTCGGTGCTTCTCTTTATGTAATGTTTTATGTTTTCAAGTGCTCGATGAAAATTTATGTTCCTAGTAGTTAATGTATTATTGCCTGAGGAGTTCATGTGTTACTGGCAGTAAGTAAACCTATTAATCACTCTCTCAAGTGTGATGAAAAAATGGGCAGTAAATTGATGAAAAAATATCATCGAGTTCAAAACACACCGAGACACGCGACAGCCACCCCAGTTCAGGCGTAGTAAGTACCTCAGTACGAGTTAAAAACGGTGGTCCGTTCGGAATAAAAGAAATGGTAGAAATTCAAATTGTAAAGTTCAAGCAAAAAAGGAAACCCCATGAAAATCCTGCTTAGTAAGTACCTCAGTACAAGTCGTAAAATGAGAGAAGTTCAGAACAATGTTGTCAAAAAAATGTTGAGTTAAAAAAAAGAAACAAAACAAACACATTTTCTTTTTGAATAAAATATCATTCAGTTCGACGATACAAACATACAAGTACATGGGCGACGATACAGTAAACCGTTGAAAACTTACGAGAAAAATATTACCCAAAAAACAGAGCAAAGTCTAGTTAGTGAAAACACGCTTAGTACAAACCCATGCAAGCATCAGTACAAGTACCCTTTTTCGGAACCATTCAAAATTACTCTACAAAAAATAGCTCAGTACAAACATACACATATGTCAGTACGACTACTCTGTTTTTCAGACGAGAAAACAGCAAGATCTGTCATGCGGTATTCAAAATTACTCTTAAAAAGTTGCGAAGTAGAGAAAACGTTCAACATGACTAAGTTTCTCATTTTCGATAGCTATCCAACGGTATATTATTTGCCATATTTCGACAAACTTAAAAAAAATCGCGTTCAAAATCAAATTTGACCGTATTCGAATTCGTTTTTAAATCGTAAGGAATTAGAAAAAACATTTCTATTCGAAAAAGTTGCGCATTTTCCATAGCTTTCCAACGTCGTATCATTTGTGTCAATCCGACAAACCGTTTGCAAAAAATTGCGAAAATACATTTCGCCCAAAATTTTACCGTTTTTCAAATTACTTTTAAATCATATAGAATTAGAAAAAACAATACATATATGGAAGATGCGAATTTTCACCAGCTTTCCAACGCCATCTTATTTGCTCAATTCTGACAAACGGTTTGAAAATTGAGTCCAAAATACGATTCACGTTTTCGGTTTTGAAAAAACGGTTTTTTCAAAACTGCTCTTAAACCATAATGATTTTGCAAAAACGTTCAATATACTTGAAATATGGTTGTGAAGAGCTTTCCAACGATATATTACACGCCCCGTTACGACAAAAAAATTACAAAAAGTTTTTGAATTAAAGAAGACGATCTAAAATATATGATAGACCACCCCATATAGGGTTGAGCCAGTTCCCCCAAAACCTACCTCTTACAATGACATGCTCGGCCGAGCAGGATGGCTCGAGGAGGCATTTGAGCTGGCCAACGAAGGGCAGATTGAAGGCCGTGAGCCCGTGACGCCCTCATGCTGTGAAGCTCACTGCTGTCAGCTTGCCGGACACATGGGTGCTTAGACCTAGCTGCCAGGGCTGGACACAGAGTGTCAAGAGTTCAACCAAGATGTAGCAGGTGCACTGGTAGTGATGTCAAATGCATACATTCCAGCCGGCCATACTAACAATGCTGCTATTGTATGGTCGAACATGTAATAGGGATAATTCCATAGGACATATACCTTATATTCTTTAGAGAGTTTATCTTATTGTTTCTAAAAAGAGAAAAATGGTTCTACTAATAGGGATAATTCCATAGGACATATACCTTGAAAGCATTACTTAAAATTAAAAATCCTTTCCCTTTCAACCACCCAGACATATTGTCTAATATTAGCCACACACCATGAGATAATATTTCTCATTTATACAGAGCCAGTGAGTATCATTTTGCTTGCTGAGATAATAGATTTGATCTTTTTTGTAATAAAATGAGCAATTTTGATACATATATTTCTAAAAAACTGAGATAACACTTGAGCTATGATAGAACAAAAATAATGAATTCATAAGATTGTTGAGATTAATTTGTCTACTAATCAAATTCCAGTGTGTGCAGATTAGTTGTTTAATGAATTAACTACGACATCTTATAACATATTTTCAATTTTTGTTCTATGGTTTTCAATGAGGTATATAAAAGGCCACTATTCTCTATTCCGCTTTAATTTATATTTAATCAATTCTTGCAGCTTTTCTTTCAATTTTTGTTGCTCTGGAATGTATCAGCTCCTAACAACTCCTATAGTGACCTTTAATGGACAAGGTAACAGTGCCAGCTAATCTTAGTGGTATGTAGAGATGTTACCTGACAGTCTTTCTTCAATCATCAATCATCGCGGCTTAATACACCATATCATGCACAATCAATGTGTGACATGAGTACAGAGTTATGAAGCTTACATGTGTAGTATAGCTAGATTTTTTTGTTCACGTACAATGATTATATCGACCTACTTCTACGTAATATATGCATTGTATTAAATGCATTTAGAATTTTTTTATTAATCTAACTTGCTATATCTAGTATTTGATTTATTTTATATTGCCACTAATCCTATATCTTAGAAGTTTTCTAAAGAATTGATGTATCGTCTTAGTTGATATACATAGTTCAAGCATGTCCTTTCTAGCGGACATTTGAAGTGTGATGTATGTTGCAAAGATTCTCACCAATCGCTGTATAATTTGTTTCCAATGATTTTTTTTGCTATTTTCTTATATACGGTAATAAGCAACAAAATCAGTTCGTATGCAGATTTATGTGTGTGGTTCACATTGATATTTGAATATTAATATTGCCATCATTATAATGTGCCCTTCGACGACTAGTTCTAACAATAATTAACACATATCTTAACATCACATAAGACTCCAAAGAATGAGGAAAATGACAAAATCACCGATCAAGAGGCCTCGCCACGACCATGTGTCCAAAAAGATACAACTATTGTTCATCCACCTGTTTAGAGGTAGGGCGGGAATGTTTCCGTAATACCATCGTTGTTCATTTATAAATGTTGGAAATATACCCTAGAGGAAATAATAAAGTGGTTATTATTATATTTCTTTGTTCATGATAATCTTTTATTATCCATTCTATAATTGTATTGACCGGAAACTCAAATACATGTGTGGATATATACATAGACAACAACATGTCCCGAGTAAGCCTCTACCGGACTAGCTCATTGATCAAAGATGGCTATGGTTACATGACGTGCCATTTGATAACGGGATCACATCATTGGGAGAATGATGTGATGGACAAGACCCAAACAATAAATGTAGCATATGATCGTATCAAGTTTATTGCTATCGTTTTATGCATGTCAAGTATATGTTCCATGACCATGAGATCATGCAACTCACTGACACCGGAGGAATACCTTGTCTGTACCAAACGTGGCAACGTAACTGGGTGACTATAAAGGTGCTCTACAGGTATCTCCAAGGGTGTCTCTTGAGTTGGCATGGATCAAGACTAGGATTTGTCACTCCGTATTACGAAGAGGTATCTCAGGGCCCACTCGGTAATACAACATCACAATAAGCTTGCAAACAATGTGACTAAAGAGTTTGCCACGGAATCTTGTATTACAGAACGAGTAAAGAGACTTGTCGGTAACGAGGTTGAACTAGGGATGGAGATACCAACGATTGAATCTCGGGCAAGTAACATACCGATAGACAAAGAGAACTGCATATGGGATTAGATGAATCCTTGACATCGAGGTTCGACCGACAAGATCTTCGTAGAATATGTAGGAACCAATATGGACATCCAGGTCCCGCTATTGGTTATTGACCGTATAGGTGTCTCGGTCTTGTCTACATAGTTCTCGAACCCGCAGGGTCTACACACTTAACGTTTGGTGACGATATAAGTGTAGTTGAGTTGTTTTGGTGGTAACCGAAGGTTGTTCAGAGTCCCGGATGAGATCCCGGACATGACGAGTAACTCTAGAATGGTCCGGGGGTGAAAATCGATATATAGGATGAAGGGAATTGGAGTCCGAAAGTGTTCCGGGGGTACCGGGTTATGGCCAGGATGATTGGAAGGGGTTTCGGGGGCCCCTAGCAAGTGTTGGGGGGCCTCATGGGCCAAGGGAAGGAGGCACACACCATCCCACTAAGGGGATGTGTTCCCCCTCACCTCATCTCACGAGCACGGGGAGGTTTGGTGCGCCCCCCTAGGGTTGCCTCCCCCTTGCTTGGGGGGCAAGGGGGCGACCCAAAACCCTACGCGCCCCCATCTTGGCCGCCACCCCCCTAGGGGAAACCCTAGGGGCGCCCCTCCTCCTCCCTTCCCCCTATATATAGAGGGGTAGACGGAGGGCAGCCGCACCCCATCTATGCCATGGCACTACCCTCCCTCTCCCTCGTAGTCCATCTTCTCTCCGCACAGCTTAGCGAATCTCTGTCGAGATTTCTTCACCATCACTGTCACCATGTCGTCGTGCTGCCGGAGGACTCGAACTACTACTTCACCATCGGTCACTGGATTGAGGAGGTGAAGGCATCATCAAGCCGTACGTGTGTTGAACGCGGAGGTGCCGTCCATTCGGCACTTGGATCGGGAGTTCGCGGGACGGATCATGATTGGATCGCGAAGATGTTCGACTACATCAACCTCGTTTCTTAACACTTCCGCTTAGCGATCTACAAGGGTATGTATATGCAATCTCTCCTCTCGTAGATGTTCATCTCCTAGATTGATCTTGGTGGGTGTAGGAATTTTTTTGTTTTCCATGCAACGTTCCCCAACAATAAATAGGGTCTAGCATATTAGTTCCATATCCAAAATTCACCGGGAGTGCTGGCAAGGCAAAAAAGACCTAATGTAGGTGTGGTTTTTGCTAAATTTTCTTCCTCTTAATGGGTAGGAGCGCGTGACTGGAACCGAAGCAGAACCAAGCCAGGATAGTAGGCGTAAGGCGGATAAGAGCCGGCGACAGTGGTGGATCCCCAAAAATGTCTCATAATCTTTGAAATGGGTACACTATTTAGACAAGTCACGCCAATTTTTTTAAGCGATATTCTGCTATAGACATCGTGTACACTGATCATCTATATAGTCACATGTACATTTTTTTGAGGGGGTAGTCACATGTAAACTTGTTAGTCTTGAACTTAACAATATCTACCAAGTAACTTGATACATACTTATACGTCTCCAACGTATCTATATTTTTTATTGTTCCATGCTATTATATTACTTTCTTTGGATGTTTATGGGCTTTATTTTACACTTTTATATCATTTTTGGGACTAACCTACTAACCGGAGGCCTAGCCCGAATTGCTGTTTTCTTTTGCCTATTTCAGTGTTTCGAAGAGAAGGAATATCAAACGGAGTCCAAATGGAATGAAACCTTTGGGAGCGATCTTTTTGGAACAAACGTGATCCAGAGGACTTGGTGTGGAAGTCAAGAAACAAGGAAGGCGGCCACGAGGGCGCCCGGCGCGCCCCCCACCCTCGTGGGCCCCTCGAGCGTCCACCGACCTACTTCTTCCTCCTATATATACCCATGTACCCCGAAAACATCAGAAGCGACCACGAAAAACTATTTCCACCGCCGTAACCTTCTGTATCCGTGAGATCCCATCTTGGAGCCTTTGCCGGCGCTCCGCCGGAGGGGTAATCGACCATGGAGGGCCTCTACATCATCTCCAAGGCCCTTCCGATGAGTTGTGAGTAGTTTACCACAGACCTTCGGGTCCATAGTTATTAGCTAGATGGCTTCTTCTCTCTCTTTGAATCTCAATACAAAGTTCTCCTTGATCTTCTTAGAGATCTATTCGATGTAACTCTTCTTGCGGTGTGTTTGTCGAGATCCGATGAATTGTGTGTTTATTTGAATCTTCTCTGAATTCTTTTATGTGTGATTAAGTTATCTTTGCAAGTCTCTTTGAATTATCAGTTTGGTTTGGCCTACTAGATTGATCTTTCTTGCAATGGGAGACGTGCTTAGCTTTGGGTTCAATCTTGCGGTGTCCTTTCCCAGTGACAGCAGGGGCAGCAAAGGCACGTATTGTATTGTTGCCATCGAGGATAAAAAGATGGGGTTTATATCATATTGCATGAGTTTATCCCTCTACATCATGTCATCTTTCTTAATGCATTACTCTGTTCTTTATGAACTTAATACTCTAGATGCATGCTGGATAGCGGTCGATGTGTGGAGTAATAGTAGTAGATCCAGGCTGGAGTCGGTCTACTTGACACGGATGTGATGCCTATATACATGATCATGCCTAGATAATCTCATAATTATTCGCTTTTCTATCAATTGCTCGACATTAATTTATTCACCCACCGTAATACTTATGCTATCTTGAGAGAAGCCACTAGTGAAATCTATGGCCCCCGGGTCTATCTTTTATCATATAAGCTTTCGATCTACTTTTATTTGCATCTTTACTTTTCCAATCTATATCATAAAATACCAAAAATATATTTATCTTATCATATTATCTCTATCAGATCTTACTTTCGCAAGTGGCCGTGAAGGGATTGGCAACCCGTTTATTGCGTTGCTTGCGAGTTCTTGTTTGTTTGTGTAGGTGCGTGGGACTTCTGAGGAGCCTCCTACTAGATTGATACCTTGGTTCTCAAAAACTGAGGGAAATAGTTACGCTACTATTGCTGCATCACCCTTTCCTCCTTAAGGAAAACCAACACAAGCTCAAGACGTAGCACATACACACAAAAGACTCTACCAAATTCTCTAGATATTTAGGAATACAATGGAAAAATATACAAACAAATAAAGTATAGTCATCAAAAGCATAGGTTTATTTGTGGAATATTGTGATAATATTGGATTTCTTAAATCTATAATGAAATCCATTTAATGAAATGTTTTCTTAAGCGCTCAAAATTTCTGTTTGTGCAAAATAAGACACTTGACATAGCACTAGAAATGAATTGTAATGATGAACATTAAAATGGATGCATTTTTATAATAATAATAATATATCGTTTGTTTCACGTTCTTAATGGTGCTAGTTATACCTAAATATAATATTAATATAATATGTCAAAAGATTTATCGTCAAAATGAAAAAAAATATTTGATGAGAAAATAGGTACGATTTAGAAAAGTTGAATATAAATAGCCGATAACATTTCACCGTAAAAAGGAATAAACATCGCCGAGGGAAAGTCAACTATCAACCAGGAAAAGTCATTTCCTCACTTGACAGGAAAAATGCAAAAGAATAGAGAGGCAGTACTCAGCATGCTAGTATGCTCACAAAGATTATAATTGATGATCTTCCTTGATGTTTATTTCTAGTCACATAACAAAAGTCAGAAAGATACTTTAGGAGCTTGTTAAATGAACCAGGACGATAGGTTAGCTTTACCTCAACTATTGGAAATAATTTTATTTGTCTTTTTCTCTCATTGTATGCAAATGTGTGCTCTTTTAGTGTAAACATCTCCTATATATTTTATTGAATGACTTACTGTAATACCTCATTTGTTTATAGTCCATTAAATTTTATTGCCCCAACTAGTAGGGGGTATTGAGAAAAAACTTGATTGATCAGGAATTTGTGTTGCGGAACTTGATTCCTACTCTATTTTATTGTTGTGGATGTGTTCTGTATCCTCATATGTTCTATGATAATTTCTAAACTGTTTTTTGGTCGGCCAACGCCTTCTTTTAAGCTTGAGGATTGGGTAAAAACACAGTTGTGTGAGGTTTTTTGTGGGTGAGGATTGGGAGGGCTCAGGTGAACTAAATAGAAAACATGATGTAATCTACAGTACGATAATTATTTCATGCCCATGAAGCACTTAGACTGTTTAAGTGTTGCAACGATTCTTATGTAAATTGATGCTGCGACTGTGGCCTCGAACGCAAGGGCGATGCCAGCGGAGCTGCTGCGCTCACCTGTGCCCCAAGAAGCTGCTGCATCCGGTGGCCTTTATTATACTAGAGGAAGCACGTAGGCATACGGGCCAAATGCTTGTTAATTTATACTCACTCTGATCCCAAATAAGTGTAATCAAGAAACTACTTTTGGATCAGAGGGAGTAGTAGTATAGTAACACAGGTGTGTAGAGGCAACGTCCGTGGGAGCGTTAGAAGATAGTTGTGTCAGCCTATCTGGCACCTAGAGATAAATGGACAGAGTTCAATATATTTTCTCTATGTTGCACTAAGAGCAGTGGACTAGTTTCCCTATAATATTCAAATGAAAAGTGAAACTACAAAATAAGATAAAGATTTCCCTTTTGTCATGAGAAGAAGAATTGTGACTGATGGCAACAGAGTGCATATTTTGCGGTTCCCTGAAACTAGTTCATCTGTATGCACTGTCTTGTAGCCATGTAACTGGTGTCGTGTAATGTGGTGTTCAGTTCGGCGCGATTTTGTTACTGTTATTTTACTAACCAATCATGTACTTGTTGGTTTTTGCAGTAAGCTCTTTCAGAATGTATTTTAGTTGGAATGTGAAACCACCAATGTTCAGCAAGAGTGACCCACCAATATTTCTTCCTTCCTCTAACAAATTAAGGAAGCTGGTGTCCTCTACTCTAGCAAACAACTTGAGCAAGAAACTCTAGACACAAAGCCTCACTTCAAGAGAAAAAATTGTTGGGCTAAGTCCCTCCACATGGAGGTGTGTTGGCAGCCCAACATCAGCCCACATAAGTCCAACACATGTCAGCTATTGATCTTCGCTGCATCCAATGGTTGAGAGAGCTTCCAAGGGAGGTGAAGCAAGGAGAAAACCCTAGCCACTCCACCCCTTGCTGGTGGTGGCTGCCATTGTGAGAGTGAGAGCATACCCAAGAGAGGAACATAACCTAAGAGAAGAGAGAAAAGAAGAAGTGGAGGTTCTGTCCGGATTTGCTGCATCTGACTAGATAGTGTTCAAGCTGGTGATTGGAGGCTCAAACGTACTTGGATTGGGACCAAACTTGGTGAGCTCGTTCCTTACTTTGAGTAGTTCGATCTGGTTAGCTGGTTTGAGGATTGGGTCAGTGGAGCATCAGATTTGAGAGTGGTTTTGTCAGCTCTGACTGCTGCAATTTCATAACAGAGTAGTTTTGGGAGACGAACATTTTGGGTAGGCAAACGGTGTGCGATTGAGCTGAAATTTTGAGGGGATCTGAAGAACTCGTGTGTCTACTTGCCTGCCAAATTTGGTGCTGTTTGGTTCAGCGGTTTAAGAGCTATTTGCAAAATAATGAAGGGGACAGAAGTTGTGTAGACTCTGCTTCGCTGAAATCTTGTCTCTTGTAGTTGNGCAAGAAACTCTAGACACAAAGCCTCACTTCAAGAGAAAAAATTGTTGGGCTAAGTCCCTCCACATGGAGGTGTGTTGGCAGCCCAACATCAGCCCACATAAGTCCAACACATGTCAGCTATTGATCTTCGCTGCATCCAATGGTTGAGAGAGCTTCCAAGGGAGGTGAAGCAAGGAGAAAACCCTAGCCACTCCACCCCTTGCTGGTGGTGGCTGCCATTGTGAGAGTGAGAGCATACACAAGAGAGGAACATAACCTGAGAGAAGAGAGAAAAGAAGAAGTGGAGGTTATGTCCGGATTTGCTGCATCTGACTAGATAGTGTTCAAGCTGGTGATTGGAGGCTCAAACGTACTTGGATTGGGACCAAACTTGGTGAGCTCGTTCCTTACTTTGAGTAGTTCGATCTGGTTAGCTGGTTTGAGGATTGGGTCAGTGGAGCATCAGATTTGAGAGTGGTTTTGTCAGCTCTGACTGCTGCAATTTCATAACAGAGTAGTTTTGGGAGACAAATATTTTGGGTAGGCAAACGGTGTGCGATTGAGCTGAAATTGTGAGGGGATCTGAAGAACTCGTGTGTCTACTTGCCTGCCAAATTTGGTGCTATTTGGTTCAACGGTTTAAGAGCTATTTGCAAAATAATGAAGGGGACAGAAGTTGTGTAGACTCTGCTTCGCTGAAATCTTGTCTCTTGTAGTTGTTGTTGATGTTGCCGGTTAGCAACATGGAGAGTGTTTTGTAAATCTCTCTAGAGGTTCTAGAGAAGACTTTGTACTCATCATTCTCATAGTGAAGTTGTGTGGACCGGTCGGTCCATAGCTGTGGGTTTTACTCCTCAAGTTGACGAGGTTTTTCCACGTTAATCCTGTCTCACATGTGCATGTTGTTTGTGTTATTCCGCTGCTTACTTATTGGCTGAAGTTGTCCTCAAAGTTCATCACAAGTGGAGGGGGCTGTGTAGTATGCATATTTGTCGTGTAGGTGAAGTTGTGCAGCACATTGTTGATGTCCAGCCCTAACAAAGTGGCATCATAGCCTTGGTTTACATCAAGAAAATTGCTAGTAAAGAAAAAATTGTTGAAAGGTGTGAAAGGAGTTACACATCAAGAAATGTTCAGATTGTCTAGCAAGGAAGCAACACAGAGTTGCTTTCAAGACTCCACCTCCTCACAAGAAGCCTGAGAAGTTGGACTTGATACATTCCGATGTTTGAAAAATGTCGGTAAGATCTCTTGGTGATGGTAAGTACTTTGTGACTTTTATTGATGACTTTTCCATGAAAGTTTGGGCCTTCACTTTGAGGACCAAAAATCAAGTACTAGGTGTATTCAAGCAATTCCAAGTCTCAGTTGAGATAGAAACTGAGAAGAAGATAAAGTACATTCACACTGATAATGGAGGAGAGTACATTGGGCCATTTGATGTAGATTGCAAGCAACAAGGTATTAGGCATCAATTTACTCACTCAAAAACACCACAACTAAATGCTCTTGCTGAGAGGATGAACATGACAATTGTGGAGAGAGTTAGGTGCTTGTTGTCAAGTGCAAAGCTATATACACATTTTTGGGGTGAGGCTTTGATGACTGCAGTTTATCTTATTAATATCTCACCAAGTTGTTCTTCGCAGGGAGATGTTCCTAACAAGGTCTAGATGACAAGGACGTCTCATATGACCACCTGAAGGTTTTTAGGTGCAAGGCCTTTGTTCATATTCCTCAAGATGAATGGTCAAAGCTTATTCGAAGACAAGCTTTCTTGGCTATGGAGATGATTAGTTTGGCTACAAGCTGTTTGACCCTATAGCAAGGAAAGTTGTGAGAAGCCGTGATGTTGTGTTTGTAGAAAACCAAACAATTAAGGATATTATGAAGACAAAGGGGCAGGTCCCTCCTCAGCAACAGCAAGACATGACTGATTTTGACCCAGTTCCTGCAACTCCAGCTCCTCTGCAAGTTGATAGTGAGTAGTTCTTTTTTAGTTTTTATGCAATCTAATTTATATTTCATTTAAGTGATGTAAATTAGTTTATGTAACTGGTTGAATCGAGTTTGAATCAAGTTTGATGAAGCTGTTTGAATCAAATTTGCACTGAATTTGTGTTCAATTTTTTGAAGGAGTCAAGTTTAGGAGTTCGGTTATAAACACTCCTTTTTTAAGGAGCAAATATGCTCCTTTAAATGATGCTTGGCCGTATCCTCCTCCACATTACAGGGGATTGATTAGAAATGCTCTAAGCATTGGGATTTTGATTTGAATTTTGTTAAGGTGACATGGTCGCGACGGTGAACTCAAACAGGATTAGAGTGTCTTGCCCACCGTCTGAGAAGGATTTACAAAAATCAGTAACCATAACCAAAATATACTTCAAGTTTGTTCGACACTTCATAGTAGCACGGGACATGCATGGTGAAAATGCAAAACATGTTTGACAGTTGACACTGCATCGCGGAGCTCTGTACATATGAAAGTGAAGAAGCTCGCTAGCTACTGCCCTCCACCGCCGGCCGTCAGCTGCGGTATACGGCCGGCGAACCAGCCCTTGCAGTCGTAGACGGTGCAGAAGGTCTGCAGCGCCGTCATGAGCAGCAGCACCACCGTGGCCAGCAGCGTCAGCATCTTCCACGACCTGAACACGTACCGCTTCAGCATCTTCCTCGCTCTCACGGCGGCGCTCCGGTTCCGGTGCGCGTTCACCTCCGTGATCACGCAGTCCAGCAGCGGCGCCTTGCTCGGCCGCACTGCCCGNACGTACCGCTTCAGCATCTTCCTCGCTCTCACGGCGGCGCTCCGGTTCCGGTGCGCGTTCACCTCCGTGATCACGCAGTCCAGCAGCGGCGCCTTGCTCGGCCGCACTGCCCGGCACATCCCGTTCCACATGTCGGCGGCCTCCTTGTTGCTCTTCATGCCGTTCACGATGATCCCGCATCCCGTCAGGATCTTCACGTCCCTAGGGGTGTCGATGATGCCGTTCATCAGCTCCGTGTACCGCGCCAGCACCAGCGGCCCGCGCACGGCGGCCGTCTCGTACGCCACCAGGTTGCGGAGGATCACGTCCGTGTTGCTGTCGAGGTGGAGCACCGGCAGGGTCAGCGTCGCCGTGGCCGCGTCGAAGGCGATCCCGGCCACGCCCTCCGGGGCAGGCAAGAACCGCACGCCGCAAGCGGCCAGCTGCGCCACCGACGGGATCATGATCTCCTGCGCCAGCGGCGACTTGATGATGGTCGCCAGGTTCACGCCCTTGAGCAGCGCCGCCACGTCCGTCGACGCCATCAACTTCCCGAGCAGCTGCGCCACCCCCGACAGCTGCGGCACCTTGCCCACAATCCACCCCGGGAGGCTCGAAACCGCGCTCATCGGCTTGGAGACCAGGTTCTTGATGAACCGTACAGGCGGCACGTCGAGGCTGGACACCTGCATG
>LR880972.1:979290076-979310585 GCA_904067115.1 Aegilops sharonensis
TCTTGTTGCGGAATTATTTCAGCAACACAAGTCTTGTTGTGGATTTTTTTTGCAACATCATTTTGTTTTGTTTTTTTGCAACTGAGGTATTGTTGCAGAAAAAATTCGCAAGAGAAGTTTAGTTGTAAAACACAGACCCGTCATAGAGTATTGCAACGCCGCATATGTTTCAGAAGCATAGCTTCTGTTGCGGAAGCGAGTTTATTGAAGGATGGTTTGCGGTACGCGTGTCACGCGGGAAATGTGACGGATGTGGCCCTGTTATCCGCCGGATGATGATAAGTGTTTCCCAAGAAGAAAACAAATCTGGTACTGTTCGGTGCAGATTTGAAATGGACACTACTGATAGTCGGATCCATCCTCTTTGTTTATCCAGCTGACTGTGTAATAATTGATTTATACAAAAATTTCAAGATCTCTGATGTGCATTTTGACTAGTTAGTGCACTAATATACCACATGTCATGTGCCTACTGCATCCTATATGTCGGTAAATGGGATTAACTTTATATAGTTTTACACAGCTTATAGATTTGAATGATGACCACTTATGGATTGATGATGAAATTCAAGAGATTCACTACTACTCAAAGTTCTAACTAGGGGGAAATCAAAAACTTGCCAAGTTTAAAAATTCATGATCGGCATGGTTTATCCTAGTTAGCTTAACCTTCATAAAACAATGTGGTTATAGCATGGTTTCAGCTAGAATTTATTGAGCTAATTTGGTTCTTAAGGTTTCATCTTTGTACTCCCTCTGGTCCATTTTACTCGCATATAAGATTTATCTGAAGTCAAACTTCGTAAACTTTGACCAACTTTATAGAAAAAATATCAACATTCACAATACGAAATCAATATCAATAGATGTGTCATGAATTTAATTTTCATATTTTTTTAATTTTAATATTATATATGTTGATATATTTTCATATAAATATGGTCAGCTTTATGAAGTTTGGCTTAAAAAATTTCTTATGCAGACTAAAAATGACCGGAGGGAGTATCTTGCAGAAGTAACTAGACAATGTTGCTTGTTTACCTGGGCATATGTTCTGTGTTGAGTTTCACCTAAAAAGGGAATTTGTTGCTTGTATCTTAATTTGTGTCGCGGCTTAGTTATTTTTACAAATATGAATTTAACTAACAACTTTAAAGCTCTCTGTTTTACAAGTATACATTTCAAATGTATGCAACTTTGGTGCCAACAAGATTGTGTACTGAAGTATGTGGGTAGCTTACAAAGAAATTATTTTGTGTAACTGGAGTATGTGTGTGCACATCTATGAAAATTATTATTGCAGGTATGCATATGATCGATCGAGATGGCATATTTTTTTTCTAATGATACTAAGCAATCTTAGTTTTAATGAAAACATTGACACAATATATATAATTTATTGCACGGCTTATAGATTTGAATGATGGCCACTTAAGGATTGATGATGAAATTCGAGAGTTAGATTCAGACATTCAGTACTAGTCAAAGTTATAACTAGGAGGAGATCAAACATTGCCAACTTTCGAATTTGTGATGGGCATGGTTTATACTAGCTAGTATAAGTTTCATTGAACAATGTGATTATAGCACTGTCTCAGCTAGATTTTATTGAGCTACTTTGCTTCTTGAGAGTTCATCTTAATTTCTTGCAAAAGTAAGGCAATTCTGCTTGTTTACATGAGCATATGATTACGGTTTTCTGGTGATGTACTTTGAGTTTACATATCCAAGATCAATTGTAGGCGGGCCCTTTTGAGTTAGTGTGTGTTGTGGGTTTAGTTTCGCCTAAAAAGGGTATTTTGTTTCTATTTTAATTTGTGTTGTGACTTAGTTATTTCTAAATATATGAATTTTACAAGTATACATTTTTAATGTATGTAACTTTGATACCTACAAGATTGTGTAACTGGAGTATGTAGGTAGCTTACAAACAATTTCATGTGTTTGTATATGGCATATAGTTATTTCTTCTGTTTATAAAGCTTGCAATTGTATGTTCTGGTTTTCTCTCTTAACAAAACTAGAAGGTAGAATCAATATGAAATAATTTTTATGTTTGGATTGTCATGTGGTCTATAGTGTTAGTTATACATTCATGCAACAGTTCAAACTTTTTTAGTAGGTAATCTGACTTTATTATTGGGTAAATAAAGTACATTATATCAAAGAAAGTGAAACAAACACACACATAAAGAGTCCTAATGAGACGATAATTCAAAGATTTGATAAGCCATGCAACTATAACAGTTTGATTTTATTTTTCCTCTCTGATTCTCTGGTACTGATGTCATATTAGTACTACTAATTAGCTTGCAAAAATAATTGACAATCAATATTGTGTGTGTACATCTACGATCAACTCAGCGTGTTCGTAAAAATAGTATTTTATTATTATTATTTTCCATTGTATGGGGATGCAAGTAAAATAATCTACAGTTAAATAACACTATATTTTTATTTGCCTGTCAAACAATGCTTGATTGCATAATCCTAATAAGAATAACCAGATCGCACAAAATTGTTTTTTAATGGGAAACTACGGGACTCTCCTGCATGTACTTATAATAATTCATTAATAAATGTACAAATCATACTGAAAAGAGAAAAGAAAGTATACATGAAGCAGAACTAAAAGGAAACAAATGAAAAAGGAAAAAAAGGTACAAATATGTACAACTCAGATAAGAAATAATCCAACAAGTTATTGGAAAGATTTAACCCAGGCTTAGAACTAATGATATCTTTCCCTTATCTAGCCAGCTTAGTTCATCCTTCATATTCCTAATAAGGGTAACAAGAAGACACCAATTTGTGACCGCGCGTGGGCCAGACATTTCAAATTGCTTATTGTAATCCCGTAACCAATTAATGTGAAATCTTAATAGATCTGCATTCTCAACTGCTTTTAAAATGCTCTCAAGGCAAACCAAAGAAAAAGTACAGAAGAGAAGAAAAACACCAGTGTGTGTGAAGTACATTTATGGTGAAGATAGACGGCTACTCTATTGGATTTGATGGTATGCCTAGTGTCAAGTTTTTTGGCAACTCGACAAACAACCCTTTGTCGAGTGTGCCAGAAAAATACTTGGCAAATAGGTGGTTTGCCTAGTACTAAAACTTTGCAAAGATTTCACCACATGCACATTATAACCGTAGTGAATGGTAGACTGATGGTGGAACCATCTTGGCCGAGTATTTTTTGAAAAACACTCGGCAAACAAGTAAAAAAGTGGGTTGCATGTGTCCCTTTAGATTTTTAACATCAAACTTTTGAATTTTGTCTTTATTGTTGGAGGGACCTAGAAATATATATAAGTACCTCAAGATAAATTTTGTTGAATTTATGGCCCTTCTTTTATATACATGTAATGCAAAATTGAATATTATCTGGTAAATCGCTAGTAATGGAATTAATGTATTAAAGGTAGCAAATGATTCCAGAAAAATGTCAAAATTTTGTGATAGCATTGTAATGTCATATGTTCCATGTGGAAACATTTAGGGATGTTTTAGATCAAAAAACTAAAGGTAGTACATAAGGTACCTTAACTTGGTATTTCAAAAATAAAAAATGAAAAATATTGCACAACATGATGGAAAAGTGAGTCTCATTTGTGCATACTAGTGTAAACAAGTTCTATAACAAATGGGTTGATCTATATTTTAGGTTGTCTCCAAGAAATGAAATGAAATGTTAAACATCCGCGTGGCATAACTAGATGACCAACAATGAGCTTATCAGGTTTTAATACTAAAACATGCGAACAAAGTCTGAAAAACATGAAACTTGGCATCGTGACAGATATGACCTCAGTAGGCTATGATAAAAATTTGAGAAGGTTCCATAAATGTTGTGATGTACGCTGCTTGGAAATTGAAGCAGCTCCAATGAAAAATCTTTGATTTGAAAGAGAATGTGTCAACTTTGAAAGCGAAGCGGTAGTTGCTTCATCGTTTGACCTTGAAGTTTTTTCTAGACTCAACATACACCATTATATTTACTATGTTTAATTTTTTTTATTTTTAGGCTTTGTTTTCTTGACTAAACAAATTAAATTGGATCGAAAAAAGTGAAACAAACACAAATATCAAGAATACTGATGATACAACGATGAGTAGATTAGTTAAGCAATACAACTACAGTAGGTTGACTTCTCCTCTTTGATCTTTTATATGTAAATAACTAGCCCGTACTACTAGATTTCTCTGCACTTGGGTGTTTCCACGTCACCTCAATTATTGATAGCTGCCCGATCAAAATTGTGTGACAACATGTCATGTGTACTCATAAGTTACATCTTTTCTATTAATCCGTTGATGAAAAAAATGCCACCTCATCAAGTCATGCATGTTATATTTTTAGTATTAATATATTATTGTAATAAATGCCACCCCATCAAGGCATGCATGTCTTTTTTTGTCCAGGCAAATCAAATCATGCGTGGACAGTATATGTGCGGGAAGCAATCATTCACAATTAAATAACTCTCCCGTTTTCTTTCCCTTATCAATGCTAGATTACAAAATCTTCATAAAGGTAGCCACATGACACCAATATAATTGTGACCGCGCCGGCCAGAAATGTCAAATTGTTGTGCTCATCTCTACGTTCTCAACTGCCTTCAAAAACATCACAAGGCCAAAATAAGAAAGACTTTGGACAGCAATCAAGATAAAAAAGAGCACTGACTTGTGAAATACATTTATGAGGAGAAGAGTGGGCCTGTTATTCACGATTTTAGAATAACACAAATTAAATTATTTTTTAGCATCTACATTAATTATACCTAGTGTGGTGGCCCACACACTTGTGTGGCTCGATTTTACTCTGCGGATTTCATAAATCTAAGCCGACATGGCTACCTGTGTAACTTAATTATGCAACCATTTCATACATTTTTTTCAATGTGGAAACATCAAACTAGTTTGCAACTATTCTATTTTGTGGCCCCCCTCCAAAAATATATTTTGGAGGAAGTTTCAACGAAAAATAGATCTAACAAATACTCCCTCCGTCCCAAAATAAGTGACTCGACTTTTTACTAACTTTGTACTAAATCTAGTACAAAATCGAGTCACTTATTTTGGGACGGAGGGAGTAAAAGCTTAGATGTAATTTTATGTTTAATTCCTTCATCTGCCTTAACACTGCTTGTATTTTATGTAATTTATTAAAAGGAAACTTTAAAAAGAACATAGGTATATTGAATTCATCTTTATTACTCCATGTATCTTGTCCTCCCTTAAAGTGATCTCTTATATGATCCACTGCCTATTAAATCATACACAAAGAGAATTTTGCATCGTGAGTTAAATATGTAGATGGCCCTCATAATAAACTTGTGTCCTAGTTTTGTTGAGTGTCCATCTATCATTGTGTATTACATCTGTATGTATTTATTGAAAAGTTGATAAAAAAAATCTCATGCACTCGCCATGTATAGCTTGTCCTTTCTAATAATGTTGGCAATGTCTATTATTAAGTTATATATTTTTAAGTACAGCTAAAACTATTAAATTAATTATTAGCGAAATAAAATAAAAATATTTATTAGATACATCTAACTGAACCTCGTCATACCATTTTTGCTTCATTTGTTAACGAGTAATACTGATTTTCCCAGAAAAATCTGAACATAAGATATTTTTTAGAGGTTATAATTCTATTTTGAGAGCTTAATTACTTGGATGACTAAGTATATCTCTGCTATATACTAGTAATCGTGTATGTGCAAAACATGTTAATATTAGACAATATATTAATTGCATTGCGCTCTAATATTCGGCAAAATCATAATTACATATTGATATTAGTTAGGATGTAACTAATTCCTTTGCGCTGGCTTTCATCAGTATGCTATTAATTAGGCGAGGATGCTAATCTTGTTTGGTGCTAAACACGTTTAGCGCTAAAGACTGGGAGAATGTAGATCTTTTTTTGTTGGGAGACAATATAGATCATTGGATAGACATGGTTGAACACATGAGATGTGCTGGATCCGCAATTCACTCTTTTATATTGATATAGATATATTTAAAAATAACGCAAACATACAAAAAAACGTTTTGCCCTTACGTTAATCGTCCGTTCCTACGGTCCCTCCCCGTTTACGTTTTCTCTCCCATCTCTGGATTTTCCCATCAATTTTTCCTTTGTTTTATTGACTTATCAAATAAACATGATTTTATTTAGTAAGCCAAATAAGAAATTATGAAATAAAATATTGTTAAAAATTATGCAGTAGAAAGAAGGAAATGCAGTAGGGCCAGCGGTACCTGTGGTATGGGGCCCTGATCTTGTCCTGCATGCCCACGAAGTTTTGCACGAGATGGTCGAAGGTGTGGTGAGGGGCGAAGAGCTGCTCGGCGCGCTTGGCCGCCGCGAGCTTGTAGCACTCCATGTCCCTCAGCCCGGGCCGCTGGTAGTGGTATGGCCCCAGGGCGAAGTGCTGCGGCGTGTAGGCCTCGGGCCTCGTGGCCCGTAGCAACCGTGGCACGTCGAAGACCATGGCCACCGCGCCCAGCTCCTCCGCCCCGGCCTCCATCCGCCGCCGCACCTCGCTCACCCACCGCGACTCGTCCAGCTCCACGCCGGCGTTTGCCGCGGCCGCCCGCACGAACCGCGCCTGCGCCTGGAGCTGCGGCTGCGCCAACGCCATCGCCCGTGGCTGAGCTTAGCTTAGCTTAGCTTAGCTTACTGCGTAGAGTACGTGGGTAGGTAGTTCCTGGTGCTACTTGCTTCTTACGCGAGCTGTATATATCACCTCCAATGGCTTCTAATTAATTGACTTGACCAAGTTAACCAGCGAGGTCAATATATATCTCCTCCAACGAGTAATGCATGTAAACATTTGTATGTTTAGCATTATTGGCCTCGAATGGTGTTGCTCCTCTTGGTGTGTACACATAGAGTATGCATGCAAGTGGCTGTGGGTGGTTAACCATCATATATGTATGAAGTAGTTGCGTACATATACACAGTAGTTAAAAACCAAGCTTAATTATCAAAAGTGTGAAACATGCACCACACCAGGCAGGTAATTAAATTAGTAGGGTCTTGACCTGGAGACCAGTGCTATTTAAATGCCACGCCGAACAAGTTGCAACGTCTATATATACGTACGTGTGTGTTGGCTGTATGCACGTGGGCGTGACGTGATGAATGACCAGATGCATGGTATGGTACGTGGTGTACGTTAAGCAAACGGACATGAAACACATGCATATTGCCAAGGTTGGCCGTCCTTACGTCGTTATGCGTTTGTACCACTGTATGTATGTAGTATGTATATGTATGTGAGTATAATTAATACTACATACTTGCTGTCATAGTGCCACCATCTATTATTGGTGCATCCATGCTACTAGCGAGCTAGGCCTACTACATACAATACAAGTAGAAGTAGTTTAACGAACCACGGCTGCAAGGGATAACCGAGCTGATGTGGCAAGCCAATTAACTAGGACCGGACCGGACCGGACCGAACGTCACCGCGCAGGATTAACATCTGCAATATGGTTTTCTTTTTCTTTGGCAGATCAGGGATCCACCGGAGCCGTGCGTCGTAGTTCCCCCTGATTCGGTTTTGTCTTAATTTGTCAGTGGATCAAGTAACTACTTCCTCTGTTCCATGATACTTGTTGTGGTTTTAGTACAAATTGTAGGAGTATCATTCAAGTTAATAAACTTCATCAGGATTCTCAACGTCTGGGAACTGGTTTCTTTTGGCAGATCGGAAGTCCATGGCAGCATCCTTTTGTAGAAAGAAACTTTCCCCATCACGTCCCCCGCAAAGAGGAAAATTTCCCCAACGCACTCCTACTCGTAGCATTGCATCTCGTGCTCACATTCCCACCACCCCCACCGTCTTGCAGCACGACAAGCGTACTCGCTGTACCGCCGTCTCAGCGCTTGCAGCAGGGTCACCCTGTCGTGGTGGCCATCATCGCCGAGCCTGACCTTGCAGTACCTAGCCTCTTTGTTGTAGCAGCTACCGTCTCCGTCGCAGTAGTGTGCTCCTCTGCACGCAATCGCGACAAAGCTGGTAGCAGCTATATATGTCGTCAATAATGGCAGCATGGCCATGGCTACTTGCAGCACCACTGTCAACGGTCACAACATCGCTCAGTTGTCGTTGTAGTCCCACCGGTCATCATTCGTAGTACTTCTCAGTTGAGGTCCAATAAATGTCGTGTGCCCATCCTAGTGCTCGGCATTGCATCTCACAGCACCAACCTGAGCTCGTCGCAGCATCGGCCCCTCCGTGTGTGTGCTTCCTAGGAGCATCGTCGCAAGGGACTCACCCGTTGTCAGTTGGCTCATAGCATACGCGCCTAGGCCTCAAAGATGACACGTTGTTATATTTTGATGATGTTTTTGTGGGCACCATTTTCCATATTTTCCACAAATAGTTACAAAAATAGTAGTGTTTGGTTGCTGCGGAGATTTCTTGCAATTTTCTTGATGAAATTTAAAATAGATATGATATATTGTAACGAGCCGAACCTGATAAGATTCGATGTCTCTGTGCTTACTGATGTCTACTACGCAACCTTCTTCTTGTAGACGTTATTGGGCCTCCAAGTACAGAGGTTTGTAGGACAATAGCAAATTTCCCTCAAGTGGATGACTAAAGTTTATCAATCCGTGGGAGGCGTAGAATGAAGATGGTCTCTCTCAAACAACCCTGCAACCAAATAACAGAGAGTCTCTTATGTCCCCAACCACTAGTAGAAAACAGGGCATACGTTTGGGCCTGGTTAGCCCATTAGTCGCGGTTCGGTCACGAACCGGTACCCATGGGCCCATTGGTCCCGGTTCGTGAGGCCAGGGGCCTGCCGGGACTCGTGGGGGCATTGGTCCCGGTTCGTCTGGGACCTTTGGGCGCAGTTGGTGGCACGAACCGGGACTAATGGTCCTCGCTCCTGGCCCACCTCCAGTGGACCCGATTCGTGGCATGAACCGGTACGAAAGGGTGACCTTTAGTCCCGGTTCGTGCCACGAACCGGGACCATTGAGTTGCCTATATATACCCCTCGTCTGCGAGCAGAGCACTCCGAGTGCTCTGTTTTTCCTGGCTGGCGAGGGGGGAGCTTAGTGGTGCTCTAGCTCACCTCCTATGCACACCACGTGTTCGATGGAATGCCCGAGCCACACTACTTATGCTTTCTCCTCTCCAAGCTCGACCTCCAAGCTCCATTTTTCTCAATATTTGTCTAGGTTTAGCGGTCCGTCACGTCCCGTCCCCGTCTTCACCGCCGTCGATCGCCCGTGCCGATCTCGTCACCAGCACCACCGTGGTGAGCCTCTTGTTCTTATCTTCTTTCTGAAAGAAAAAAATTCTTACTTGTATGTTTATATAGATACTTGTATAATCTTCTTACTTTTATTATTGCTTCTTATTATTTAGTGCGATGGTTTTGGTATTCGCCCCGGTCGGCCCTCGTCCTGTCGATGATTCGGATGTGGTATATATTATCTTTATAACTACTAGTCATTAACCCGTGCATCTGCACGGGCTAGCAGTATATTTGTTATACTTAGTAAAAGTTAATGAAAACATTTATAGTACTTTGATTTTTGGGAAAGGAAATATGTAAAAAAAGTGTACTCAAAATTATAATATCATGTTATTTTTGTACTTGTATAAAATAAATGTGAATAATACTCCTTCGATAATTAATAATTAGGTGATTAAAGTCTCACAAAGAAATTCAAGCTTTGTTGTGTTGTTTTAACTATGTTGTGTTTACTAATAACCCATATGTCAATTTACTTAAGCTTGTGCATGTGAAATTAGACATGTATCCGAAAAACATAGTTGTAGGCATGATGAAATTTATGATCTTGCATATTTATATGAGAATTCTAGTTATAAGTGACTTACATTCAATTGATATTGAAAAAACATATATGTGAGCTAGTGTATGAAAATTATAGTACTTGAAATTTATTTCCGTACATCATTCAAACACCATCTTATTTACTAATTATATGAAATGCGTAGTTCTAGAAATACAATGTATTAACATTTAATCCCAGTCTTGCTTGTAGTCATTTCTAGTATTTTCTCCTCTTTTTCCATGTAGTGATGACACATAAACGCTAGATGGTCCTAAGGTACATGAAAGCAATTGTTATAGTCCATTATTACATATTCGCGTGAAATCTGATCTCATTGGAGGCATTGTTTTGTTTACATGGATGTACAACATCCAAGATACCTTCCAACACATGTAATTGTGTTTCTCTTCTAACACCGAGTAGCATGGTATTAGAAAATAAAAAAAAAGCACTACAAAGAAACAATCATGTGATTATTCTTTTCGATGAGGCAGATGTGCTTTTCGTTTTCGTTTGAACTTCAACGTGGATGTGTTTTTTCTTGAATGATTGGACATGCGGAGCGGAGGGGAACCCTTTTTCGTGAACTTCTTTTCTGTAAGTGATCGATTTTGGACGTGGGGCTGAAAACCTTTATATTGGATGTGGTCGATTTAATTTTTATTTGCTGGAACTTGAACGTGGGTGTGGAGCACTCTTTTTTGTGCATGTACATGGTGTTTTTATCATTTTCTTGAATTATGGGTGTGGGTGCTGAGCACTTTTTTGTATGTGATGGATTTCATTTTTTTATCTGGAACATGGAGCGTGGGTGTGGAGGACTCCTCCTTGTACATGCACATGGTGTTTAGCTTAAAAAAATACATGTACGTGGCGTTTCTTTTATCTGGAGCGTGGGTGTGGAGGACTCCTCCTTTTACATGCACGTGGTGTTTAGCTTAAAAAAACTACATGTATGTGATGTTTTGTGGACTTCTTTTTACGTATGTTTTAATAGATCATAACCATTAAATATGTAATCTAACGGTTAAAATAATCTAGGAGGTATGTGAACCGGAAATTTCAACCGACCCTATTGTCGAGAGGTTAAATTTAGTTGAAGAAGAAAACAATTTCTTGAAGGAAAAACTAAAATAAATTGAGGAGGAGAAGATGATATTGGAGTTGCATGTTGCGGATGTCATCGATGATCACAAGAACAAGATGGATGCAATGCGCTTGAAGATTAGAAAGATTAGAAAATATGCCATTCATACCGAGGCTTGGTATCATTATGCCGTTGAATCAGTTGTTACCTTGGTTGCGATTATGATCGCATTTGTTTTGGGATTGAAATGTTTTACATTGTTTCAATGTATGGTTTAATTAATTAGATGCTCTGGAGAGCTATATGTTGTTAGATGAGAACTATGTATGTACTTTGGTTTTAATGTGAGATGATGAACTTCTATTAATTTGGTCACTTAATTATCTATTCATGATGTTCTGTAATGGTTTTTGACACACTTAATTATATATAATGCATGCAGATGAACCGGCAATGGATGTATGGTGACAAACACACCTCCAAGTACATTAAGGGCGTGCATGATTTTCTCGTAGTGGCTGAGGCAAACAAGCAGAATGGTTTTATGTGTTGTCCATGCCCTGTATGTGGGAATACGAAGTCTTACTCTGACTCGAAAATCATTCACACCCACCTGCTTTATAAGGGTTCCATGCCATACTATAATGATTGGACCAAGCACGGAGAAATAGGGGTTAGGATGGAAGAGGGCGAAGAAGAAGAGGACGATGAGAACTATGTGCCCCCCGAATACGGTGATCCTGCAACGGGGGAAGCTGTTGAAGATCAAGAGGAACCAGACGATGTGCCTGATGTCGTGGTTCTAAGACTGACAGTAGAATGGGGGGTAGGTATTAGGAGGCAAGGTCCTAGATATGGCGAAGTTGTACACACGAGTTTTACGAGTTTAGGCCCTTTGCAGAGGAAGTAATAGCCATACGTCTCGGAGCCCGGAGGCGGTCGACTGGATTGTGTGTGTGAATGTTACAGGGGGTGCGAACCCTTGTGCCAGAGGAGGGGGGTGACTTATATAGAGTACGCCAGGACCCCAGCCAGCCCACGTCACAAGGAGTTCAATGTACAGAAAGAAGGGCCGTTACTGGTAACGACAGCCTTGAATGCCTTAATGGCTCTTAAAGATTACAGAGTGAACGCTTGTCCATTGCTGCTCTGGATGACTCTTGGTCTTCAATAGGTCAAGTGGTTGATTGGTCGAATGACTTCAGGAAGGATGGGTCTCCAAGTGGTTGACCGGTCGAGTGGATTGTACTCGACACCTTCATTGGGCCCTTCCTGTTGTCTTTTAGGCTTCTTTGCTTCTAGGATAATGATCCGGGATAGGGCTTATAGGTCAGGCCTATGACCCTACCCCAGGTCTACGTCATCATCATTAGCCCCAGAATGGATTGAGGTCCGAGTGAAAGGAAGTTGAAGTTGATCTTGCTTCGACTCTTGTGTTCCACAACTATTCATGCTTGCTCAGAGGCTAATGTTGGAACTTCGGCTTTGTTTCAGTCGCCTTGATCGATTCAGAAGTTGTCGATTGGATTTATAACATCATCCGTCGAGTGTTGTTTTTGACGCGAAATCTTCGGCGCGATTGGTTACGGCGTATCCCGGATTTCATGGGATTTGAATTTGCGGGGAGGCGCGCGAAATGGAGCGTGCCGTGGTGAGCGGGATGGATAGACAGGAGCGCCTCGAACCCCGCGCCACCTTTTTTGCCATGTACCGCGCGCGCGGCTGTTGCGGGATTTTGACAGGATCACCCGGGCCCACACGTCAGTCACTCGAAAGTGGTTCTTTAAAAGCGATGATGCCGAGGTGCCTGCACTGTGCGCGTCCATTCCCCTTCTTCTCCTTCTGTTTCTCCACCGCATCCGGCTCCTCCGCTCTCAACGCCGCCGCTCCGTCACCATGGGGAAGGACAAGACAGCAGCGCTGGAACGTGCCACGGGGGCGGCAAAAGGCAAGAAGACGAATCGGGGGTCGTCGTCGCGGTCGGGGCTGCCGTCGGGCTATATCCAGGGTGATTGGATCCGATCCTCGCTTCGGCAGGATGATTTGGATGAGCTGGCTGAGTCCGGGCTGATCGCCCATGGATCCGCGCGGTTGCCGGAGGGAGAGATACAGCCGATGCCGCAATCGGGTGAGTGTGTTCTGCTCGCCACCCATGTCGACCGTGGTTTCTCGCTTCCTCCACATCCTTTTTTGCGGGGTTTCTTGAATTTCTTTGGGGCCCAACTCCACCATTTTTCTCCCAACGCCATCACATATATTGCCGCGTTCGTTTCTATGCGTGAAAACTTCTTGGATTGTCGACCGCACTGGGGTCTTTTCAAGCACATCTTCACTATCCGCTCCCAGTTGGTGAAGAAAGCAAACTCGAGAGACGAGAAAACACACGTTATCCAGATGTATGGGGGGTCTGGGCATCTAGAAGAGGAAGAGGAGCTCATTCCCTTCAATGACCCTCCCTGAGTCAGTCAAAGGCTGGCAGTTGACCTGGTTCTACTGCCAGGATATCGCGACTCCAAGCCAGTCGACTGGACTTCCCCCTTTTTCTTTCGACCGTGTTCAGAACCCTTCTTTGTTGAAAGTGACCGCCGCGGAGCAGGTCGAGACAAACATGTTGGGCGAGAGGGTGGTCGATCAATCAAGGCGTCACCGGCATGGATTTGTTGGAGGTATTCCTTAGCCGGCGCATCCAACCGCTCCAGGCCCGTGACCACTGTATGTGGATGTATTCCGGAGCCGGCGACACCGCTCGGGTTCATCCAGAGGAGGTGCTAGCCAAAACAGTGGCCCAATGGCTGAGGAGTATTACAGGAAACAAGGACAACCCCAGGGGCGCCAGGAGAGTCGCTCCCTGCAGTGAAAATAATCAACCGGACAAGGTTCGATCTCCGCGACCGACTGCATTTGAGTATGTTTTTCCGACTGTTTTTGAATCCGATTGATTTACATTTGACTTCTTGTCTTGTAGGTTTATACCGAGATGTACTCGATGCCCAATGGTGAACAAGCTCTGGAGCAGGACCATGAGGGTGAGGACAGCGCAGAGGAGACTGGCGAATGGGAGTCGCCGGACGACGATGATGAAGACGAGAGCGACGAATCAGATGACGAGGAGGTAGCCATCTCGCCGCCTCGTTTAGAACGTCGATCCAAACAGCATCATGATACAGCGGGCGGGCGTGGTAAGGCCGTTGCCTCTAGCACTCAAGCGCATAAGCGCGCTCGGTCTTCAACTCCGGAGCTGGCGGAGAAAATCACCAAGCAAGCTAGGATCAACCCTTCAAAGGCTCGGAAGACTTTGCCAAAGATTAAGATGGATGTTCCTGTCGCCTCTGAGTAAATGTTCTTTCTGTGTTTTTCTTGTACCGACTGATTCTTCTGTTCTGACCGAATGGATTACAAACTTGTCCAGCCATGCCTCTGCGTGACTGATATGGACATTGACAAGGTCCCAGACGACAAGGAGACCGATGACGCGGCCACCTCCAAAGCTAGTAAGTCCGCTCGATTCGGATTTATTCTGTCGATTGGATTGTTCATCGGTTGCATCTCTGATATTTTTTGTTTGTTGCAGCTCCACATGACGTTGTTGTGCTCCTGGATGATGAAGAAGAAGTGCCCCTGAGGGAACGGAGGAAGAGGAATAAGGGACCCAACCGGAAAGCGCCCGAGGTTCAGGTTCCTCAGTCGACACTGGTGTCTGGGACGGCGGTCGAGCGATCCACAGATCCGGCTCGAACCAGTGTCACTTTCGCTAACCCGCTGTCGACTGATCGCCCCTCAGGGTCGGCCACTCAAGCCCCTGCTGCTCCAATACAACTCCACGCATCAGACCCAGTGGGTGCTTCGACTGTCCTGCCATCTTCGCTTTTTACTGTGTATCAAACTCCAGACGACCCGCCAAGTGCTGCCAAGGAGGCTCTTCTTTAGCTGAATCTTTCGATGGGGCAGATGAAAGTGGTGCACGAGGCCAGTCAGGTGGCCTACAATGCTAGCGCTGCTCTGCAAACCAATGTGTCGGTGTACTAGAGTAGGGGTACCCTAGTATCCCGAACTCGTGCACGGGCAGTCGCAGCACCCCGCGGCAGGGCTCGCCTAGTGACCGCCAAGGTCCTCCGTGGTTCCTTTGGAGCCATTCAAGAACAAAGTATTTAAGCCAAGAAGACAAGGCCCCGGCAAGAGGAGCTTGCCGGTAAGGTCACTCGAGGCCCGCAGAAGACAAGGCCCCGGCAAGAGGAGCTTGCCGGTAAGGTCACTCGAGGCCCGCAGAAGACAAGACCCCGGCAAGAGGAGCTTGCCGGGAAGGCTTGGTGAGCGACAAGCTTCCGGGCGCGACAAGGATTCAGCCGCGGCAAGGCGCTTGCCGCGGCAGGCAACCTCTCTTCATCTCCGCTCCAGCTAATCCACCAACGTGTCGCCATGGGACCATCTCAGACATGCGTGTCAAGAGGCTGTGCAGCCAGCGGAGAGCAGCGGTAAGCGGCGCTGACAGGGGTGCCATCGTGGCGAGCGGTGGCGCCCCTGACGGTCCCTTTCTGCACTGTTTAGGCGACATGGACGGGCATTTAATGCTTTTGTCCCTTGCCTTCAGAGTTAGGTAGAATACACTGTACAAAGTAGCTGTACCAACCGCAACTCATTTTCCCATTTTGCCCTTGTTTACGTTGCCACCTGTGGTGACCCCTTGAGCCTATAAAAGGAGGCCCATGCGCAACGTAGAAGGGGTTCGGCTGGTTCGACTCATTCGAGACTAGAGACACTCAAGCTAGGTTTTGTAGCTCTCATTGCTCCCTAGCAAGAACACAAGATAATCAGACAAGCAGCAGTAGGAGTATTATCTCTCCGGAGAGCTCCGAAGCTGGGTAAACTGCTCGTGTGCATCGCCTCGATCTGCTCTTCGTGCAATCTCCGCCCCCCACCGAACCAAAAGGGACTCGGTCCGCCGGTCCCATAGGTATTCGTGGGTCACGATCAGCTTCCCCGACATCTTTGGCGCGCCAGGTAGGGGGCGTCGAGGCTGTGTGAACCTGATCCGACGTTCACACGAGCAACATCTTCATCATCTTCATCAACATGCCACCGAAGAAGAAGGCTTCGGCGGCAGCAGAGCCGTCCGCGTCAAACCCGCCACCACCGGAGCCGACGAGTGGTGTGGAAGACGCCGGCGGAAGAGCGGACGTCGACGAAGGAACTCGTGTCGCTGCTAAGTCCGAGGACAAGGCCGCGCAGACTTCGGCGTCCGTACACGTACCGCGCCCATCTCAGGAGGCGCGGGACCGACAACGTCATGGTATTCATAGTACCATACGCTCGTTGGATCAAGGCCAAGCTGGAGGATCCCGAAGCCCTCAAGACCAGCGTGCACGCCAGCATGCTGGCACGAGCGGGGTACGATCGCCTGGACGGGATGCTGCTCCTTCTAACATTGTTAGAAGTCCGAGCATATCCCGCTCCTCGCACTGTACGCCATTGCCACCCACCACTCCAGCGGAAGCCTTGGCGAGAGCTCAACTGCTCCTAGACTACGCTCCAACAGCCGACAAGGTCGATGAATGGAGGGCCACCATCCAGAGTCTCATCGGCTTTGCCAACGGCGATACTCCACGGCAACCAACTGCATCCTTGCCGCGGCGAGACGACAAGGCACGAGCCGGTGGCGACGAAACCTATGGGGGTGCAACCACCATGCACTCTCCATCCAGAAGGCCAAAATCACCAACTCGGCGGATCCACCTCGACAACGACTCCACCGCGTCATCAGATCCACGAGCTCGCCGTGATCAGCGCCAAGTTCTTCAAGAACGGCAACAAGAAGACGCTCGAACTCGCATCGAGCGCTGAAGAGAAGCGCGGCGTCAATCCGACCAGCGCGCTGGGCCCTCTGTCGACGTGCATGCGCCAGGGGAACCAGGTGACTTGCCGTACGCGGTAGGTTGCCCTGCGTTCACTCGTGAGCTGCGGCAGGTCCAGTGGCCCGACAAGAAAAATTTCAAGCCAGACGTGCCAGAGAAGTACGATGGCAGGACGCATCCGTCGGAGTTCCTCAGCATCTACACCATCGCGGTGCAGGCTGCAGGGGGACGAGACGACAAGATCCTCGCCAACTACTTCCCGCTGGTACTCAAGCCCAATGTCAGATCTTGGCTCATGCACTTGCCGGACAGCTCCATATCTTCTTGGGCAGATCTATGCCATCAGTTTGTCGGCGCCTTCACGGGCGGCCACAAGCCTCATGGCCAAGAGAGCGACCTTCATCTGCTCGCCCAGAAGGAAGGAGAGTCCCTACGCAAGTTCATCCAGAGATTCAGCCGTGTGCACTACAACATCCCAGATGTCCACCCTGCCGCGGTGATCAGCGCGTTTCATCAGAACGTGCGGAACCGCAGGATGAGGGAGGAGATGGCGATGTGCAAAGTCAAGGACGTCAGTGAGCTGTATGCCCTGGCCGACAAGTGTGCACGTGCTGAGGAAGGGAGGAGCCTCCCAGGAGAGAATACGGAAGCAGGATCGGATAGTGAGGAGACCGCCCCGGCAAAGAAGAGCCGGCAACGGGGCAACATAAAGAAGAAGGGCAAAGAAGTGCTTGTTGTCGAGCAGTCCGGCAACGGTGGTGCCGCCAAGAAAGCCAAAGCTGGTGGCTCCGGCAAGGAGGTTGCCGCTGACGCCGACCGCCAAGCTGTGGCGGCCGCCGACAAGCAGGACAACTCCAACAAACAGTACTGCAAGATCCACCGCACCAAGGGCCATGACCTCCAGAGCTGCAAGAAGGTTGAGCAACTTGTTGAACAGCAGAAGGCTGAGTATGAGCGGCGCGACAAGGAGAAGGCCCAGGAAGGTGCTGGGGGAGTTATCAAGAAGCGACCCGGCCGGGGAGGACGCCGCGGCAAGGCCAAGCAGCGGCAAGGAGACAGACCTCCCCGCGGCTGCGACAAGGATGAAGACGATGACGACGATGAAGATATGGAAGATGACGAGACCGATGAGCAGGAGTTTCAGAAAGCTACAGAGGTCCTCTGCGTTGATGGCGGTGCTTCTCTGCATACCTCACACCGCCAACTCAAGCAATGGATGTGGGAGGTTAATGCAGCAGAACCATCCGTAGAGTCATGCAAGCCTCTGAAGTGGTCCAGCACGCCTATCATCTTTGATATTGACGACCACCCTGATCGCATAACTGCGGTCGGGTGCTTGCCGATGTTGGTCTCACCAACTATCCGCAACCTCAAGGTCACCAAGATGCTAGTTGACGGCGGGGCCGGCTTAAACCTGATCTCCTCCGCAGTGCTCCAGAAGCTTCAAATCCCTGACAGCGAGCTCGAAGAGACTGACACGTTCCAAGGAATCAATCCAGGGAGGAGCAAGCCGAAGGGGAATATCACGTTGCCGGTAACATTTGGCAGCGAGCTAAACTTCAAAACTGAGAGGGTCACGTTCGACGTTGCTGATTTTCCATTGCCTTATAATGGGATACTTGGCCGTCCAGCACTCGCTAAGTTCATGGCAGCCTCTCATTATGCATACAACTTGCTCAAGATGCCAGGCCCGATAAGTGTCATTTCTGTTCATGGCGACAAGAAAGATGCTCTTATCTGCGCCGACAAGATTTACCGGGAGGCAGCAGCTGCGACAGATAGCAAATCACTTGCCGCTGAAGCTCCTATGGGGAAGAAGAAGACCACTTTGTCCGGCAAGAGCTCTGATGCCCACTTTGGCAAGCGCACCTCTTCGGAGTGCTGCGCTACCGTCGAGGACGCACCATCGAGCTCCATCGGCAAGTGCAAGAAGACGATGGCAGCTCCACCGAAGACCAAGAAGGTGTCCGCCAAGGAGGACGGCACTGGTGGTACCTTCACCATCAGTGCCACTCTCGACCCTAAATAGGAAGGCGCGCTCGTTGCTTTCCTGCGGGCGAATGTCGATGTGTTTGCATGGCAACCGTCTGACATCCCCGGTGTTCCCAGGAAAGTAATTGAGCACCACTTAGCTGTCTGTCCTCATGCGCGGCCCGTCAAGCAGAAAGTCAGGAAGCAGGCAGTGGAGCGCCAAGAATTTATTGCAGAAGAGATCAAGAAATTGGAAGCAGCAGGCCTTTTCAGAGGAGTACTCCATCCTACGTGGTTGGCCAATCCTGTAGTTGTACGCAAGGCAAATGGGAAATGGAGACTCTATATCGACTTCACAGATGTTAATAAAGCTTGTCCCAAAGACCCATTTCCCTTGCCGCGCATCGACCAGATTGTTGACTCCACGGCTGGATGTGATTTGCTTTCATTTCTTGATGCATACTCAGGATATCATCAGATCTTCATGGCAGAAGAGGATGAAGAGAAAACCGCATTCATCACCCCATGTGGCACATACTGTTTTATACGGATGCCCTTTGGGCTAAAGAATGCTGGTTCAACATTCACAAGAGTAGTCCATGACGCTTTTGAGCCCCAAATGCACAGAAATGTAGAAGCCTACATGGATGACATAGTGGTCAAAAGCAAGGACAAGGCAACTCTGGTTCAAGATTTAGATGAGACCTTTGCAAATCTGCGCAAGATCAACCTCAAGCTCAACCCCGAGAAGTGCGTGTTTGGAGTTCCTTCCGGCAAGCTTCTCGGGTTCTTCGTGTCTCAGCGGGTAATTGAAGCCAATCCCGACAAGATCAAGGCCATTGAGCAGATTGAAGCACCAAAGCGCGTCAAGGATGTACGAAGACTTGCCGGTTGCATGGCTGCTCTCAGCAGGTTTATCTCTAGGTCTGCTGAGCGCGCCCTGCCATTTTTCAAGATTTTGAAAAAGGCAGGTCCAATGAGATGGACTCCCGAAGCGGAGGCTGCGCTGCAGGACTTAAAGAGGTACCTGTCCTCTACTCCAATACTTGTCGCACCTAGGCCACAAGAGAAGTTGCTGCTATATATAGCGGCAACCAATCAAGTGGTTAGTGCTGCGTTTTTAGCGGAAAGGGAGGCAGATGATGAGCCGGCAACCAAGGCAGATGCATCCAGCGACAAGCAGGGGGCTTCACCGGCGAGCTCTGGTCCCGACAAAGACGGATCTGCACAGGATTGCGAGAAGATACAGAAAAGGATGGTGCAACGTCTAGTGTACTTTGTCAGTTCCCTTCTACAGGGGGCTAGGTCAAGGTACTCTGGTGTGCAGAAATTTCTTTTCGGCCTCCTCATGGCCTCGAGAAAGCTGCGCCATTACTTCCAAGCACATGAGATCACAGTTGTCACTCGCTTTCCGCTGAAGAGGATACTGCAAAATCCAGAAGCAACAGGCAGGATTGTCGAGTGGGCACTGGAACTGTCAAGCTTTGGCCTCAAGTTTGAAAGCACTTCAACTATCCAAAGCAGAGCATTGGCAGAATTTATAGCAGAATGGACGCCAACACAAGATGAAGAAATTCCGGAGACGAGCATCCCCGTCAAGGAGGCAAGTAAAGAGTGGCTGATGTACTTTGACGGTGCCTTCTCGCTGCAAGGCGCCGGTGCCGGCGTGCTGCTTATCGCACCCACCGGAGAACACCTCAAGTACATAGTTCAAATGCACTTTCCCAAGGAGCAAGCAACAAACAATACTGCAGAGTA
>LR880972.1:979313582-979334486 GCA_904067115.1 Aegilops sharonensis
GCAACTCCTGGAACATTGAGCATCTTCGTAAGTTTTACCCATAGGGCGCGGTTGCCGGAACCTGTTCCGGCAACCACCTTTTGTACAAGTCTTGCCGATGTTGCATGTAATCCTTTGTACAAAGCCGGGCGCAGACCCCGTGCATAAGTAAAGCTCATGTGTTGCGCACAACTTGTCAACTACATGCTTTCATAATCCTTTTTTGCATGTGTTATCTAACATTTTGTGCAGCATCCACACCCGGTAAGCAATAACGAGCCACAAGGCTCCATAACATTATTTTCTCTTCTTTCTTCTCAAAGAAAGGAAGGTTCATCCACCCACAAGTTAGCCGGGGGAGGGGGGGGGAGGAGAAGATAATGGTGTGGGCCACCAAGCGTCGCTCGAGGAAGTATCGCCTTGCCGGGAAACAAACGACAGAAAAGCTAAGTTGCCAAAGTTTGAGCAATCAGTTTTTAAATTTTTTAAGTTATCTTCCTCGAAAGATAGTACTTTGTATGGAAAACCTGTGCGCGGAGGAACCAACTCGTAGCTAGTTTGCGCCCTTACTTTGTTTCGAGTCCGCTCAACAACTTAAGTGAGCTGCAACCAGTTGCGACAAGGTTGCTTGTCGGAGGCGGCACCGCCAGCAGGCTGCTGACGTTCCGCACTCAGGGCTCGCGGCAAAGGTGCCCGCGCCGACAAGTTCCCTGAAAGCGTAGGGCACAAACATACAAAGGAAGGAATCGAGTAAAGGAAATAACATTGCAATCGTTGCCTAAGATAGAGTATATTACAAAATAACTTGTCGCAGATCTAATAAATTGTTCTCCTAAACATGATCAGCAGCGACAAGGGAAAGATAAATTTGGCGGCCTAGTCCACGCGGTCGCCATCAACCCGCTTGATCTTGCCCACCTTGTCCACAATGGGTGCGACAAGGGCTTTGAGCGCCTCCACATCGGCATCTGGCGGCAAGGATCTGAGGACGCCGTTGAGGTTGAGGCCTGGATTGCGGAAGGCCACTTTCATCAACACCCTCTGGAGAGCTCCTGCGCAGATCTGGCGCGATTCCTCGGCCAGCTATTTCGGGTTCTCTTCCCGGAGTCGCTGGAGAGCCGTCACCACGCCCTTGAGGAACAGGCTGAGCTTGGCGCTGGGTTGGAGGCGCTCGTCGGAGGAGTACCCAAGATCCACCATCCCCAGCTCCATCAGCTCCTTGTCAATGGCGGCGGCAGTATCAACAAGACCCTCCGTCCAGTGCATCACGTTCTCTCTGAAGGTGTTCTGGGCGTTCGTGGCACTTGTCAGCAGCTCCTCGTTGGCCTTGATCTTCTCCAACAGGCCCACCTCCCGCTCCTTGGCGCCATCCAGCGTCTCCATCAGGGTGGTCAGCTTTAGCTCAAGATCTGCCTTGGAGTCCTTGGCGGCATCGAGCTCTTTGATCCTCTCAGCGAGATGGCCCTGCAACTTGCCAAGAGTGTAGGCGTCCTTCTCGCGCTTGTGCTTTAGCGCGGCAAGCTCTTCGCTGCTCTTCTGCAGACTGGCCTCCAGCTGCGTCACTTTTGTCTCCAACTCCTTCTTGGCGGCCTCGGCAGCTGCGGCAGCGTCCTTTGCTTCCTTGAGAGCTCCGCCAAGTGATTGCTCGCGCGCGGCAAGCTCTTCCTCATAGCTATCAAGGTTGATCTTCCGCTGCGCCAGCTCGCCTTCTTGCGCAGATAGCTTCTCGCCGGCAAGCCTTTGCTGCTCCTCGACCTCAGCCTTCTCAAGGATGAAGGCTGTGCGCTCTTCGGAGACTTGCTCCCGCTCTTCTGCTACATTCCGGAGAGCTTCTTGATTGGCGCCCCGGAGCTCTTCTGCGCGCTTCTCCATGTCTGCTCCCGCCCTCGTGACAAGTGCCTCTCGGGACTCCAACTTGGCTTGTCGGGCGCGGTAGAGCGACAGCGGCTTCTTCAGCAGCTGCTCCTCCTCAGACTCGCTGCTACTGCTGCTTGGCACGTCAACCAGCATCAACCTAGCGGAGGCGAGCAGCTCTTCGTCAAAGGTCTCCCCTTCGACCGGCGCCCTGGAGCTCGACGCCCAGGGGAGCTTGATGAAGACGCCGTCGCCGGCCTTCAGATAGGCGCCGGGCTGGGGCTCTTCGGAGCCTAATGCTGCACCGGTGGCGGAGGGATCGGCGGTCGGCGTAGCGCCTGGCGCTCCTGCAGCCTCAGGGTCGTCAGTATGATCACCAGACCCCTCGCCAACCTTTGCAGTGGCGGCCTTGGCGGCCTCCTCGCCGGCGGACCCATCGGCGCCAGCCTCTTCCTCCATGGCGGCGACGTCGTCAGTATCGCCACACGCGTCCTCCTCGCTGGCGACCTCAGTATCCATCGGCTCTCTGGCAGATGGATCTGACGATCAGAAAAAGAAAGAACAGTCAAGCAAATGTTCGAAAAGAAAAACAGAAGGAAAAGAGCCCGAGGGAAATTTTCGGTCTAAAGGGATTACCTGCGATGGGGTCTGTGGCCGTGGTCTCGACCACCGGAGGATCGCCGACGCTGCCCCTTGTCGGAGGGGCTTCCCTTGTCGGTGAAGCATCCCTTGCCGGAGAGCGTTCCCTTGCCGGGGAATTTCCCCTTGGCGGCGTAGTTGAAGCAGATGGTATTTCGGGAGTGACTTCTGGGCCCTCCTGATGAGGCTGCTCTGCTCCTGCACAAATCAACAAGTCAGATATCAGCAAAGAAGGAGTACCCATGCACACCTATCCGTAAGAAATAAAGCAAATACTTACGCTGGGGGCTGTGCTGGGGGCTGCTTTGAGGAAGGGTTGCCGGGTCCGGCAAGGGGGTCTCAGACGCGCCTCCTGTCGCCACGGGGGGATCGTCTTCAATGACAACCACCGGGGTCTTGGCTCTCTTCGACGCTCTCTGGACCAGCGTCCTGAAACAGGAAAGAGTTCAGAATGAAGCAAATCAGATACACGACAAGGCAACCAAATTGAAGAAATACAAGCACAGCATAGAGACTTACTCTTCTTCTTCTTCCTCGTCGGAGCTGAGCGCGGAGAGATCAAATTCCGGCTCGCCTCCGGTGCGAAGAGGCGGAGGAGTGGGCTCTCTTGACCGCTTGGCGGGGGTGGCAGCGGTGGCCTGAGAAGATCCCGCCTCAGGTGTTGCAGCAGTGTGGGGCGCTCCCGCGGCAACATTGCTTGCCGCGGTGGAGCGCGTAGCACGGCGCTGCGGCTGTTGGCCCGTCTGCCGCCCCGTCACTTCCCCGGCCTTGCGGAGACGCCTTCTTGGTGGGGCTGCGGGCTCCGCTCGCGGCAAACTACTTGAAGGTGTGGAGGAGGCGCCCTCGGCGGACTTGCTCGGCTCAACTTCGGGCTCGGCCTGCTCCTCCTCGCCGGCAAGCTCCTCTCGATCGGCAAGGCTTGCCGCCTCTGCTGCCTCTGCCTCCTCCACGGTGAACCCGAATTCGCCAGCGGCAGCAGCTGCTGCCGCCTCCTCCAGCCTAGTGGCAATGCGCTGCATCTCGGCGTCGGTGGTGTCGCGGGTGAGCCACTTCTGCTCGTCGACGCGGATCGGCACTTCTACCAAGCTATCGAAGAACTGCTGCACGACGTCGTCCGCAGGCTCTTGCCAGGTTGGAACGATCCCTTGCGAATCGCACAAGGGCATCATGGCGCGAATGCGGTCGAGCGAAGAATTGTTGCACAATGGGACGACCCCCCTCGGCAACATAAACCACTCGGGGTGATCGGGGTCGTGCTTGAACAACTCCAGAAGCATTGCATCCAACTCCAAGACGGTGAAATTCCAGTTGAGGCCCGGGCGCAACCTCATGATATCCGCCGGGTTTTGGAACTCACAAGCAGGTCTCCTCCTCTCCTGCAAGGGAGCGATGCGGCGGCCAAGGAAATCTATGCCAACTGCGCCTACAGTGAGTCCGGCAAGCCTGAGGCGCATGATCCGGGTCACAGCAATCTTCAACCTAGCATCCTCCGGCGCCAAGTTGCTCCAATCGTTGCCGCGCACTATGGGAGTTTGGCGCTGGGCAATGAAGGGCTGCGAGTTCTCCTCAACGATCCAACACCAATCGGCTCTCCACTCATCCCACTTGCTCCGGAGCTCTCCTTCCAGATAGGATTCTTTCTTGCCGATCCTGGAGATCCAAGCAATTCCTCCGGCAAGTGGCTCTCCTCTCTCGACGCGGGGCATGAAGAAGTGGCGGAAAAGGGCTACGTTTGGGTGGACTCCGACGAAGTTTTCGCAGAGGTGTGCGAAAACCGTCATGGTCAGGACAGCGTTGGGGGTGAAATCAAGGAGGCGAAACCCGTAGGTGTTCATGATATCGCAAAAGAACTCAGAGAAGGGCGGGCAGAGCCTGCAATAGAAGAAGAGCGCGAAGAAGGGGTACCCGCTCGAAGCTAACTCTGATGCGGCGGCGGAGAGTACCTTCGTGCGCGGATGCGCCCGCGTCTCCGTCGACCAGAAGAGGTAGTAGCCCTCCCTCAGCTCCTTCGCGTCGAGCTGGGGGGGGGGGGAAGAGGGCCCGCTCCTTTTGCTGCGCCGCGAGCCGCTGCGCCTCGGCCGACTTCACGCCCTTCCCCTTGTCGGCTTTCGGAGCCATGGCAGAGGTGGTGGAGGAGACCGACGGCGTTGATGGCGTTGGTGGCGATGGGGGGCGGAGCGTTGCTCTCTTCAGGCTAGAGAAGAAGGGGGGAGCAACGGTGGTTTTCAAGATGGGACAACAAATGGCGAGGTGGGCGACCCGCCCCTGATTCCCCTGTTTATAAGGAGGGAGAGGGGGCGGACGTTCCGCTTTTCCAATTAAGGAAAGCCCCCCATGATCTCTCCCACGACGCCACGTTCGACGCGTGCTGTTCGTGGGGGACGTGGTGGGTCCGGAGCAAGTAACGGCGTGATCTAGGCCGCGCGTGCCCGTGCACTGTTTTGGGCCTGGCCCAACAGCGCTCGGCACCGTGTGTGGCCCAGGCCCGGGGGCTCCTGTCGGTGTACTAGAGTAGGGGTACCCTAGTATCCCGAACTCGTGCACGGGCAGTCGCAGCACCCCGCGGCAGGGCTCGCCTAGTGACCGCCAAGGTCCTCCGTGGTTCCTTTGGAGCCATTCAAGAACAAAGTATTTAAGCCAAGAAAACAAGGCCCCGGCAAGAGGAGCTTGCCGGGAAGGTCACTCAAGGCCCGCAGAAGACAAGACCCCGGCAAGAGGAGCTTGCCGGGAAGGCTTGGTGAGCGACAAGCTTTCGGGCGCGGCAAGGATTCAGCCGCGGCAAGGCGCTTGCCGCGGCAGGAAACCTCTCTTCATCTCCGCTCCAGCTAATCCACCAACGTGTCGCCATGGGACCATCTCAGGCATGCGTGTCAAGAGGCTGTGCAGCCAGCGGAGATCAGCGGTAAGCGGCGCTAACAGGGGTGCCATCGTGGCGAGCGGTGGCGCCCCTGACGGTCCCTTTCTGCACTGTTTAGGCGACATGGACGGGCATTTAATGCTTTTGTCCCTTGCCGTCAGAGTTAGGTAGAATACACTGTACAAAGTAGCTGTACCAACCGCAACTCATTTTCCCATTTTTCCCTTGTTTACGTTGCCACCTGTGGTGACCCCTTGAGCCTATAAAAGGAGGCCCATGCGCAACGTAGAAGGGTTTCGGCTGGTTCGACTCATTCGAGACTAGAGACACTCAAGCTAGGTTTTGTAGCTCTCATTGCTCCCTAGCAAGAACACAAGATAATCAGACAAGCAGCAGTAGGAGTATTATCTCTCCGGAGAGCTCCGAAGCTGGGTAAACTGCTCGTGTGCATCGCCTCGATCTGCTCTTCGTGCAATCTCCGCCCCCACCGAACCAAAAGGGACTCGGTCCGCCGGTCCCATAGGTGTTCGTGGGTCACGATCAGCTTCCCCGACACAATGTCCAGGTTCGTTGATTTCCTACTGATCTTATTTCTCGTCCGACGTCTGATCACCCACTGGGGTGTGCCTGTCTTAAAGTTATATAGGTCCACTTGAATCGACTAGGATTGAGTCGATTGAGTCTTTGAAAAACTGCTGCTTTATTATTTGTAAGATCCCCGTGGATGGACGTTTTGGAACTTTATGTGCATCGATCATGAGTTTGCACCTTGCTTCTGTTCACCCACCGGGTTGTAGCTCTTGAACCAGTGGGGGCATGCTGAGTGCATCCACTGGGTGTAGTCCCCGAGACCATAGTTGACTGTGGCAGTCGACTGTGGTCTGAGAATTTGAATTTTCTCACTCGACCTGGTCGGAGCAAGTCGAATGGACCCAAAACAGTGGGGGCACGCTAAGTGCACCCACTGGGTGTAGTCCCCGAGACCATGGTCGACTGTGGGCAGTCGACTATGGTCTGAGAACAACTTTCTTCTCTTTTTGTTACTCGTGCTGGGCAGACCATGCCGAGTGTTGAATCAAACTAGTGGGTGCACGCTAAGTGCACCCACTGGGTGTAGTCCCCTAGACTGCCGTTGAATGTTTGATTCGGCGGTAGTATTAGAGTAACTTTCACTATGATGTTCTTTTCTTTCTGTCGACTGATACATCTTATATGCTGACTGCAGAAATCTTGTGATCTTGGGGCTCAGATTTCTGCACTGAACAAGCAGCAAATCAGTCTCAATCTTGATCTGGAGCTGGCCCAGAAAAACCTGAAGACCGCTCATGAAGAAGCAACTGCCATGGGAGGTAACCAATCTTCAACTATCCATCTTATGCCTCGCACTTTTTTCGCGTGTGTTTCTTAGTCACTTTGAACCGAGTGACTTGACTCGAACAGATGTGCATAGCGAAAATCGTCAACTTCAAGCTCGTCTGAAGAATGTTGTTTCTTTAAAGAAAATGAAGCAGGCTCTGGAGAAGAAGGATATGGATCTCGCCGCTACTCAAAAGGAGGAGCGAGAGAAAGCAGGCTCTGGAGAAGAAGAAGGAGCTGGCTTCAATCGGTAAGTTAGAAGAAGAGAATTCCAAACTCAAGGCCGTTGTCTCTGATGCCAATAGGGAGGTCGAGCAACTGAAGAAAGACAAGGACAAGCTTACTGACGAGCTTGGAAACCTCAAGGCCAAGAAGGGCGAGTTAGAATCTTATCTAGGCCAGCTTGCCGCAAAACTGGTCTTAAAGCTTGAAGGTATTGTTGTTCGATTGACTTGTTATTGTCGACTGGTAATCTTTACCATACTGTCGACTCACTATTCAATCGACTGCGTAGAACTTTGTTAGGACTTTGAAGAATAAACTGGGCGGGTCGAGACGGGTCTCGATCCCATAAATTTTCCAGTCAAGGATGATGTCGCAATGAATGTGTTGTGGATGGAATCTCGCGTGGACAACGCAGTTGCTTATCTTGCTCGTTTGAAGGCGGCGATGACTCGGGTTGATGCTGAACTTTGGCCTCAGGCAGAACTGTCTCAAGATCTCGAGTCTCTTATGGCTCGATTGAATCAAATACCTTACCGAGTGCAAGAATGGAAGAAATCATCTGCACACTGCGGCGCTGATGTCGCCCTCTCATTGGTTCGAGTGCACTACAAGGATGTCAACGAGGACAAGCTGGCGGCGCTCAAGGTCGCCAACACCAAAAAGCACACTTTCCAGTCCTTCATGGATACTCTCCGTGACGCTGCCACTCACATTGCAGACAGCATAGACCTTGACAGTTTCTGCGATCCAGCCAGTCCTTCTCCTGACGAGTGATCCAAAAAACATTATGCTTCACCTTTATTTGCCTCGGAATGCCGAGTGACCGTGTAATCGTTAAACTCTTTTGGGCTTGATGCTCGAGTACTTTGATCAGTGGTCCAGAACTTTTAGGATTTATCCGAACTTGGTTTATCTCTGAATATGCTCGTGTTTACCTTTGAGTGGAACTTATTTTTCACTCAGAATAATCTTTGAGTGATGCAGTTTCGAGGAGAAGGTGACAGTCGACCTGCACATCGCCGTCCTTGTGGATAGGGATGGAGCGTACGTTATACTTGTGGCGCAACTTCGAGAAAAAGGTGGCAGTCGACCTGCACCTCGTCATCCTTGCGGATAAGGATGGAGCGCACCTTGTATTTATGGCGCAGCTCTGAGGAGGAGGTCGCAGTCGACCTACACCTCGTCATCCTTGCGGATTGGGATGGAGCGTGTGGCTAAGTCCCCGAGCGAGAAGGCCAGTTCTCACCCGGAACGTATTTCGAACTTAGGCGAGTACTGGACTGCAGCAAAGCCCCCGAATGAGAGGGTTGCTCACCACTCGGTAGGATTTTTCAAACTTAGGCGAGTATTGGACTGCAGCGAAGCCCCCGAGTGAGAGGGTTGCTCACCACTTGGTAGGATTTTTCAAACTTAGGCGAGGACTGGATTGCAGCTAAGCCCCCGAGTGAGAGGGTTGCTCACCACTCGGTAGGATTTTTCAAACTTAGGCGAGTACTGGACTGCAGCTAAGCCCCCGCGTGAGAGGCTTGCTCACCACTCGATAGGATTTTTCAAACTTAGGCGAGGACTGGACTGCAGCTCAGCCCCCGAGTGGGAGGGTTGCTCACTACTCGGTAGGGTTTTTCAAACTTAGGCGAGGACTGGACTGCAGCTCAGCCCCCGAGTGGGAGGGTTGCTCACTACTCGGTAGGGTTTTTCAAACTTAGGCGAGGACTGGACTGCAGCTCAGCCCCCGAGTGGGAGGGTTGCTCACTACTCGGTAGGGTTTTTCAAACTTAGGCGAGGACTGGACTGCAGCTCAGCCCCCGAGTGGGAGGGTTGCTCACTACTCGGTAGGGTTTTTCAAACTTAGGCGAGGACTGGACTGCAGCTCAGCCCCCGAGTGGGAGGGTTGCTCACTACTCGGTAGGGTTTTTCAAACTTAGGCGAGGACTGGACTGCAGCTCAGCCCCCGAGTGGGAGGGTTGCTCACTACTCGGTAGGGTTTTTCAAACTTAGGCGAGGACTGGACTGCAGCTCAGCCCCCGAGTGGGAGGGTTGCTCACTACTCGGTAGGGTTTTTCAAACTTAGGCGAGGACTGGACTGCAGCTCAGCCCCCGAGTGGGAGGGTTGCTCACTACTCGGTAGGGTTTTTCAAACTTAGGCGAGGACTGGACTGCAGCTCAGCCCCCGAGTGGGAGGGTTGCTCACTACTCGGTAGGGTTTTTCAAACTTAGGCGAGGACTGGACTGCAGCTCAGCCCCCGAGTGGGAGGGTTGCTCACTACTCGGTAGGGTTTTTCAAACTTAGGCGAGGACTGGACTGCAGCTCAGCCCCCGAGTGGGAGGGTTGCTCACTACTCGGTAGGGTTTTTCAAACTTAGGCGAGGACTGGACTGCAGCTCAGCCCCCGAGTGGGAGGGTTGCTCACTACTCGGTAGGGTTTTTCAAACTTAGGCGAGGACTGGACTGCAGCTCAGCCCCCGAGTGGGAGGGTTGCTCACTACTCGGTAGGGTTTTTCAAACTTAGGCGAGGACTGGACTGCAGCTCAGCCCCCGAGTGGGAGGGTTGCTCACTACTCGGTAGGGTTTTTCAAACTTAGGCGAGGACTGGACTGCAGCTCAGCCCCCGAGTGGGAGGGTTGCTCACTACTCGGTAGGGTTTTTCAAACTTAGGCGAGGACTGGACTGCAGCTCAGCCCCCGAGTGGGAGGGTTGCTCACTACTCGGTAGGGTTTTTCAAACTTAGGCGAGGACTGGACTGCAGCTCAGCCCCCGAGTGGGAGGGTTGCTCACTACTCGGTAGGGTTTTTCAAACTTAGGCGAGGACTGGACTGCAGCTCAGCCCCCGAGTGGGAGGGTTGCTCACTACTCGGTAGGGTTTTTCAAACTTAGGCGAGGACTGGACTGCAGCTCAGCCCCCGAGTGGGAGGGTTGCTCACTACTCGGTAGGGTTTTTCAAACTTAGGCGAGGACTGGACTGCAGCTCAGCCCCCGAGTGGGAGGGTTGCTCACTACTCGGTAGGGTTTTTCAAACTTAGGCGAGGACTGGACTGCAGCTCAGCCCCCGAGTGGGAGGGTTGCTCACTACTCGGTAGGGTTTTTCAAACTTAGGCGAGGACTGGACTGCAGCTCAGCCCCCGAGTGGGAGGGTTGCTCACTACTCGGTAGGGTTTTTCAAACTTAGGCGAGGACTGGACTGCAGCTCAGCCCCCGAGTGGGAGGGTTGCTCACTACTCGGTAGGGTTTTTCAAACTTAGGCGAGGACTGGACTGCAGCTCAGCCCCCGAGTGGGAGGGTTGCTCACTACTCGGTAGGGTTTTTCAAACTTAGGCGAGGACTGGACTGCAGCTCAGCCCCCGAGTGGGAGGGTTGCTCACTACTCGGTAGGGTTTTTCAAACTTAGGCGAGGACTGGACTGCAGCTCAGCCCCCGAGTGGGAGGGTTGCTCACTACTCGGTAGGGTTTTTCAAACTTAGGCGAGGACTGGACTGCAGCTCAGCCCCCGAGTGGGAGGGTTGCTCACTACTCGGTAGGGTTTTTCAAACTTAGGCGAGGACTGGACTGCAGCTCAGCCCCCGAGTGGGAGGGTTGCTCACTACTCGGTAGGGTTTTTCAAACTTAGGCGAGGACTGGACTGCAGCTCAGCCCCCGAGTGGGAGGGTTGCTCACTACTCGGTAGGGTTTTTCAAACTTAGGCGAGGACTGGACTGCAGCTCAGCCCCCGAGTGGGAGGGTTGCTCACTACTCGGTAGGGTTTTTCAAACTTAGGCGAGGACTGGACTGCAGCTCAGCCCCCGAGTGGGAGGGTTGCTCACTACTCGGTAGGGTTTTTCAAACTTAGGCGAGGACTGGACTGCAGCTCAGCCCCCGAGTGGGAGGGTTGCTCACTACTCGGTAGGGTTTTTCAAACTTAGGCGAGGACTGGACTGCAGCTCAGCCCCCGAGTGGGAGGGTTGCTCACTACTCGGTAGGGTTTTTCAAACTTAGGCGAGGACTGGACTGCAGCTCAGCCCCCGAGTGGGAGGGTTGCTCACTACTCGGTAGGGTTTTTCAAACTTAGGCGAGGACTGGACTGCAGCTCAGCCCCCGAGTGGGAGGGTTGCTCACTACTCGGTAGGGTTTTTCAAACTTAGGCGAGGACTGGACTGCAGCTCAGCCCCCGAGTGGGAGGGTTGCTCACTACTCGGTAGGGTTTTTCAAACTTAGGCGAGGACTGGACTGCAGCTCAGCCCCCGAGTGGGAGGGTTGCTCACTACTCGGTAGGGTTTTTCAAACTTAGGCGAGGACTGGACTGCAGCTCAGCCCCCGAGTGGGAGGGTTGCTCACTACTCGGTAGGGTTTTTCAAACTTAGGCGAGGACTGGACTGCAGCTCAGCCCCCGAGTGGGAGGGTTGCTCACTACTCGGTAGGGTTTTTCAAACTTAGGCGAGGACTGGACTGCAGCTCAGCCCCCGAGTGGGAGGGTTGCTCACTACTCGGTAGGGTTTTTCAAACTTAGGCGAGGACTGGACTGCAGCTCAGCCCCCGAGTGGGAGGGTTGCTCACTACTCGGTAGGGTTTTTCAAACTTAGGCGAGGACTGGACTGCAGCTAAGCCTCCGAGTGAGAGGCTTGCTCACCACTCGGTAGGTATTTTCAAACTTAGGCGAGTACTGGACTGCAGCTAGGCCCCCGAGTGAGAGGCTTGCTCACCACTCGGTAGGATTTTTCAAACTTAGGCGAGTACCGGACTGCAGCTAAGCCCCCGAGTGAGAGGCTTTCTCACCACTCGGTAGAACTTTTCAAACCTAGGCGAAACGGATTCGCAGCTAAGCCCCCCAGTGAGAGGCTTGCTCACCACTCGGTAGGATTTTTCAAACTTAGGCGAAACTGATTCGCAGCTAAGCCTCCGAGTGAGAGGCTTGCGCACCACTCGGTAGGGTTTTTTCAAACTTAGGCGAAACGGGTTCGCAGTTAAGCCACCCACTGGGGGATTTAGAGCATATAAAAAAGGAATAACACTCATTTATGAGACTGTAAAAATTGTGTCTTTGATAATCAAACTATAAGGTATTTCTTATTACATCTCAACTGTCTGAATGCTTAAGTATAAAAGGGGGGGAGCAGCTCCGCATTCGAAGCGTGTGGCTCGTCTTTCTTGTGCTCGACATTGTAGAGACGATATGCTTCGTTGTGGAGCACTTTGGTGATGATGAAGGGGCCTTCCCAAGCAGGAGCGAGCTTGTGTGGTTTCTGCTGATCCACTCGAAGAACCAAGTCCCCCTCTTGAAATGCTCGACCCTTCACATTTCTGGCATGGAATCGACGCAGGTCTTGTTGATAAATGGTCAACCGGATCAGGGCCATCTCTCTCTCCTCTTCCAGGAGATCAACTGCGTCTTACCGAGCCTGTTCTGCTTCGTTTTCTGAGAAAAGCTCGACTCGGGGTGCATTGTGAAGCAAGTCACTCGGGAGTACAGCTTCAGCTCCATTGACCAAGAAGAATGGAGTTCGGCCAGTCGACCGACTAGGAGTTGTCCTCAATCCCCAAAGTACTGACGGAAGTTCATCAACCCAGGCCCCTGTTGCATGCTTGAGACACGCATCAATCGGGGTTTCAGTCCTTTGAGAATCAATCCGTTTGCTCTTTTAGCTTGTCCATTCGAATGGGGGTGGGCGACTGAAGCATAGTCGACTCGAGTGCCTTGGGAGGCGTAGAAGGCTTTGAACTCATCAGAATTGAAGTTCGAGCCATTGTCAGTGATAATGCTGTGCGGAACACCATATCTGAATGTTAATTCTCTGATGAAACTGACAGCAGTACTGGTTTCAAGATTTTTGATAGGCTTGGCTTCAATCCATTTGGTGAACTTGTCGACTGCCATGAGCACGTGAGTGAAGCCGCTCCTACCATTCCTCAGAGGTCCAACCATATCCAACCCCGAAACGGAAAAGGGCCAGACGAGTGGAATGGTCTTTAGAGTTGATGCTGGCTTATGAGACATGTTGGAGTAAAACTGGTAACCTTCACATTTGTCGACAATTTCTTTCGCCATTTCATTTGCTCGTGGCCAATAAAATCCCGCTCGTTATGCTTTGGCCACAATGGTCCGAGAGGACGCATGGTGACCACAGGTCCCCGAGTGGATGTCGTTGAGGATCACTCGACCTTCTTATGGTGTTATGCATTTCTGGCAGACTCCAGTCACACTTTCTCTGAACAGCTGTCCTCTTATCACAATAAAGGCTTTGGATCACCAGGCGATCTGTCGAGCCTCTTCTTCATCCTCTAGGAGTTCCTTCCTAAGAATGTACGCGATGTATGACACTGTCTAGTCGGGAGTGATGACCAAAACCTCCATGATCAAGTCGACCACGGCTGGGACTTCAACTTCAGTCGCATCGGTGGCACTCTTTGGTTGTGGGGGATCTTCAGTGAAAGGATCTTCCTGAACCGAAGGTGTATGAATATGTTCCAAAAACACATTGCTGGGAATGGCCTCCCTCTTGAAACCTATCTTTGCCAAATCATCAGCTGCTTGATTTTTCAGTCGGGGTATATGATGGAGCTCTAACCCCTCAAACTTCTTTTCCAGCTTTCTTACTGCATTACAATAGCCAGTCATAGCTGGGCTTCTGACGTCCCACTCCTTCATCACTTGATTAACCACCATATCCGAGTCGCTGTAGACCATGAGGCGACGGACGCCGAGTGAAATGGCCATACGCAACCCATACAGGAGTGCTTCATATTAAGCTTCATTGTTGGAGGAATCAAAGTGAATCTGGAGGACATATCTGAGCTTGTCTCCTCGGGCGGGGGGGGGGGGGTACCAATACTACCCCAGAACTAGAACCATTCAGCATCTTGGATCCATCAAAGAACATGGTCCAATGCTCCGAGTGAATCTGACTCGGGAGTTGTTGTTCGACCCACTCGGCGAGGAAACCTGCAATTGCTTGGGACTTGATAGCTTTCTTTGCCTCAAACTTGATATCCAATGGAAGGAGTTCAATCGCCCATTTTGCCACTCAACCAGTTGCATATCTGTTGTTCAGAATCTCAGACAATGGTGCGTCGCTGACGACTATAATGGAATGATCCGAGAAATAATGAGCAACCTTCTTCATAGTCATGTAAATTCCGTAAACCAGGTTCTGATAATGTGGATACCTCTGCTTGGACGGAGTCAAGACTTCCGCAACATAATACACTAGGCGCTGGACTTTATAGGCTTTCCCTTTTTCTTCCCGCTCGACCATGAGCATTGTGCTGACAAATTGTCCAATGATCTTTCGGGCAGGCCCGATTGATATACTTGAAATCAATGCACATGTGAAGTGAGTCGTCTTTCTTGGGGACCATGACAACATTGGCGAGCCACTCAGAGTGGTAAATCTCTCGGATGAACTTAGCTGCCAGGAGCCGAGCCACCTCCTCACCAATTGCTTTTCTCTTCTGCACGGCGGACCGTCGAAGATGTTTTTGACTGGTTTTACTTTCGGGTAAACTCGCAAACGGTGCTCAGCCAGTCCCCTGGGTACACCCGGCATGTCAAAAGGTTTCCATGCAAAGATGTCCCAGTTCTCACGGAGAAAGTGGATGAGCGCTTCTTCCTATTTGCTGTCGAGTGTTGTCGAGATATGAGTCGGAGCAGCATTGGGATCGGTCAGGTGAATATGAATCGGCTTCGTTTCACCGGACGACTGAAATGCAGAGTCTGTGGCAGGCTTCTTAGCTCGCAGCAAATCACTCGGATCTGCATTTTTCTGGTACTCTTGCAATTCAACTACTGCCATTTGTGCATCGGCAATTTTAGAACCCTTCTGAAAGCATTCCTCTGCCCTCTGCCGATTGCCAGTGATAGTGATCACTCCCTTGGGACCAGGCATCTTCAATTTGAGGTACACGTAACATGGTCGAGCCATAAAACGTGCATAAGCAGGCCTGCCCAGAATAGCATGATAAGCACTCTGGAAATCCACAACTTCAAATGTCAACTTCTCCTTGCGGTAATTCTTCGAATCACGGAAAACCACATCAAGGGCGATCTGACCGAGTGACTCAGCCTTCTTGCCAGGTATAACACCATGGAAACTCTCATTGCTTTCGCTGAGCTTGGACATCGGAATTCCCATCCCTTTAAAGGTCTCAGCATAAAGGATATTCAGGCCACTGCCACCATCCATCAACACTTTGGTCAGTCGAGTGCCTTCTACAATAGGGTCGACCACCAACGCTTGCCTCCTAGGGGTGGCTATACGCGCTGGGTGATCAGACTATACTGGTCGAATGTAATGGCAGTATGAGACCACTTCAAATAACTGGGTGTTGCCGGAGCAACCATGTTCACTTCTCTGTTAATAACTTTCAATCGACTTTTTCTCTCAACATCTGCAAAAATCATCAGAGTGGAATTGACGTTGGGAAAACCGTCATCATCCTCTTCCTTGTCCTCACCCTTGTCTGACCCCTTCTCCTTGTCACTGGGCTGTTTCTCTCGGAACTGCTGGATCAGGAGTCGACACTGTCGAGTGGTGTGTTTAGGATAAATGAGATTACCCTCTTCATCTTTCTTGGTGTGGATGTGACATGGTAAATCCAACACATCATTTCCGGCTTGATCTTTGACTTTTTGGGGGGTCCAGGACCCTTTGGGCTTCCCCTTGAACTTTCCTTGAGCTACCACTAAAGCTTCACCAGGAGCAGCTGGCTCAGCTTTACGCTTCTGTTTTCGATTGGAAGTACCTCCGCCGGCGTCTTGACCGACTGGTTTGCCCTTCCCACTGCGGAGTCAATCTTCTTCTTCTTCGTTAGCGTACCGAGTGGCTATTTCCATCATCCAAGTCAAAGACATATCTCCTATCCGATCGAATTTCAGGACAAGCTCCCAATACTTCACGCCTTCCTTGAAGGCACAAGCTGCTCGATGTTCAGATATATTTTCCACTGTGTGATGCAAAGTGGTCCATCTCTGAATGAAATCTCTCAGAGTTTGACTCGGTTTCTGCACACAATGTTGTAGTTCCGACAACCCTGCTGGTCATTTGCACGTACCCTCAAAAGTTCGAACAAACACTCGGGCGAGTTCCTCCCAACTGAATATACTGCCAGGTGCCAGCAGATTCAACCATGCTCTGGCCGAGCCCTCCAACATCAGAGGAAGGTGCTTCATAGCCACCTCATCATTGCCGCCACCGATCTGTACCGCCACTCGGTAATCCTCAAGCCAAGTGTCAGGCTTGGACTCACCAGTGAACTTGCTGACTCCAATCACCAACCTAAAGTTGGGAGGAATCACTTCGGCTCTGATGGCTCTACTGAAACACTCTGGACCTGAAACATGCACTCTGCTGCCAGCCGGGTGATTTCTGTCACGGCCATCTCTGTGTGCCCTGTTCCTGTCAACCAGGCCTTGAACGAGAATTAATCACGCATCGAAGCCTGGCTCCCTAGGGTCGACTGGAATTCTTCGTTAGCCACCGTGAGGGCATCTGTCATCATGTTGCTGGGGCACATATGACCCACTCCTCGGAGGAGGTGTAGGGATCCGACGACGGTCGTCATGGCAGGGTCGGGGATCATACTGCTCGTGGTTTCTGTACCGATCTCGCCGGGGCTCACGTCCCTCACGCCTCGGGGGTGATCTTGGGCTGTGGGCCGACTGAACTATATCCGCCATCACAGATCTGCTATGAATCCTGTTCCGCGACTGAGATACTGCTGTGTTATGTTCCCCTGCTGCCCGGAGTAAGGCTCTAATATGCATCAAACCTCGGCTAGCCTCCGACTCGGAACGCTGAATTGCATCTGCTATACAAGCCGTAGCAGTGAGATTTTCAATGAGAGTGCGGTATACCTGCGGTTGAGGCGGAAAACGTTGACGCCGACTGGATTGAGGAACTCGCTGCCGAGCGCGCTCATCGAGAGCGTGCTGGATGTTCTCCAGTCGAGTGTGCTCAACTAAGTTAGCCAGGCGCACCGCCTCCAAGGCCCGGGCCTCGGGGGTTTGTCCGACGATGGGAGTGTGAAGTGCATCCATATTGCGGCGGCGAGGCTCTTCCCTCTGCTGCGAAGAAAGGGGCTCGGGGCGGTACTCCTCGTGAACGCGAGACGGATCGCCGCCACCATCACCGCCGTCGCCGCGGGAGAAGCCATGAGGAATGCATGGTCCGTCAACCATCAAGACTTCAGCCGTGGGATCACTGCTATCGCATTCGGATGCGGTCTCGATGGAGCTAGTCCACGGGTCGAACAGGCCGTAGAGAGTTTCGTCGGGCTCGATTGCCGCGACTTGTGGGGTGGCCGACTGACGGGCCACCGCATGCTTCACCCACAGCCGAAGGCGCGATCAACCGGATCGCTTGCGCCGGCGTGCAGCGGGGAGCGAGGACGTCGCGAGAGCCGTCCGGTAATGGGTCGACTGCTGCCGAAGCAGGACGCCGTGGACACACGCTCGAAAGTGCGTCGCCCCACGGACGGGGAGCGCCTCGATGTCGAGTGGAGCTTCCTGGAGCCAGGCGGGGTCGTCGGCAACGAAAACGAGCGAGCCGAGATGGATCTCCCGGCCCTCAGCCAATCCTCTGCCGGAAACCATGATGATGGAGATCGGAAAAATCGCAACTTCTCCAAAAAGTCGCTAAGACACCTGCCCCACGGTGGGCACCAACTATCGTGGTTCTAAGACTAACAGTAGAATGGGGGGTAGGTATGAGGAGGCAAGGTCCTAGCTATGGCGAAGTTGTACACACGAGTTTTATGAGTTCAGGCCCTTCGCGGAGGAAGTAATAGCCCTACGTCTCGGAGCCCGGAGGCGGTCGACTGGATTGTGTGGTTGAATGTTACAGGGGGTGCGAACCCTTGTGCCAGAGGAGTGGGTGGCTTATATAGAGTACGCCAGGACCCCAGCCAGCCCACGTCAGAAGGAGTTCAATGTATATAAAGAAGGGCTGAGGGAGTCCCGGATTAGGGGTGTGTCCGGATGGACGGACTGTAGCCTTTGGCCGGACTCCTGGACTATGAAGACACAAGATTGAAGACTTCGTCCCGTGTCCGGATGGGACTTTCCTTGGCGTGGAAGGCAAGCTTGGCGACATGGATATGTAGATCTCCTCCCATTGTAACCGACTCTGTGTAACCCTAGCCCTCTCCGGTCTCTATATAAACCAGAGGGTTTTAGTCCGTAGGACGAACAACAATCGTACCATAGGCTAGCTTCTAGGGTTTAGCCTCTCTGATCTCGTGGTAGATCTACTCTTGTACTACCCATATCATCAACATTAATCAAGCAGGAGTAGGATTTTACCTCCATCGAGAGGGCCCGAACCTGGGTAAAAGCATCGTGTCCCTTGTCTCCTGTTACCATCCGCCTAGACGCACAGTTCGGGACCCCCTACCCGAGATCCGCCGGTTTTGACACTGACATTGGTGCTTTCATTGAGAGTTCCTCTGTGCCGTCGCCATCAGGAAGGATCCCTCATCCCGTCTTTAAAGACGGCACTGTTGCTAAAGGAGCTTTGGCTATCAGCCAAACTCTCCGGCTAGGCGGTTTTCTTATGACCGCCTGTTTGGCCGCGGCACTGACGATGACTTCTCGGGTCATCGAAAGCAATCTTCATGTAAACTCGGAACTCGCCGAGCAGTTAGATCCGATGGAGCTCTCTTCTTTAAACGAGCTCTTGGATCGCATCGCCGCCCTGGGAGTCGCTACAGACTACGATCAGATTGGGCCTAAACCCGATCCGAGGGAGATTAACTCTCCCCAGGTCACCCATCACGTTGTAGTGGTGGAGGAAGAATGCGGCAAACCTTCATCTATCTTAAGGACTAGCTATGTCCGGATTCACAATCCCTCCTAGACGGATACCCGCGGAGGGGAGGACGTCACTCAAGACCTGAACTTAGAGTCAGGCAACAGGCTAGATTCATTGGACAACATCCAAGAATCCAAGCTTCCGAGTTCGGAAACTCCTTGGCCTTTGAGTCTCAGATTGGGTGAGGTTTCGGATCTAATTCCACCCACCCACCCGAACATAGGCGATCTATCCAAAATTAGGCAAGATCCCGAGGAAACAGTACATCATTACTGGGCCAGATTCCTCCTGGTTTTGAAAAGGATAAAGGACTGCCGCGAGGAAGACGCAATTTCATTCTTCCGCAATAATTGCATGGACAAGGGAATCCTCAACACCATAGGTCGCTGTGAAATCACACGCTTTGCTGACTTGGCATCCATAGTATGAAAGTACTGTGCGATGGAAAGCGCCTGGAAAACCGAAGTAAGATTTTGGGACAATCCGGCCCTGAATACAAACCCAGTCCGAAATAAAAGGGTGCATTATCGCCAATCACCCGGGTTAAACACCAAAAAACAAAAAACCCCTACGGGGTATGGAACCGTACTAGAGGGATGGCTCAACGGAACCTGTAAAATTCATAGTACAGAGGGCGTCACACCAACTCATAGCCTTAGAGCATGTTGGATACTCCGGCAGGTGGCCAAAAGTGGCGAAGAGCTTCTAACCCCAACATCCACAGAGCACCAGCCCAGGGATACCAGTACGGTATTAACAGTCTTCAAGAGTTTCGCATCAAATAATATGCGAAAACGAACACTCCGCAGCCTTGCTGAAGTCTACCAAGTAGCAACAATAAACCCATGGAGTGACACGGCTATTACCTTTAATGCCAGTGATGAACCTAAATTCCGAACAGCCCGAGCACCAGCAGCATTGGTCCTCAGTCCAATAGTGGACGGCTTTCGCCTTACCAAGGTACTCATGGACGGTGGCAGCGGATTGAACCTCATTTATGAGGAAATCCTTCGAAAAATGGAAATAGACTGGAGCCGCATTGAGCGAAGCAGCACAACCTTTAGAGGAATAATACCCAGTCGGGAAGCGTGCTGCACAGGAAAAATCACACTGGATGTGGTGTTCGGCACGCCGGATAATTACAGGTCCAAGGAGGTCACGTTCCAAGTGGCCCCGTTCAGCAGCGGATACCACGCTCTATTAGGGCAAGAGGCATTCACAATTTTTCAAGCTATACCCCATTACGGGTACATGAAGCTCAAAATGCCCGGGCCCAATGGAATCATCACTCTTGCTAGTGACTCGGACATAGCACTCCGCGCCGAAAATAAGACAGCCGCACTGGCCCTTGAGGCACTATCCGAAGCCCTATCGGCCGAGGAACTGACTGCGCTGCGCTCCACGGTGAACAGGACGATGTGATACTCGATAAAAGATCCAAGTCCACCTCCTTTAAACCAGCTGACGAAATAGCCAAATTCCAAGTCCATCCAACGGACCCTACAAAAACGGCCTCCATCGGGGCACAATTAAACCCTGATGTAGACACCGCACTACGAGAATTCCTACGCGAAAATTGGGACATTTTTGCCTGGCACCCCTCAGACATGCCAGGAATCCCACTTCGGCTGGCCGAGCACAGCCTAAACATCCTAAAAGGATTCAAGCCAGTCAAACAGGCTCTTCGGCGTTTCTCCGAACCTAAGAGACAAGCCATGGGAGAGGAGCTAGCCAAACTATTGGAGGCCGGATTCATCAGAGATATAAAACATCCAGACTGGCTAGCAAACCTGGTGATGGTACCAAAGAAGGACAAATCCTGGCGCCTATGCGTCGATTTCAAGGACCTCAACAAGGCTTGCCCAAAGGATCCCTTCCCCCATCCCCGCATCGATCAAATTATCGACGCTACCGCAGGACACGATTCATTGTGTTTCCTCGACGCATACTCCGGCTACCATCAAATTAAGATGGCAGAGCTTGACCAAGCCACAACGGCATTTATCACCCCATACGGCCCATTCTGCTTCAACACAATGCCCTTTGGGCTCAAAAACGCCGGCGCAACATACCAGCACATGATTCAGACATGTCTGGCAAACCAGATCGGCAAAACAGTGGAGGCATACGTAGATGATGTGGTCGTCAAAACCAAGCATGTCGAAACTCTAGTAGACGACTTGAGGCTCACATTCGATAATCTCCGAACATATGACATCA
>LR880972.1:979369060-979386845 GCA_904067115.1 Aegilops sharonensis
GATGAAATGATCTACTCTTCGAGACGAACATTTTGACATATTATACGCGCAAAATGGATCTACGGATGCGAAGATATAGCATGTTGAAAATTGCACAAAATAATACTAGATGCAAATGACTTAGGAAAAAAAAGGGAGGAGGAGAAGAGAGTCAACGGCTGCACGGTTTGCGAGGCCGGATCGGATCGGGCGGATGCTGCGCCGGCGGGGAGGAAGGGGCTCGCCGGGGCCGGGGCCGTCGGCGGGCGCGGCGGCCGGCCGGCGAGGGAGGCCGGGGCGAGGAGGAACCGCGGCGGATGGGCGGCGCCGGCGGGGCGCGTCGGGGTCCGGCGGGCGGCGGCCGACCGGGGGAAGGCCGGGAGGCAGCGGGCGCGGCGCGCCTCGGCGGCGGGAGGCGGCGGCGGCCGGGAGGCGGCGGGCGGCGCGGGCGGCGGCCGGGCCCGGAGGGCCGGCGCTGGGCCCCGCGGGCCGGCGCGGGGGTGGCGATGTGGGGCGCCCGGGTGGCGACGTGGCGCCCCGCGATTGGCCGGCGGCGGGCGGTCGGACGCGTCCGGCTCGCCCGGACGTGTCCGTCGGCGCGGAGGGGCGAAATAGCTAGGGTTTCGGGGGGATGATCCGGGATTTCGGGGGAGGTTTGCTTAAATAGGCATAGAGGGAGCTAGGAGAGTCCAAATGAGGTGTAGTTTTCGCCCACACGATCGTGATCGAACAACGGAGAGCATGGAAGTGACTTAGATGGGTTATTGGGCTGTTACTTAAAAGAGGCCTTTGCGAGAGTGCGGTTAACCGTTGGAGTACCAAACGAGCTCCAAATGACCCGAAACTTGACCGGTGGTCTACGGGTGGTATACCAAGGCCACTAGACAAACCTCGGTCCATTTCGAGAAGGTTTAATACCCGCACACGGAAAAACGTAAAAGGGACCGCCGGGGGAGATAGGAGTGCCGGATTGCAAAACGGACAACGGGAAAAATGCTCGAAATCATGAGACGAACACGTATGCAAATGCGATGCACATGATGACATAATATAAAATGCATGACATGGACAAAATGCAAAATGAANTAGGAGTGCCGGATTGCAAAACGGACAACGGGAAAAATGCTCGAAATCATGAGACGAACACGTATGCAAATGCGATGCACATGATGACATAATATAAAATGCATGACATGGACAAAATGCAAAATGAAGAAAACCCAACCACGGAGGGAATATCATATATCAATGCCGAAAATGGCAAGAGTTGGAGTTACAAATATGGAAAGTTACTTCCGGGGTGTTACACAAAGAGCATGCCAAGTTGATGCGATGGCACAGAGATGACCGTAAGAAAGACGGGAAGTTGAGAGCACCCGCTGACGGGTCACAGTGGAGAAAAACCAAGAGAAAGTACTGGAAGGAGTTTGCAGGTGACGCATGGAACATATGGTTTGGTTTAAGCGAGGACGACATTAATCCTTTCGGGGAGCAGAGCAGCAATCACAGCACCTGGCCCGTGACTCTATGTATCTATAACCTTCCTCCTTGGTTGTGCATGAAGCGGAAGTTCATTATGATGCCAGTTCTCATCCAAGGCCCTAAGCAACCCGGCAACGACATTGATGTGTACCTAAGGCCATTAGTTGAAGAACTGTTACAGCTGTGGACTATAAAAGGTGTACATGTGTGGGATGAGCACAAATAGGAGGAATTTGACCTGCAAGCGTTGCTGTTTGTCACCATCAATGATTGGCCTGCTCTCAGTAACCTTTCAGGACAGACAAACAAGGGATACCACGCATGCACGCACTATTTAGATGATACCCAAAGCATATACCTGGAAAAAATGCAGGAAGAATGTTTACGTGGGGCATCATCTATTCCTTTACCAACCATCAATGTCGAAAGAAAGGCAAGCACTTCAAAGGCGAGGCAGATCACCGGAAGAAGCCCGCCATGCGTACCAGTGATCACGTACTTGCTATGGTCAATGATTTAAAAGTAATCTTCGGAAAGGGTCCTGGCGGACTATCTATTCCGAGTGACACTGCGGGACACGCACCCATGTGGAAAAAGAAATCTATATTTTGGGACCTACCCTACTGGAAAGAGCTAGAGGTCCGCTCTTCGATCGACGTGATGCACGCGACAAAGAACATTTGCGTGAACCTGCTAGGCTTCTTGGGCGTGTATGGGAAGACAAAAGATACATTAGAGGCACGGGAGGACCTGCAACGTTTGCACGAAAAAGACGGCTTGCCTACAAAGCAGTATGAAGGTCCTGCCAGCTACGCTCTTACCAAAGAAGAGAAGGAAATCTTCTTTGAATGCCTGCTCAGTATGAAGGTCCCGTCTGGCTTCTCGTCGAATATAAAGGAATAATAAATATGCCAGAGAAAAAGTTCCAGAACCTAAAGTCTCATGATTGCCACGTGATTGTGACGCAACTGCTTCTGGTTGCATTGAGGGGGCTTCAACCGGAAAACGTTTGATTCGCCATTGTGAAGCTATGTTCATTCCTCAATGCAATATCTCAGAAGGTGATCGATCTAGAAATCCTACCAAGGTTAAGGAGTGATGTGGCGCAATGTCTTGTCAGTTTCGAGCTGGTGTTCCCACCATCTTTCTTCAATATCATGACGCACGCCCTAGTTCATCTAGTCGACGAGATTGTCACTCTGGGCCCTGTATTTCTACACAATATGTTCCCCTTTAAGAGGTTCATGGGAGTCCTAAAGAAATATGTCTGTAACCGTTCTAGGCCAGAAGGAAGCATCTCCATGGGCCATCAAACAGAGGATGTCATTGGGTTTTGTGTTGACTTCATTCCTGACCTTAATAAGATATGTCTCCCTCAATCGCGGTATGAGGGGAGACTGGGTGGAAAAGGCACGCTAGGAGGGGACTCAATAGATTGTAGGGACGGGCATTCTTGGTCTCAAGCACACTACACGGTTCTACAGAATTCTACCTTGGTGACCCCGTATGTCGATGAACACAAGAACATTCTGCGCTCCAAACACCCGCCATAGTGAGGATTGGCCGATTACATGTGAACACATCAGGAGTTTCGGCAGTTGGTTCCAAACACGTCTCATGTGTGACAACACTGTTTCCGATGACATGTACTCGTTCGCGAGGGAACCATCTTCGACTGTAATGACCTACAAAGGGTACGAGATAAATGGGAATACATTTTACACAATCACCCAAGATCAAAAGAGCATCAACCAAAACAGTGGTGTCCGCTTTGATGCCCAAAACAATAGGGGAAAGGACACATATTATGGTTACATAGTGGACATATGGGAACTTGACTATGGAAATGATATTAAGGTCCCTTTGTTTAAGTACAAAATGGGTCAATCTGTCAGGAGGCGGGGTACAGGTAGACCCACAGTACGGAATTTCATCAGTGGATCTGAACAATCTGGGGTACACAAAAGAGACATTCGTCCTAGCCAATGATGTGGCGCAGGTTTTCTATGTGAAGGACATGTCTACCAAACCGAGAAAAAGAAAATATAAGAAAGCGGATACATCATACGATGAGCCAAAGTGCCACATAGTTATTTCAGGAAAAGAGACATCTTGGGATTGGAGGGCAAGACAGGCGTGTCTGGAGATTATGAAAAGTTTCATGAAATTCCTCCCTTCAAAGTCAAGGCTGACCCAAGCATCCTGTTAAATGATGAAGATTATCCATGGTTACGACGCAATAAGCAAAGAACACAAGCGAAGAAAAAGTGAAGACTTTCTATCAACAACTATTATGATGATGCCTTTGATGTAGAATATCACTTCAGTTACATTTGAACAAATGAAATCCCTTTGTAAAAGATGAGTTTTCGTCCAAAACCCTGATACTTCCAAAGAGATTGTCTGTTTTGTATCCATTTTTTTCGTAATCCTCTCAACTTTTTAGCACATGCTATATGGGTGAAATGATGATACCATGCCAACCTTCAACCTTTTCAGAGTTCATTTGTACTGCTTTTCAATTTAAGGGTCATTTAGCTCAAATAATGAACTAATAGCAAAAAGAATGAACTAATAGCAAAAAGAGTGAACTAAAAGCAAAAAGAATGAACTAATAGCAAAAAGAATGAACTAAAAATAATCAATTAAAAGATTCTGTTATGATCGACTAAAACAAAACTATAATATCCTCCAATAGCAAAAAGAATAAACTAAAAAGCTTTTATAAAAGTCCAATAGCAAAAGGAATTAACTCAAAAACTTTTATAAACCTCTAGTATTATTGAAACTAAAATTATATAAAATTTATGCAACCAAAATTATCAAAGTATTTTTTGTTTAAAACATTAAAAGAAAAACAAATTTTCACAAAGAATTTTTTTGTTAGAAACTTTAATAGCAAAAAGAATTATCATAAAGAATTTTTTTGTTAGAAACTAAAATAACAAAATCTGTTTTTGAATATAATGATAAAACACAGTAATATTAAATAGCAGGAAAAAGAATCACTCAAAAATCTATGTTTATAGTAAAGTTATTCAAAAACTAGTGATTCACACAAATTTCAAAAAATTCAAATTGGAAAAGAAATGGCACTAACAGAAAGTTTATATTTTTTATTACCTAAAAGCAAAAGGAACTGAAAAATAAAGCAAAAAACAAAAGAAAATAAATAATGCATAAAACAGAAGAAAAAACTGGAAAAAATAAAAAAATGCCACCTACTGGGCCACTATGGCCTGAATACGACCAGAAACCCTACCGTGGGCCAGGATTCAGGCCCGCAGAAGGCCCGGTAGGCCCATCAGGCATAGCAGTGACAATTAGGCTCGTAAGCCTGCAATAGAGAGGAGCCTTAGAGGGGTGCGGTAGTGGGGCTTATAAACCACTGCCCGCCCCTCTCAACTAGCGAGGTGGGACTAAAGTTTTGGCCACAAGCATTGGCGTACCCAGCGTGTGTGCAAGGTGTGCCGTGGCACACCCAGATATTTGAGAAATTATTTTTTACCATATAGTATTTTTGGCCCAAATCAAACAACACAGGCCCAACCCACTTCACGTGAGCGGTTGAGCGAGCTAGAGCCCAGAAGAGGCAGCAGTCAGGGGCAGCGCAGCAAAGCAACCTAATCCATCCCGCTGCGCTCGGGCGCTCGACTTCTTCCATCAGGCCGCGCCGCCGCCAGCAGCCAGGACGCACCGGCGCCTCCGCCAGTCCACTCCACCAGCAACCCGGACGTCCCGCCGCCAGCCGCTCCTGGCCTCCTTCCAATAGGACACAGCGACGCGCCGCCGTTCGCCTTCTCGGTCGGAGCAAGCACGGGACGGCGCCCGCCTCCCATCTTGATTCCTGACCGCTATCGCCGTTCTAGGTCCAGTCTCCCGAGAAGGAGGAGCTACAGGCTGCAGCTACTACCGGCCTACCGCCTCCGACCCTTCGCCTCATCCTCACAGCCGACCGACGCCCTCGTCCCAGTGGCCAGTTCTCAGTCAGTGGGTGAGCTCTTTTGAATGATTTTGTAGCTAATTTCTAATTTGCTTATAGTCAGATGTATGCACTACTTACTGGATGTTAGGATGTATGAACTAATGAACATTGTGTGCATATTTTTTAGTCAACTACTTAATTTGCTTATAGTATGAAGTATGAACTGATGAACATGAAGTACACTAGTACAAATTGTTTGCTTTGTGTGTAGTCAACTTGTTTACAGCTGAAACATTTTGTATTCAATTTGACATTGTGTATAGATGTATGAACATGAATGTATACGATTTTTTCTTGCCTGTACTATATAAAATCGATATATTGTGTATGGATGCTTATTCTTGTTTTGTGCTGTTTGTTGTAATTGTAGAACCGAAGATGAAGAGGAATGGTGACATTAAGTCCTTTTTCCGGAATTATGAGGCTGCTAAAAGAAAGAAGGTTGCAGCCGAAGAGCAACCTGAATATGAAGATATAGTGTCAAATATTGAAGATGAAGCAGTCCTTCCTCCACCTCTAGTCCATTCTGCAGAGAGTGTAGTTGATATTGAAGATGAAGCATTCCATTCCGATGCAGAGCTTGAAAGTGATAGTGAAGATGAAGCGGCATCACCCCAACATCCATGTGCAAGGCCATATAATATTCAAAGGCTTCCTCCTGATCCAGGGGAGAGGATTCCTATTTCAGAGTATGATGTCAATGATCAAGATGAAGTTCGGAGACGATACATTGCAAAGCAAGCAGTCCAACCATATGCACACAACTTTCAAGTCAGGAAAATCTATGGTAAAAATCGACACTTCAACTTTGTTTGGTTTGAGACCTACAAATGGCTAGAATATAGTGTCAAATATGAGGCAGCATTTTGCTTTGTGTGTTATTTGTTCAAAGGGAAATCGAATGGGGGGCCTAGGGGTGATGCCTTTGTTAATGGAGGTTGGAAAAATTGGTATAAGCCCGATGCATTGGTCAAACATGTTGGTGGTATTAATAGCATTCACAACAAAGCTCAAGAGAAGTACAATTTATTTGTGGCACCCCAACCATCAATTGATAACATTATGGTGAGGGTGGATAAATAGGATTTGCGTATGTACAAGGCTAGGCTGACTTATTCACTTAGATGCTTGAGGTTTCTTTTGAACCAAGGATTGTCATTTCGTGGACATGATGAGAGTGAAGAATCTAGCAATAGGGGGAACTTTCTTGAACTTCTTAAATGGCTTTCGGAAAATGATGAAGAAGTTAATAAACTTGTTTTGAACAATGCTCCTGGGAATTGCATCTTGACTAGTCCAAAGATACAAAATCAAATAATTGAATGTTGTGCGAAGCAAACAACTAAAAGAATTATTGAAGATATTGGTGACAATCACTATGCAATCCTAGCTGATGAGTCTAGTGATGCATCTCATAAAGAATAACTTGCTCTCTGCATACAATTTGTTGACAAATCAGGAAGATGATGTGAGAGGTTCCTTGGAGTTGTTCATGTTGCCAATACAACTTCATTGTCACTTAAGCATGCAATTCAAACTTTGCTTAAAGATCATCATTTGGCTCCTAGTCAAATACGTGGTCAAGGATATGATGGGGCTAGCAACATGAAAGGGGAGATTAAAGGGTTGAAAACATTGATCATGAAAGAGTCACCCTCTGCCTATTACATCCATTGTTTTGCACATCAACTTCAGTTGGTTCTTATAGCTGTGGCAAAGGACAATGAACCATGTTTGTGGTTCTTTGATCACGTTTCTTACTTGCTCAATATTGTTGGAGTTTCTTGTAAGCGCCATGACATGCTTCGGGATGTTAGAGCTCAAAAGGTGTTGGAAGCACTTGAAATGGGTGAGATTGAAAGTGAAAGTGGGCTAAATCAAGAGATGGGACTAGCTAGACCCGGCGACACTCGTTGGGGTTCTCATTTCAAAACCATTATGCACATTGTTAGAATGTATTCCACAATCCTTGAAGTACTTGATGCTATTGGAAAAGATCCTTCACAAAAAAGTGAGTTGACAAGAATACGTGGAGTTGCTCAAGCCTTTGAATCATTTGACTTTGTTTTCAATCTTCACTTGATGCTTGTTATTCTTGGCTATACAAATGAGTTGTCCAAATCTTTGCAAAAGAGATATCAAGATATTGTCAATGCAATGACACTTGTTAGTTTGGCAAAGAGTAGAATGCAACACATGAGGTCTTATGGCTGGGAAGATTTTCTTGCAAAGCTAACCTTATTTTGCAACAAACATGACATTCAAGTTCCTTTGTGGGAGGATATTTATGAGCCTAATCGAAGATCCCGTCGGTATTATGAAGTACAAACAAATGATGATCGTTATAGAAGAGAAGTATATCTTGGTGTCATTGATCAAACCATTCAAGAGCTTGACAATCGGTTTGATGAGGTTAATACGGAGTTGCTTATTTGCATGTCGGCTTTGAATCCCCTCAATTCATTTGCTTCTTATGATGCACTGAAGTTAATGAGACTTGCTGAATTCTATCCCATGGACATTTCAAGCACAGATTTGATAAGGCTAGAATTTCAACTTACTAATTTTATTGATGATATGAGACAAGATGATAGGTTTAGAAATGCAAGTAATATTGGTGAGCTCTCTATTATGCTTGTTGCTACAAAGAAGCATGTTCTTTATGATTTGTTCTACTTACTCATCAAATTGATATTGATTTTACCGGTGGCGAGGGCGAGTGTTGAAAGAGTGTTTTCAGCAATGAATCTAGTGAAAAATAAGTTGAGGACTACTATGAGTGATGATCGCTTGAATGATTGCTTGGTGACATTTATTGAACGGGATGTGTTCATGGAAGTAAGCGAAGATAACATAGTTGATGCTTTCATGGCAATGCAAAAACGTAGAGTTACCTAGTGATGTAATTTTCTACTTGTGCTTCTTTCATGTAAGACTACTCGTATTGTAATTGAGCACATTTGAGATATATTTTGTGAACTAAATTGTTGCGAGATTTGCATTAAGCTACTCATGTTATTATTTTGCCATATTTTGTCTGACACATGGATTAGGTGGGAATTTTTTTAGAGTGTGCACACCCTTCATTTTTTTCTGGGTCCGCCACTGGCCACAGGCAGCACGAGGCCTTTGGTCCCGGTTGATGGCACAAACCGGTACCAAAGGGGGGCATTGGTCCCGGTTCATGGAACCAACCGGTACCAATGCGACCCTTTGGTACCGGTTGGTACCACCAACCGGCACCAAAGGCCTCTGCTTCCCGCCCTTTGGGCTGCTGAAAAGAGACCTTTAGTCCCAGTTGGTGGCACCAACTGGGACTAAAGGAGTGCATTCGTCCCGGTTTGTGCCACGAACCGGGACGAATGCTTTGAGCAGGACTTGTGATATTTTCGTTCTAGTTCCTCATTCTCCCGCCGCCAATGCTGCCCTCTGTCCCGTCGCCGCCGTCACCATCGCCCGCACCCGTGCCGCCCCGACGCTGTCACCGCGCGCCGCCCCGCGCCGTCGTCGTCACCCCCGACGCCGTCGCCGCCCCGACACCGTCGCCACCGCTCGACCTCGTCGCCTCGACGCCGTCCTCGTCGCTGACCTCGAGCCTGCCATCCTCGTCGCCGACGCGCCCTCGGCCGCGCCCTCGCCGCCGCCGCCGCCCTCGTCCCCATCCTCGCACGCGCCGCGCGTCGTCCTCTTCGCCGACCTCTGCCCCGACGCGGCCCTGCCCGCCCCGAAGCACCCCTGCCCGCCGCCAACGCCCGCGGCCCCACCGTGCGCCCCCTGCCCCGACGCCTCCCTCTGTGAGCACCGCTCCGCCCCTGCCCCCGCCGCCGCCGCCTCATTGCGGGTTTTTATATTTGATTTTTCATATATATATGTATGTATTTTCATATGTATGTATGTATTTTTAGATGTTTTTTAGATGTTCATATATGTATGCATGTATTTTTTAGATATATGTAGTTTTTAGATGTACTTTTTGTATGCATGTATGTACTTTTTATATATATGGAAAAGAGGAATAAGGAAGAAAAAGAAGGAGAGGAAAAAGGAAAATAAGAAGAAGAAGAAGAAGGAGAAGAAGAAGAGAAGAAGAAGAAGAAGAAGAAGAAGAAGAGAGGAAGAAGAGGAGAGAAAAAATAAGAATATGAAGAAGAAGGAAATAAAAGAGGAGAAGAAGAAGGAATAGCGGAGAAGAAGAAAAATAGAAATATCTATTTTTCTTCTTCTCCGCTATTCCTTCTTCTTCTCCTTTTTTTTCTTTTTTTCTTCTATTTTTTCTTCTTCTTCTCCTCTATTTCTTCTTCTTCGTCGTCTTCTTCTTTTTATCGGGAACGAGGGTGTCGAGGATCACTGAGGGGTCAACAGTCGAAAACTAGGCTAGAGGGCGCGAGGGTCACAGAGGGGTCCAGGCTCGTCGAGGCCGGTCGAGGGTCAAGGGTTTGAGGGTCGAGGGTTTGAGGGTTCCAGGGTTCGAGGTTTCTAGAGTTCGAGGGTCGTCGAGGGGCCGAGGGTTCGAAGGTCATCGAGGGGTCGAGGGTCGCCGAGGGGTCGAGGGTCGCCGAGGGTTCGAGGGTCGAGGGTCGTCGAGGGGTCGAGGTTCGCCGAGGGGTCGAGGGTGGCCGAGGGGTCGAGGGTCTCCCAGGGTTCGAGGTTCGAGGGTCGAGGGCTATCAAGGGGTCGAGGATTGCCGAGGGGTCGAGAGGTTTCCTAGTGTCAAAGTATTGAAGAAATCCATGGCTTCATCATTAGCCGGAAGTAACCGGGGCATGATGCATAGTACGAAGTTCTCCAAAGTTATTCTGGAAAGGAGTTCCGGATAGGATAATCCGCCATTTGGTACAAATTTTAGCACATGCCTTCCAAATAGCGATATTCGGAAGGCTCTTGCTGTACTTTGTACCAAAAAGCGAATTATCCTATCTGAGATTCTGTTCCAAAATAACTTTGGAGAGCTTCGTACCATCATGCGCCTGTTACATATTTTTCTATGTATATGCCGTCGTTGTCGATATACCCCCTCCCCGATAACTTCTATATAACCATCTCTCATGTTTGTATATTAATTGCCATGTTGTAATATTTGCAGAAACTATGGATCATCAAAGAGACTTCGATCAAGAAGAGATATTTGGGGACATAATCCGTGGCGGAGGTGATGTAGTCGCGTCGTTTCTCAAGGACATCGAAGAAGGTCTGCAAGGAGAGGAAGCAGGCTGCGTTGATCAAACAATGGAGGAGGGTCATGATCGTGATGGTAGCTCCGGCGACCGTGATGACGGCTCCAGTGACCGAACGGAGTCGGGATCAGCTGTTGCAAAGTCCGGATTGTGCATTAATTCTGTGCTGACTAGCTAATTGTGCATTAATTGTTTTGGTATGTACATATATTAACTCTTCTTTCTTCTTTGATATAGCCCTCCGGATCAAGCAATACTTCAGTAAAGAAACGAGGCCCTAAGAAAAAGTTGCCCCAGGATGAAAGGTTCATGATCACAGAAATCATGCGCGATGGCCAACCGATTAAACCCCTCCGGACCAAGGAAGCATTTTATGCTCAATGCGGGGTTCTTGTTAGGGACATGATCCCGATCAGCATCGAGCTATGGAATGAGCCTAAGAAGGAAGAGCTTCTTCAAGTTTCTTTTGTCAAAGATAGATAGAAAGTAGATCTTTGGAAAGCACTGAAGGTAAATTTCACCCTACCAGAAGAGGAGGATCCAGAGAATTCAGTTATACAGCCATTGATCAAGTCCTATGCTCTCAAGAAGATGGAAGATCTATTCAGGAGGTGGAAGAATGAGTTGAAAACAACGTATGTCGACCAAGAAAAGACTCCAGAATTCACCGGCCGATTTGAGAAGATAAGAGATCACTGGCCCGCTTTTGTGGCCAACAAGAAATCGGAGAGGAGTAAGAAGATGTCAGCGACTAACAACATAAATGCTGCAAAGAAGGAGCATTACCATCGCATGGGGTCAGGTGGCTACCTCAAAGCCCGGCCGTTGCGGGACAAGGCTGAGCAGGACCTGATTGCTAAAGGGGTCGAACCAGAGACATTGCACTGGCCAGACCGTTGTAGGACTTGGTTCTTTGGGGCTGGTGGAACATTGGACCATGAAACAGGGAAGTGCTGCTGGACGGACGAGCAACGTGCAACACACGTCATGAAGCTTCGGAAAGCAATCAACGAAGTGCGGGAAGGGAAGTTCGTTCCCGACAGAGAGAAAGACGAGCTCACAAGGGCCCTCGTTAATCCTGAGCACCCTGGACGAACACGAGGCACGCCAGGCTCCGTTACGTGGAAGGTTGGGTTTCCTGACGCAGGCGGTTACAAAACCCAAGAGAGGAGGAGGAAAGTGGAGCACAGAGAACTGCAGGAGCTGAAGGCAAGGGTAAGAAAGCTAGAGGAACGAGATGCTGAGAACCAGGAGCTGCGACATCCTGCCCAAGATGCTACCCCAGAAGCAACCCCGCCATCTCAGCGGAGAAGCAGCATGGCTTCCACCGAGCTTGTTCAGCAGCCTGACTTGTTGACGGGTCTTAGTTACCCCATGGATTTTATCACGGATTCACACCAGTGCCACCTTATGATGCAATGAAATCAGCTCAAAGTCACGGCGGCTGTCGGCTCTGTGTTCCCTCCTTCACCCGGAGCAACTTTTCACTGTCGTCCGATTCCACAAGGCTATGTTGTTGTGATGGTGGACGAAATAACGGAGGGATTTGAGGACCTCCAGCTTGACCACCCTATAGGTGAGGGGGAGACTCAGCTGGGTCTTGCTATGCATACTCCGTGTCAATGCCGGAAGGAGCGCATCAAGCTTCTGAACTTCATGGCTCTTGCTAGTCAGCTGGGCACTCCGCCTCCTCCTCCTCCTCCTCCTCCTCCTCCGGCGAGTGATCCGCCTCCTCCGCCTCCTCCGGCGAGTGATCCGCCTCCTCCGCCTCCTCCGGTGAGTGATCCGCCTCCTCCGCCTCCTGCTCCAGTACGTGAGGGCGGCAGTACTCCGCCTCCTTCTCCGCCTGCTCCGGCCCGTCCGAGCAGCCCGCCACCTCCTTCACCGCCTCGTAACCGACGGTGGAAAACAGATGCCGCCGCTCCGGCTGCTCCAGCACGTCGTAGCAGTCCGCCTTTGGCTGCTCCGCCTCTTAACGAACGAAAGAAGACAATCGCAGCCGCTCCGGCTGCTCCGGCGTCTAGCAGTACAGCCAGAGGTGGGAGGCAAAACAGATACGGTCCATCGTCTGTCAAGCCTCTAGAATGGGAGGCAGTACAGCCAGAAGCAGAACGAAGAAAAGGGAAACAAAATCCATAGCTCGGCGAACAAGCGAAGCAATCGTGCCCCCCGCTCAATGTGTCTAGCGATATCGTCGCTAATCTTCCGGGGGTGCTGCCCGGTACCAACCCTGGAGATGACATGGCCGACGAGGATGCAATAATTTTTGGAACATTTGAGGAGGTGGACATATTCAGATTCGAGCATGGGAAGCCTCTCGTCAGACCTGGTACTTCCCTAACAATGATAGATTGGTACATGGACATCTGCAAGAATTCTGGGAAAAAATACTTTGTCGCCATCGGTTAAAGAGGAACACGAGCTCGTTGGAATTGATGTGTTGTCAGTTCCATTTGAGGAGTTCTTCTAGTTCTACAATCAAATGGCCCTCGATAAAACAATCATCACTTGCTACTGTCTGTAAGTGCTACTTCTCTATAATAAGTTAAGTCTCTCTATATAGCTCAGCTCTTTCATTGCATGTATATATAATTATCCTCACTATATTATGCAGATTGAAGATCACCGAATTGAAGAAAAGATAAGTAGGTGATATTGGGTTCATTAACACAAATCCCATGGATGAATGGAGTGTTAAACATGATGCCAGACAAACCGAGGCCACGTTGCTCGCATCGTTACTTCGAAATCAAAACAAAGCTACAATACTCTTTCCTTACGAATACAAGTGAGTGTTACTATCTTGTGCATACTCGGTTTCCCTTATTACTCGAGGTTATAGTGATGTAATTGATGAGTTATGCATGCATGCGCAGGTACCACTTTATTCTGCTAGGGATTAAGCTTGAGCAGGGACTAGTAACCGTCATAGACTCCAAACAAAAAAATCCGAAGGAGTATGCGACCATGACTAAAATGCTCAAGAAGTAAGTTCAATCGATCATTATTGCACCATATCGGCAACTTTGTTCATTTCCTGATATCAAGTACTTGTTTTCTTTGTCTGGCAGGGTTTGGAAAAAGTTCACCGCACAAGCTCTAGGACTGCCGGCGCAACTGCGATTTAACCACCTGAAAGGAAGTACTAGCTACTAGCTAGTTCTGCGCATCTGCCATTGATTCTAGCTAGTTTCATCAATACCATTTAGCATGCTTGCTTGTCATTTTGATTGACCTCTATTTCTTGTAAAGTGGTTGTGGAGGAACCCGGGAATGATTTCTGTGGATACTACATTTGCGAGTTCATCCACCACACCACCTGTGAGCGGGGCTACTCACTACTAGGGAGAACCTTATACACAGAATCTTAGCAGCAGCGTGGTTTAAAAACTGACGCTACTGCTAATTAGCAGTAGCGGGCTTCAGGACACCGCGCTACTAATAGCGCAGTAGCAGTAGAGCTCTAGGTGAACCAAGCGCTACTACTATAATTACCACGGCTTTGCCTCCAGGCTAGATATAGTAGTAGCGCCCTTCTTCTGGATGCGCTACTGCTAAAGTTCTTAGTAGCAGCGTTTTTCCCCAAAACTCACTGCTGCTAAGTATCACCCCCTTGCGACTAATTAAGTTTAGTCCCATACTGCTAAGCGAACAAGATGTTTACCACCATAAATATGTTACTTCTCAAACTATCTCGAGCACTTGTTCTTCATTGAACTATATGTGTAGGATTTGTGGCTGCAATATGAATCCTTGCCTGTACCTATACAGGTACAGTGAGGATTCATGTTGACTATTTAGATTCTACACAAAAAGATCAATGATGCCCAATGTATATTTTTGATGTTTTTACACGCTTAGACTTAGCAGTAGCGTTTTTTCTTGACAAAGCGTTGCTGATATAGGTCTTAGCAGTAGCGCGCTCCCCATACACGCGCTACTGCTAAAGCAAAACAAAACACACGGCTAGCCGCCCCCCGCACGCTCATCTCTCAATCGTCCCCCTTCGCCCGATGCCGGCAGCTGCGGTTAGGGTTTCTCCTCCGCCACTGCCGGCGCAGGTAATGCTACTTCCCCCTCTTGCCGCCCCTTCGCTGCTCCTCCACCCTCTCGCCGCCCACCCTGTCGCTGCTCGCGAGCTCTGGCCGGGTGCCTTTGGCCGACCGCCCTCGATCCCCTCGCCGGCCGCTGTCGTTGCCCCCTCTCATAGGAAAGTCACCGGCCTTCCCCTCGTAAGCACCCCCGACCGAGGTCACCATGCCATCCCCCCTCCTCGACAGCACCCCCCGAGGGCTGCCCTACCTAGATGCAGCGAGGGCTTATGAATTTCATATGGATAACTAGATGCTTTTGTTTTTCTGTAATAAGTTATTTTTTGCAAAATGTAGGGGCCAATTTAGTTAAAATGCTTTGGTAGGTGGTACCGCGATCTGCTAGATATTGGTTTTGATACAAATATTTAGTTTGCAAGTGCTAAGTTAATCCCAATTAAATTTGCCACTTGTTTTTTTAATCAGTTATCTTAGGCAATAGGGGCCAAATTAGATGAAATGTGTCTTGGTAGGTGGTACCTTGATTTGGTAGATAACTTATTACAGATCTTAGGATTATACCTTTGGTAGGGGCCAAATAGTTTTTTCGGCAATAGGTGCCACTGAAATGCTTTCGTAGGTGATACCTTGTCATCTTGTATGTTACTAGATCTTAGGATTATAATTGTCCATCAAATTGCTTCTCACAGAAGAATCACTTCATCAAATTGAGAGCTTGTTGTTTACTTTTTGGGATCGGGTTCCACTATGGAAATATAACTGAAGAAGTACCAAAAATAGCACATGCTACTATTTTTCTTTCCTGTGACGATCGTTAATCCTTTGCTCATATTGCTTTAGGAAAATGGAACCACCACCACCACCATGTCGACTGTGCAAGTCAAGGTGCACCAGCAGCCTTGCAACTGGCAAGCTGTTCGACATCTACTTCTAGCCGAGTTTTCGTCATGCGGCGGTAAGAAATTATATGAAATGTAACAACTATTTTATTTTTAGTGTTGGCATTACTGCATTGTGTCATTTTGCTTATTTTACACAAATCATTCCATGCAATGTGAGGTTGAAATTCAACAAGCTGATAGGAGACACTGTGACATTTGAGGCTCCTGGGGGGCCATACACTTTGGAGGTCGAGAAAGAACGCAATATGTCGCGGATTGGAGGAGATGGATGGGACCGTTTTCTCGCCCGCATGCGTCTTACTTGTGGTGAGTTGATCAGCTTCTCCTTCAGAGCAGAAATACCCAAGCTGGCTGTCATTTATATCAACCTAGTGGAAGATGATGAAGATGACGAAGATGATGAAGATAATGAGGACCCACTCGATGAAGATGATGAGGACCCACTTCATGAAGCCATCGTAGCTCAAAGAATGAGACTGAGCGAGGAGGATGTGTGCAACCTATGGGACATAATTCCGCAACGTGCTAACTTTGTCGGGGTGCCATTTGTGACCCGCCTGACAAGTACCATGGTCGATCAACACGATATGGTATGTTATACTTACAAATTCAAAGTATCCAATCATATGCTTAGTGTAGAGTCCAATGATATGTTGTGTGGAATCTAGTCGATGACATGCTTTAGTGTAGTGTTCGATCACATGCTTATTAGAGTGTAGAATCTAAGGAACCATTAATAGTGTATATAATCCATGTATACCTATTTGCAAGAGTATGTGCGAGGCTATTTATTAATTGATATGTTTTTCTTATTCAAAAATTGGCAAAGAGCCAATCTGTGAGTTATGGTATCGAGCCTGATGAAGAAGGCTCAGCTGGACTATGCCTTACCGCAAGGGGCTCTGTCACAACCTGTACTTACCACGTGGACACGGACGGTTGCACACACTTAAACTCGGTTGGGTGGAAGAGATTCCTCGATGGCAAAAATCTTCGTGTTGGACAGGCCATCCTAATTACTATCAGGAACACCCACCGCCCAGGCTTGAGGATGATGATCGTCCTCGATATCATCTAGAACTACATATGTGTGTGTGTGTGGCTATATCAACTAGAACTACATATGATGATCATCGTCGATATCATCTAGAACTACATATGATGATCGTCGTCGATATCATCTAGAACTACATATGATGATCGTCGTCGATATGACCTTGTACTGCTTGAGGATGCATGTTGACTATACATGAAATTGTTATCTAGTACTCCCTTCATTCCAAATTACTCGTCGTGGTTTGAACTAAAACCACGACGAGTAATTTGGAATGGAGTGAGTACTACCTAGTACTTATAATGGTTTATGAATTTGATATCTAGTAGTACCTAGTATCTGAAAATTGCAGTTTGTTGAAACCGAAAGGGAAGGGGGTATAGCGGGAAAATGATGAAAGATATAGCAGTAGCGAGGGACAAGGAAATCGCTACAGCTAACTAATAGTAGCGCATTCCGGAAAAGCGCTGCTGATATCGTCAACAGTAGTAGTGCGGGTGCGGACCGCGCTACTACTAATAGTTAGCTGTAGCGCCTTATTAGTAGCGCGGCCACCCGCGCTGCTGCTAGCCTCAAAACATGTGTTACTACTAGGGTTTTCCCTAGTAGTGACTCTAGACAACAATATGAAGTGCGTAAGCAATAATATTTACAATTTTTTTTATTACGATCATTTGTGTTCAGTTTCATTCATATATATGTATTGACCCCCTTCTTCAAATTAGATGTGGCACACGCGGGATGAACTACTACCACAAGATCGCATACGAGCAATTCAAGAAGCATTGGCGGGATTCATTCTTGACCACGTCATCAACAAACACGGAGAATACCATGTGGAAGTTGAGTTCAGATGTTAGGGGATGTAAGAGATCTTATATTGTATATATATATATGTAGCTAGTAGAGTCCGATAGATATACGAAAACTTGTTGTTCGACCAATCTATCGGAGAAGGAGAGGTCGATCACTTCTCTGTGTTCATGACGATCTTCTGTACTTAATGGTTTCCTTCATTTGCTTACTAGCTAGCTAGCGTGTCGAGTCCTCTCTATACGTAGCATCGACCAAGCATGGAGATAAGAGAGGACACTCCTCTCTATTAGCTAGCTAACACAATATATGAAACCCCTAAATTAACCCTACAAAACCCCCCA
>LR880972.1:979449705-979463309 GCA_904067115.1 Aegilops sharonensis
TGCAATGGGCAAAGGACATAGGAGATATCGAGGATCATCGACTTCGAGCTGAGTTCTATAACATCCAGCGCAAACTTGCCCAAATCATCATGAAGGAGGTCGTCGGAAAAACAGGGATGTTCTACGGAGAAGGACAAATTTCACGGGAAGAAGTCTGAACATGGATAGCCTCTCAGCGTCTCGACACGAAGCCTTTCACTAAGCTCGAGGACTATATCCCTGACATGGATGGATGGCATGACATGGTGGAGTGATGATTGTCGATATATGGCAATGTGTCCATTTAGTCCACACTTTCTGTATGACAAAACTTTGAATTATGCATGGTGAAACTTTATTTGTGATGTAATTAAACCGTCCTCCTCCTCGACTAGCGAAAATCACTCTAGTTAGGGCATTTTGGGTACTATGAACTTTGTTATTTATGCTTATGATATGTTGTTTCTATTTTTGCCAAGTCTGTCTCTTTCTGTTGCTCAACTATATATGTTGCATGTCATCGAATCATGTGACGATGCAGGTCCATAGATCATAGATGGCAAAGAAGTGCTATGCCAGGAGTATATATACGACGACTGGCCCGAGTGTCAGGCCCAGGTGTACCGGTTTCCGGTTTCCGAGCGACAGGCAGTAGTTAGTTTAGGTTCACGCTAATGCGAGAGAGGGATACGAACTCATGTACTCAAAGTGATAGCTCTTCTCGTGTATATCATTGTTTAGATGGATGACGATGTATTTGCAAGTAATCGAGACTTGTATCGCTATTTTCGAGATGATGACGAGAGACCACTTTGTGTTGGATGATGATTATGATGAGACTATTTGTATGTATATGCTATGATTACATTTGTGGTCTCGCAGGCATTTGTATGTGTATCATGATGACATTTGTATGTGCTAAAGATTCTTCTATAAAGCCTGTTCAAATACAAAACAAATATGCCTGAAAAAAACAAAAAACTACTAAAATTAGCAGTAGCGAGTGTATGAAAGTTAGCAGCAGCGCCGCGATAGCAGTAGCGCGTCCAGCCAGAGCGCGCTAGAGCTACTAGTAGTAGCGAGCTTACACTAAGCGCGCTTCTGCTACACTTGTGTAGCAGTAGCGCTGGTGAGCACGCGCTACTGCTATGTGTTAGCTGTAGCGCCTTATTAGTAGCGCCACTCCCCGCGCTACTGATACACCTAAAACCCGCGCTGCTGCTAGCCTTTTCCCTAGTAGTGAGTGTTCTAGGGTTTAGAGAGAGTTCTCTCTCTCTCGTCCTGCCTTGGCTTTTGTTTAGTGGTAGCGGCGGCGGTGCCTAGTGTTATAGGGTTTAGAGAGGGGTTCTCTCTCTCGATTGAACTACTTTTGCTTATCTGCTTGCGCAATAATGGCAATATGCCATTTATCTTATTATAAGGCTCTGTTTGGGTTACATGATCTCTATTAAGTTATTGTCTGAACTGAACTACAATTTAGTTGTTATTTTGCTTGCCATGTGTGAACCTGATGTGTATTCTCTATGATGTGAACGTGACGTGTATATTATTCAAAACCTGATGTGTATTGAAAACTTTATGTTTACTTTTTGGATTGTTAATCCTTTAATAATATTGCTTTAGGGAAATGGCGCCACCACCACCACCACCATGTCGACGGTGCAAAGTCAAGGTGCGCCAGCAGCCTTGCAACTGGCACGCTGTTCGGCATCTACTTCGAGTCTAGTTTTCTTCATGCGGCGGTAATAAATTATATGAAACTAGTAACCACTATTTTGTTTTTAGTGTTATTGGCATTAATGCATCGTGTATATATCATTTTGCTTTTTGTACACAGATCGTTCCATGCAATGTGAGGTCAGAGTTCGACAAGCTCATCGGAGACTCTATGACCTTTGAGGCTCCTGGGGGAACCTACACTATGGAGGTCAAGAAAGGACAAAATATGGCGCAGGTGGGAGGAGATGGATGGGTCCCTTTCATCGCACACATGCGTATCACCGGTGGTGAGTTGATCAGCTTCTCCTTCAGAGTAGAAAGACCCAAGCTGGCCGCGATTTATGTCAACAAAGCAGAAGATGATGAGGATGATGACGACCCACTTGGTGAAGCCATCGTAGCTCAAAGAATGAGGTTGAGCGAGGAGGAGGTGTGCAACCTATGGGACATCATTCCGCCACGTGCTGACTTCATCGGGGTGCCATTCGTGACCTACCTGACAAGTACCATGGTTGATCGGCATATCATGGTATGTTGCATTTACTATAGTAATTTGATGATATGCTTTATTGCTATACTTAGCGTAGAGTCCGATGATATATATGCTTAGTGAATCTTATATGCTTAGTGAATCCGATGATCTATATGCTTAGTGAATCCGATGATATATATGCTTTATTGTTAGACTTAGTGTAGAGTCCGATGATATATATGCTTAGTGAATCCGATGATATATATGCTTTATTGTTAGACTTAGTGTAGAGTCCGATGATATATATGCTTAGTGAATCTTATATGCTTAGTGAATCCGATGATCTATATGCTTAGTGAATCCGATGATATATATGCTTCGTGTAGAATCCAAAGAACTGTTAATAGTGTAGAATCCATATATACTTATTAGTAGAATTCATGCTTAGTAGAAATGTAGTACTGTCTTCTGATAGTGTAGAATGTGTGAGGCTACTTATTAATTGATATGTTTTTCTTATTCAGAGATTGCCAAAGAGCCTATCTGAGAGTTGTGGTATCAAGCCTGATGAAGAAGGCTCTGCTGGAATACGACTTACCGCGAGGGGCTCCGTCACCACTTGTGCGTACAGCGTGGACACGGACAGTCGCACATACTTCAACTCGGTTGGGTGGAAAAGCTTCCTCATCGGCAAGAATCTTCATGTTGGACAGGCAATCCTAATTACTATCAGGAACACCCACCGCCCAAACTTGAGGATGATGGTCATCATCGATATCATCTAGAACTACATATGCTTGCATGTGGCTGCTGAACCATATATATGCTAGTATGACTACCTAGTAGACTTATCAACTATGATTTATCCATGCATTGTTGACTACTATATATGGGTTTGTGAGATTGTGTGGTTATATTAAATGTGGTATTGTCGTTAATGTTTGTGAGATGGTTCTGTGAACTTAGTTGTTAATGTTTGTGAGATGGTTCTGTAAACTTAGTTTATTTGCGCTGGACTTGTCTTGATTTCCATGAATATTACATCTGACATTTTTTTATTATTTCAATTTGCCTAGTTGTAGCGTGGGGAGAATGGCGCTACTACTACATGATGATAGTAGTAGCGTTGGTAGAGAAGCAGGCGCTACTGCTAAGTATCTTAGCTGCAGCGCTTGTTTAGAAACGCGCTACTGTTAATTAATAGCTGTAGCGCCCTAGCAGTAGCGCGGGTGCCCGCGCTACTGGTATGTGAAAAACCAGCGCCACTAGTAAGGTTTTCTCTAATAGTGGTACCTGTAGAGAATCTTTATAATCACCCAGTTACGTTGCGATGTTTGATAGCACACATGGCATTCCTCCGGTGTCCGGGAGTTGCATAATCTCATAGTCCGAGAAATATATATATGACATGAAGAAAGCAATAAAACTGAATGACCATTATGCTAAGCTAACAGATGGGTCTTGTCCATCACATCATTCTCCTAATGATGTGATCTCGTTCATCAAATGATAACACATGTCCATGGCTAGGAAACTTAACCATCTATAATCAACGAGCTAGTCTAATAAAGGCATAGTAGGGACACGGTGTTTTGTCTATGTATCCACACATGTATCAAGTTGCTGGTTAATACAATTCTAACATGAATAATAAACATTTATCATGATATAAGGAAATATAAAATAACAACTATACTATTGACTCTAGGGCATATTTCCTTCAGCTTGATAGATGTCCATGAACATGCTGGTGGTATCCGTTTGCTGATCCACATTGAAGATGTCCTGATCTCATTGTATTTGAGTGTCATTTATTTAGCTCTTTCAAAATTTATAATGCGACTTCTTATACCATGTCATTTTCATGTGTTACCAAAATGGCAAAAAAGCAACTGGAATGGGTTGCTGCCAACCAAGCACCTCCCCAGTTTCCTTTAAGGAGCCGCCGCAAGGTGGCGCCCCAAACCCTAGTTCTGCAATAACCAAGAGTAGCTTGGCACGTACCGCACACCCTCGACCTCGAGCGGTTCACTAGCTCGTTCCCTCCGTATTCTGGTCGGTCCGTCCGTTCGCTTCCGAGAACACGCACAACTATTCAGGCGTGGCCTATCACATACCCTGTCCGATCACGGCCGTACGCCGGTGAATGCCTTGACGGGACGAATGTGCGCGGGGCCTCGTGTTAATTCCATGCCTACTGCATGCCGCTACGGGGCACTATATCTCGCCTTAAGCAAGCGCGTAAGAAAGTCTAAATAGAAGGGAAAAGGCGAGTAGGAGGGGCGATCCCAGGTCGCTTCGAACATAGCAAGCGCAACTAGCCACCTCGCACACCCACAGATCATGGTATGTACAAGGGCGCGACCGACTTGAAGTAAGTCGCGCCGGAAATCTCCGGGTTTTTTTTTTGTTTTCTTTTCTTTCTTCTTCTCCTTTTCTCATTCCTTTTGCATTTGTTTCTTTGTTTTCTAAATTTTATGTTTTCTTAGGTTTATTTCATTTTTCCAGTTTTCATTTTTCATTTTTTCTTTGTTTCCTTTTATATTTCATTCTACATTGTTATATACATGATCAACATTTTTTTCAAGTAATTGTTCAACATTTTTCAAATACTTACTCAACACTTTTAAAATAATTGTTCAACATTTTTATATACATTATCAACATTTTATTCAAATACTTATTCAACATTTTTGTTCAACATTTTTAAATACTTGTTCAACATTTTTCAAATACTTCTCGACATTTCAAATACTTGTTCAACATTTTTAAATAGTCACTCAACATTTTTGAATACTTATTTACATTGTTCAACTACTTGTTCAACATTTTGTATACTTATTCAGCGTTTAGGACAGCCCATATACAAGCCCCCCGTTTTTTATTTCAATTTTACTTTTATTTTTCTTTTCTTTTTTTCTATTTAAATAATTCGGCATGAAAAAAAGTTCCGATTTTTTTATAAATATGCATTTTTTACAAAAAAAAAATCAAGAAATCGTAAAATGTTCGCTGACTCAAAAAGTAATAATGATTTCAAAAACTGTTCATGAATTCCAAAAATGTTCATGATTTCATAAAAATGTTCAGAATCCATTCACAGTTTAAGAGAAAGTTCACGAATTTGGAACACAAATTTAAAAAAATGTTTAATATTTCAGTAAATGTTCATGATAAAAATGAAAAACAAAAAAGAAAAAGAAAAGGAAAAAGAAAGAAAGAAAGAAAAGGAAATAGAAGACAAATAAGAAAAAATGGAAAAGAAAATAAAAATAAAAAAAGTAAGAAAAAACTGAAAGGAAAAAACCGATTCAGGGAAGGCTGGAGGGGTACGCGCTTCCTCGCTAGGGCGCGCCCTACACGCCAAATAGGCCACACACCCATCAGGTACTGTGCTGTATGGGAGGTCCCCTCCCCTGCGAGACATAGTCATTTCCTAAGGGGCGTCTTAAGCGCCCGTTTCTTCTGTTGCCGCAAACAGGCGCACACCCCCGCGCCGCGCTGGGCCGGCCCGTTTCCTTCCTTTTCTTTCTGTCAAAAAACTGCAGCAAAAATCCTATTGCGATTGTGAGGGCTCGAACTCGTGAAAATTCCGTTCAAACAGCAGCGCACTAACCAACAGACCACCGTAATGATTATGTGCAATTACTTATTTTCTTTATTTTATTTTACGTAGCCCGCGAGAGCTCAGCAAACTAGCTTTCACTGCTCGCTGATTTCTGGGCGTTTTTTTCTTTTATTTCTGTTTCCTTTTTTGTTTTCTCATTTTCATGTTTAAAATTGGATGAAAATTTTCAAATTCCATAATTTTTTAAAACGTGAACAATTATTGAGAACATGAACAAAAATTTATATACGACGACCGATTTTTAAATATACACTGAACATTTTTTCAGTGTATGATGAACAATTTTTAACTACACAGCGAACATTTTTGTGGTATACATTGAAATAATTTAAAACATATTTATACATTTTTTTGATATAAGATAACCAAATTTTATACATTGAACATTTTTGTAATATAATCTGAACAATTTTTAACTACACATTGAACAATTTTGTGCTATGCGCTGAAAAACCATTTAAATACCCATTAAAATAATTTATACATTGAAAACCCCATTTAAATACCCATTTCAATACACATTGAACTGATTTAAAACATATTTATACATTTTTTTATATAAGATAACCAAATTTTATACATTGAACATTTTTGTAATATAGTCTGAACAATTTTTAACTACACATTGAACAATTTTGTGCTATGCGCTGAAAAACCATTTAAATACCCATTGAACATTTTTTGATGTACACGGAACAATTTAAAATTGTGAACAAATTTGAAAAAGTGAATAAATTTAAAACTATGAACACATTTTGAAATCACGAAAAAAAACAAAAAATACATTTTTTTTGTAATTGCATGAACTTTTTTCAAATTTGATGAACCTTTTCTAGATTTCGATGAACATTTTCTAGATTTCGACAAACTTTTTTCAAATTTGATAAACCGGACGCTCGTTCTTATACTGTTGGAGCTTCAATAGTTCACTATAGTTAAGTTGTCCTAGTGGTTGGGCATACTCGTACAGGAAGATATGGTCTCTAGTTCGAATCCTGAGAGGTGCACCTTTTTGCTGCTTTTTCGTTAATTTACACTGCGCAGCGTTCGTATCCTGAGAGCGGTTAACCAGGCGCGTCGGCCTTGTTGGGCCAGGCCCAGGTAGGCAGCGCGTGGGCGCCAGTAAGCGTTACGGGCGCTAAAGGCGCGGCTTAGGAGCTCCCCGAGACATAGGTATCGTGGATATGAGGCGCCAGCACAACGAGCTCCGCGGAGGAGGCCTGCTGGATTTGGCGAGTGCCTGGTCCATGTATCATAATTTAGACATAAATAATATAGAGATTATTAACACTAAATCGGTAAAATATTGTTTACCTACAAATTCTTGCAGGCAATCTTAATTTGATTTTATAAGCTTAACCAATACTACCACCATAAAACAACATGTTTAGTCATTGATACAATTTTTAAAATTGAAAAAATCATTTGTCCACCTTTTAAATTTGATGGAAGATATTTTCTGCCCAAGTGATATTTTATTTAGCATAATGGTTGTGATGAATATGAAACCACTAATTGAAATTTGCTTAATGTAAGTATCTACAAAACCATAAATTTATTTCTCAATACATTCCCGGACATTACAAGAAAGTAACATCTCTACTCCTAATGGACGAGTTGGTGAATCGTCTCCGCGGTTTATTTTCGCTGGGTTTTCGTCTCTCCTCCCACCACCCCCTCCCACCCTGGTCCGCGGTTTATTTTTTCTGGAGTTTTTTCGTCTCTCCTCCCACCACCCCCTCCCACCCTGGTCCATCGGTTTATTTTTCTCTCCACTCTTTATTACAACCAGAACTTTCCTAACGTATAACAAATCACGGATCTAACTTTCTTAAATTATGCAAATCAATCGATTCCTTTTATTGGTTCAATTTGTCTTAGTAAACAAATAACAGATTTTCAGGAAACAAATAATACATTTTAATCTAACTTCCTTAAATCATGCAAATCAATCGATTCCTTTTATTGGTTCAATTTATCTTAGGAAACAAATAACAGATTTTCAGGAAACAAATAATACATTTTAATCTAACTTTCTTAACTTATCTAAATCAATCAATTTCTCTTCTTAGTGAAATTTGTTTTAGGAAACAAATAACAGACACGTCACAACATTCCTCCCAATAAATAGTTTCTTAACATTTGCAAACTTTCCTAATCAGACACGTCATAAACGGGCAGGTACTGATATCACGTTACCAAACAATAAAACCCCATTTGCATAGAAATTAGTTCAAAAATCCTAACTTTCCTAAACTTTTACCTTTCCTTGATAACAACCAATATTTCCTATGTTTTCCACCTATTAAAAGAAATCACCCCTCCATCGATATTAGCATTTTTTTGAATTGAGATCTCCGTGTTATGATTTTTTTGCGATTCTTTCCAATTGTGACCTCTCCTTCCATTCCGGCTCCTTCTCGCATAAACACCTCCACCACAGCCAGGTGACACCGCCCCAGACCTCCTGGCTCTCCACACCTTCTCCGCCACCTCCTTCTCGTACTCCATTAACAATCCCTCCGCCACATTTGTCCACGGCGGTGTCGAGGGCATGGCGCAGTAGTGTACCAGCGGTAGAGCAGCAGGAAGCAACACGCAACAGGCGAGTCGAGCGGCCGACGGTGGAGGGTAGAGATGCGGCCGGCGTGGCTGAGGGGGCGGCCAGCAGAAGATGGCCACGACTGGAGGCAGCGCGAGGCAGGGGCGCGACAGCGGGGCGAGCGAAGGATAGGCAGCAGCAGACGGGGCGAGCGCAACCAGCGAGAGTGTGGCGCACGGCCAGGGTGTGTGTCGCGCGGGGGCACAATGGTGCGATGGCTGCGGCAAGCGCGACGGCAGCGGCGGGCACGACCGACGCGGTGTAGCACGGGCGTGGGCATGGAGAGGGAGTGGCCCCGCGGGCGCGAAAGAAGAGCGACAGGCTCGGGCATGGGCGTGCATAGGAGCGGGCATGTGCCACGGGGTCAATCCAAGGAGCTCGGTGGCTACCACTGCAATGGCCATGGCGGACGGCGGTTCTCGGCCACGGCGAAATACCTAACGAGAGAAAACAAGAGGGGAAACAGTGTAAAAGCAAGAGGAGACCATAGCGGTGTCAATGGCGCCCTAGGGGAAGACATGGGAGCTCGGGGCGGCGCGGATCGAACGGCAATGTCGCGGTGGCCCAAGGTTGAGGAAGACGGCAACGACGTTGATGCGGTGGTGCTGGACTTGATCTCGTTGGCGCAGACGAAGTAGCGAAGGCGTTCAGAGCTGCTCGACAAGCTCCTAGCCTGCAGGGAGGGCAGTGGCCATGTGGACGGGGTCGTTCATGGTGGCCGTGGCGTCTGACTTCGTCCAGATCGACGGGATCGAGCGAGCGAGGAGGAGAAGTGGATTTGGGAGGGGACATCGAGGAGGAGTGAGGCCATGGGGCAGGGAAGGAAGGCGTCACCCTTATCCATTCCCCTTCAATGCCAGCGACGTGGTCGGGCAGGAGCCCGGCTCTATAGCGACGTGGCTTGGGAAACAGGAGAAGACGACCGCGCGGAGACTGGACCACTGAGCCCGTTCGGTGGCAAGGCCCGGGGGGCAGGGCGAATCCCCTTTTACATCTGTCCTTTTGGTTTTTCAATGTATTCTAATTTGTTTCTCCTTTTTAACACCGTTTTCTATTTATTCTTATCAACTAAATGATCTTTACTCCTAATGTCTCAGTTGGTAGTCTCCGTTCCGGGTTTATTTTCGTCCCACCTCCCGAGTGAGGGAGAGGGGGAGAGAGAGTGAGGAAGAGGGAGGAAGAGGGTGTGTGTGTGAGAATTTGATGGTAAAAAAGGTCGTCAACGTCATTTAATATGTATGAGAATATTAAATGTAATATTAACATAATTGATATTGAACTTTTAAAGTTAATATGGCCCCGTTGCAATATACGGGCGTTTTTCAAGTAACAATAATTCACGGCTAGAACACGAAAGTGTTTTACAGGAACGAAACTACGTCGGCACGACCATAGACACACATCACGGACACATCTCTGCATCAAACCTTGTAGTAACAAACACAAGCAGGGTAGCTATTACAACTTGCACATACATATAAGCAAGTAACTATTCAGAGAACTTATTAATCACCTCCGTAAAATCTCCGGTAAGCGCCGCCATGGTGACATGCACCACCATGCCGCTTACATACAGCATACGCGAGCCCAGGTTTCCCCTGGGGGCATCCTTCTTTCCCTCACCTTATCATACGGTGGCTTCTCGCAGCAACACGGGTGAAGGCATAGCTTGCTGCTGTTTTTTTTTAGAAAAGGAGGTTAAGACGCCGGGCCTCTGCATTAATCAATGCATACGGTCATCTTTATTTATTATTCAACATAAGTTTAATAAGAACATATATCAAGCCACCCGAAGCCACCACTCACACCTACAAAACTCGATAATGTGGAGTTCTCTCACTCCTCATATCTAAAACCGGTGCCGTCATCGATCCATCCACATAACGTATCGGACCCACAGCCGGTGTAGCAGACCTAAAGCGTACACCACTGCACACGTTTTAGACGCCGCCATCATCATCGAACCGCTGACTCGTCTTCAAGAGAGATATCTGCATCATCCTTGCCAGTCCGTCCATCCGTCGACGCCACCACGGCGCCACCGCCTCGCGCTCATCCATCCAGACACAATGATTCAGGAAGATCTGTCGTGTGTAGCACCTGCCGACCAGGCATGACACAACATAGTACCTGTAGACAAGGCATGACTTGACATCTCCATCGATAGCTCCATGCAGACAAAGTCGCTCCACCTCCTGCCTCTGTCTTCCAGTTCTGCTCCATAAACGATGCTCCAAAGAGAGAAAATGACACTGCAGTACCGCCATCGTCCGATCTGAAAGACCAGATCCTAGGGTTTCCCCCGGAGCAGCACGAGTGGGTTGACATTAATTACACGACAATGCCTAACGATGCATAACGCCACCATGGCCTACCATCGGCTCAGTTTTCACTGGCAACTATCTCTTCCCAACCCGCAGCCGGAACTAGATGGCGGATCTCGAGACCTGACCATCCAGCCTCAGGCCAACCACCCCCAATGGAGGAGATGTCCACCACCGCTAGCGGGACCGGCCAGATTAGATCTGACCGGAGGTGCCGCCGACCAGTCAACCATGGCCACATCCCCTCCTGAGACGCCATCCCACAAAACTGCCGGAGCAGCGTCGAACTGTCGGGAGAGAAGACGACCAAAGAGCGATCTCGCACCGCAGGTCCCTCCAGACCGCGGGGCTGCAGCCTAGATCCCCGACGTCCCCACCACCGATGGCACCCTAGCTTAGCCGGCGCACGTCTCTAGGGACGACGAGGTGAAGGAGAGGGGGGAGGGGCGGTGGCCGGGGCGCTGGGGTTGGCCCCGTGATCGCCCTGGAGGGGGCGATACGAGGGAGCCCTTCAGTTTCCCTCACATCGTCGCCACATGCATTGCATACCAGCTTGGAGTTCTCGAGACCGGCGAGGGCCTCGAACCGCATCTCCAACTCAATGTTCTTAAGCACAGGGATGCACAAGATTCGTTCCTTCGTCCAAGGCGCATTTGTCGTGTAGGTTGTACCCGCATCTATGGCATCTATACCTCTTTCCCACGCCGTACTCATGGTAACCAGAGTAAATTGCACAAAAGCACCACGTTGAAGGCTCGGTTTGTAGAAAACACTACATTACATTTTTTTTGCTGAAAGCATCGTGTCCACTGTAATACTTTTGCAAATAACACTGATCGACGGATTTGCCTCGGCTGAGCACGTTTATGACAGATGGGACCCGCCAGTCTGGCTGATGCGGCACAAAATTTTAACGCTGTTAGTTGAACCGTTTTGGTGGACACGGGGCCCACTTGTCTGCATTTCATCCCATTCTTCTCTCCTCCTTAATCTCTCTCTCCCCGAACCAGCAGAGCGCCGCCGCCGCCCATCGACATGGCCCCTGAGCTCCACCAATTTTGCCTTGTTTAACCAACACTCGTCTGGGTCTGGCAAGAATTGAGCCGTCTTTCCCTTCCGCACCTCATATTTGTGGTCCTTCACTCCAATTTGACAGGGATCTCGCAAGAATAGGGACGAGCGGCGGCCCCTGCCGCGACCTCTGGCGATCCAGTCATCCTGGAGCGCGCTCACGGCGTCCTCGCTGTGTGGTGGAAGGCCGCCCCTTGATGTCTACTACACAACCGTCTTCTTGTAGACGTTGTTGGGCCTGCAAGTGCACAGGTTTGTAGGACAGTAGCAAATTTCCCTCAAGTGGATGACCTAAGGTCTATCAATCCGTAGGAGGCGTAGGATGAAGATGGTCTCTCTCAAGCAACCCTGCAACCAAATAACAAAGAGTCTCTTGTGTCCCCAACACACCCAATACAATGGTAAATTGTATAGGTGCACTAGTTCGGCGAAGAGATGGTGATACAAGTGCAATATGGATGGTAGATAAAGGTTTTTGTAATCTGAAATAATAAAAACAGCAAGGTAACAAGCGATAAAAGTGAGCGTAAACGGTATTGCAATGGTAGGAAACAAGGCCTAGGGTTCATACTTTCACTAGTGCAAGTTCTCTCAACAATAATAACATAGATAGATCATATAACAAGCCCTCAACATGGAACAAAGAGCCACTCCAAAGCCACGAATAGCGGAGAACAAACATAGAGATTATGGTAGGGTACGAAACCACCTCAAAGTTATTCTTTCGGATCGATCTATTAAAGAGTTCGTACTAGAATAACACCTTAAGACACAAATCAACCAAAACCCTAATGTCACCTAGATACTCCATTGTTACCTCAAGTATCCGTGGGCATGATTATACGATATGCATCACACAATCTCAGATTCATCCAACCAACTCAAAGTACTTCAAAGAGTGTCCCAAAGTTTCTACCGGAGAGTCAAGAACGTGTGCCAACCCCTATGCATAGGTTCATGGGAGGAACCCGCAAGTTGGTCACTAAAACATACATCAAGAGGCACATGATATCCCATTGTCACCACAGATAAGCACGGCAAGACATACATCAAGTGTTCTCATAAAAGACTCAATCCGATAAGATAACTTCAAAGGGGAAACTCAATTCATCACAAGAGAGTAGAGGGGGAGAAACATCATAAGATCCAACTACAATACCAAAGCTCGGGATACATCAAGATCGTGCCATAGAGGGAACACAAGATAGAACACGAGAGAGAGAGAGAGAGAGAGAGAGAGAGAGAGAGAGAGAGAGAGATCAAACACATAGCTACTGGTACATACCCTCAGCCCCGAGGGTGAACTACTCCCTCCTCGTCATGGATAGCGCCGGGATGATGAAGATGGCCACCGGTGATGTGTTCCCCCTCCGGCAGGGTGCCGGAACGGGCTCCCGAGAGGTTTTTGGTGGCTACAGAGGCTTGCGGCGGCAGAACTCCCGATCTATCTTCTGTTCTGGAAGTTTTAGGGTACGTAGGTATATATGGGTGAAAGAAGTACGTCGGTGGACCGAAGGGGGGGCCACGAGGCAGGGGGGTGCGCCCCAGGGGGTGGGAGCCCCCCCCCCCCACCCCACCCTCGTGGGCACCTCCCTTCTTCCCTGACGTGCACTCCAAGTCCATCGGTTGGCTTTCCTTCCAAAAATAACTTCTCGAGTTGATTTCGTTCCGTTTTGACTCCGTCTAATATTCCTTTTCCTCGAAACACTGAAATAGGCATAAAACAGCAAATCTGGGCTGGGCCTCCGGTTAATAGGTTAGTCCCAAAAATAATATAAAAGTGTATAATAAAGCCCAATATTGCCTAAA
>LR880972.1:979467639-979479774 GCA_904067115.1 Aegilops sharonensis
ATAAGAATTGAAACATAACGGGAGCATCATGAAACATATGACTAGCACATTTAAGCCTAACCCACTTCCTATGCATATGGATTTTGTGAGAAAACAACTTAGGGGAACAATAATCAACTAGCATAGGAAGGTAAAACAAGCATAGCTTCAAAACTTTAAGCACATAGAGAGGAAACTTGACATTATTGCAATTCCTACAAGCATATGTTCCTCCCTCATAATAATTTTCAGTAGCATCATGAATGAATTCAAGAATATAACCAGCACCTAAAGCATTCTTTTCATGATCTACTAGCATAGAAAATTTACCACTCTCCACATAAGCAACATTCTTCTCATTCGGAATAGTGAGAGTATCATAAAAGACTTGAACACTAAAAATTGTTTCCACATTAAAAGAGTAATGTTCAGAAAAAGGGTAATCATAATCATGACAAGTTTTATAAATATTATCATCACTACTTTTTATAGCATAAGTTTCATCACAATAATCATCATAAGTAGCAACTTCGTTCTCATCATAATCAATTGAAACCTCTCCCAAGATAGTGGAATCACTAAATAAAGTTGACACTCTTCCAAATCCACTTTCATATTTATCACAATAAAATTCAACATCCTCCAAAATAGTGGGATCACTACTTCCTAAAGTTGGCACTCTTCCGAACCCACTTTCATCAATATAATCATCATAGGTAGGAGGCATGCTATCATCATAACAACTTTGCATATCAAGACTTGGGATGCTAAAAATATCATCTTCACTAAACGTAGCATCCCCAAGTTTGGGACAAATATTAATTTCAGCAAATATATTCTCAAATATTTCATCCTCATCAAACATAGCTTCCCCAAGCTTGGGCCCTTTCATATCATAAGCATAATCACTCTCATCATTAAAAATATGGATAGCACCTATAGTAAAGCAATTACCATCATCACAATGAGTAGTAGGAGCAACATCATTTGGGAGGGATACCTTTTTACCTTTGTTGCTCCTTCTTTTCTTTTTCTTCTTAACGTTATGTGTGGGTTCAACCTTCCTCTTCGAGCTCCTTATTGACGAGATTGGTTGAATAGAAAGCTCCTCCTCGTCACCTGATTCATCATAAGAAATAATAGGAGGATATTGGGAAGTCTCTTCCCTTTCATTAGTATTCTCATCATCTTCTATTTGTTTCCTTTTGTTTAGGTAATTGGCAATATAAGGATTTTCAATGCAATTCACCGCACAAAACATATAAATCTTTTCTAGATCAATATCAAGGAATTTCTTATGGGCAAATTCTGGAAGGTCCTTGAGTAAACATTTCAATTCTTCATAACCCAAAAGCAAACTAAGTTCATTATAATGAGCAATGGAGATCAAATCATCACAATTTTTGGACACGGTTCGGTCATGAAACAATTTGCATAGGGGATGTAAATGACCACGTCCATTCCAAAGTTCACAAGTACGGCAAAGGAATTTTAAATTTTCAGCACTCACACCTAGCCTTTCATGCAACCGTTTAGTTTCTAAATGCTTATGCCTCTTGCAATAAATATCTTCTCTATTTGGTGTGTTCATGCAAACATGCACTCCACAAAAGTTGACATGCTCATAAGAGATATTTTCATCATGACTAGAGCAACCATCATTAATACTATGGATATTCAAGGAGTTTATACTAACAACATTGCAATCATGCTCATCATTCAAAGATTTAGTACCAAGCATTTTAAAGCATTCTTCTTCTAGCACTTGAGCACAATTTTCCTTTCCATCATACTCACGAAAGATATTAAAAAGACGAAGCGTAAGAGACAAACTTAACTCCATTTTTTTGTAGTTTTATTTTATAAACTAAACTAGTGATAAAACAAGAAACAAAAAGACTCGATTGCAAGATCTAAAGATATACCTTCAAGCACTCACCTCCCCGGCAACGGCGCCAGAAAAGAGCTTGATGTCTACTACACAACCTTTTTCTTGTAGACATTGTTGCGCGTGCAAGTGCACAGGTTTGTAGGACAGCAGCAAATTTCCCTCAAGTGGATGACCTAAGGTTTATCAATCCGTAGGAGGCGTAGGATGAAGATGGTCTCTCTCAAGCAACCCTGCAACCAAATAACAAATAGTATCTTGTGTCCCCAACACATCCAATACAATGGTAAATTGTATAGGTGCACTAGTTCGGCGAAGAGATGGTGATACAAGTGCAATATGGATGGTAGATAAAGGTTTTTGTAACCAGAAAAAATAAAAACAGCAAGGTAACAAGCGATAAAAGTGAGCATAAACGGTATTGCAATGGTAGGAAACAAGGCCTAGGGTTCATACTTTCACTAGTGCAAGTTCTCTCAACAATAATAACATAGATAGATCATATAACAAGCCCTCAACATGCAACAAAGAGTCACTCCAAAGCCACGAATAGCGGAGAACAAACGTAGAGATTATGGTAGGGTACGAAACCACCTCAAAGTTATTCTTTCGGATCGATCTATTAAAGAGTTCGTACTAGAATAACACCTTAAGACACAAATCAACCAAAACCCTAATGTCACCTAGATACTCCATTGTTACCTCAAGTATCCGTGGGCATGATTATACGATATGCATCACACAATATCAGATTCATCCAACCAACACAAAGTACTTCAAAGAGTGTCCCAAAGTTTCTACCGGAGAGTCAAGAACGTGTGCCAACCCCTATGCATAGGTTCATGGGCGGAAACCGCAAGTTGGTCACCAAAACATACATCAAGAGGCACATGATATCCCATTGTCACCACAGATAAGCACGGCAAGACATACATCAAGTGTTCTCATAAAAGACTCAATCCGATAAGATAACTTCAAAGGGGAAACTCAATTCATCACAAGAGAGTAGAGGGGGAGAAACATCATAAGATCCAACTACAATAGCAAATCTCGGGATACATCAAGATCGTGCCATAGAGGGAACACGAGAGAAAACACGAGAGAGAGAGAGAGATCAAACACATAGCTACTGGTACATACCCTCAGCCCCGAGGGTGAACTACTCCCTCCTCGTCATGGATAGCGCCGGGATGATGAAGATGGCCACCGGTGATGGGTTCCCCCTCCGGCAGGGTGCCGGAACGGGCTCCCGAGAGGTTTTTGGTGGCTACAGAGGCTTGCGGCGGCGGAACTCCCGATCTATCTTCTGTTCTGGAAGTTTTAGGGTACGTAGGTATAAATGGGTGAAAGAAGTACGTCGATGGACCGAAGGGGGTGCCACGAGGCAGGGGGCGCGCCCCCCACCCTCATGGGCACCTCCCTTCTTCCCCGACGTGCACTCCAAGTCCATCGGGTGGCTTTCCTTCCAAAAATAACTTCTCCAGTTGATTTCGTTCCGTTTTGACTCCGTCTGATATTCCTTTTCCTCAAAACACTGAAATAGGCATAAAACAGCAAATCTGGGCTGGGCTTCCGGTTAATAGGTTAGTCCCAAAAATAATATAAAAGTGTATAATAAAGCCCATAATCATTAAAAACACATAGTAATATAGCATGAATGCTTCATAAATTATAGGTACGTTGGAGACGTATCACCCCTCCATAAGCACATCTCCCACGAGGGCCGGGAGCGGCCAGACCGCGAGGAGGAGGAGCTGGAGCTTGCCCTGCCAGGGCGCCGCCAAGAGCCGTCCTGTCATCCTTGTCGCAGGCCACGAGCGCCTCCTGCCCCACCCTGCTCACCTCTCCCAGTCGCCCCGCGCAGCAGCCGCGTGCAGCGGCACACACAGCTCGGCGTCCGATACCGTCGCCTCGGGGTCAAGAACCGGCAGAAGGTGCGGCTGCCAGCCGAGGTGCACGGCCATGGAGTCCGACACCGTCGCCTCGGGGTAGGCCCCTCTGAATAACACGCGGAGGTGGACGGCGCTGGCGCCGACGCCGCCGGGAGCGGGGACTGCGGATTCCAGGTGCACGACGGAGAGGGGGGAGAGGACGAGGAAGGGGGCGGCGAGGAAGCGTGGGAAGGACGACGGCACGTGCGGCTGCGGGGACTTTGCCGCGGGCGGCGGGACGGGCAGCGGTGGGATGGTTGACTTTATTTGGTGCGCTACAGTTGAGGAACAAGTTTTTCTTTCTTTCAATGATAGGTGGACCCCACAGGGTCACACATGATTATAATGGTATCAATAATCATCGTTATATGTGAGATATTAAGTGGTGCCACGTCAGCCTGACTGGCGGGTCCTATTTGTCATAAACGTGCTCAGCCGAGGCAAATCCGCCGATCAGTGTTATTTGCAAAAAGATTACGGTAGACATGGTGCTTTTTGCAAAGAAAATGTAACGTAGCGTTTTCTGCAAACCGAGCCTTCAAAGTGGTGGTTTTGTGCATTTTTCTCTGGTAACCATTGCACACGAACTTCCCAGACCCCTCGAGCGTCAGCTTTTGTTTCAGGTGGGCGGGGTGGGAGATGCATGTGCGGCTCGATGAAGCCATGATTTTGTTCGCTAGTTCGGCCCAACTTCTGACATGATACGTAGACAAAGTTAGGTTAGTTTCCTGAAGGAGAAGATTGATCGAGCCCTGCATATGACCGATTTACTTGGTAGAGGGCATTAATAGCCTGTACTTGTACAATGAAACAAGATGTGTATGTGTTACCTCGTACTAACCTTCAATTAAATCCGGAGGTGTTGATTAAACCCCCAGGTTGTTTGCTCCTTGTCGATGAGAGTCTCATCAGGCAGAACCTTCAACCTTTAAAACCCGTGATGTGTAATAGCCGAGGTTTTACAAAATGCGCTTTTTTGGCTGCATGAAGACGGGCAAATTAACAAATAAATAGTCTTGCCTGGTGTGACAATAATCACTTACAACATATGCATAGTCCAAAAACTTGGGAGTATACAAAAATGAAGATTGAAAGGCGGCCAAGCAAACGCTGCAACGAGTGCCGGCGGACAAGTTAGTCAAGACATCGCCGTGTTGACACGTACTCCCTCCGTTCAGAATTACTTATCTAAGAAATGGATGTATCTTTTAGATACATCTATTTCTGAGACAAGTAATTCCGAACAAAGGGAGTACACATTATTGTCTGTGATTTTCCTTTCCATCATCTTGGCCGCTATTGCATGTCCTTTTCACTGCCATTTTGTTATTTTTTTGGACCTATCAAGGATGAGAGATCTGTGAGCATGTCATTGAATAAGAAAGAAAAAGAAAAGGCCGAAAGGAAAATACCGGTTCATAGAAGGTTTTAGAACCTTCCCAAACCGCTGGGGATGAAATTCGTGAATGGGCCTGCCCAAATGGAGGATCGAAGGTTGGAGGGGTACGCGCTACCTCGCTAGGGCGTGCCCTACGTGCCAAATAGGGTACTGCTACTTCTTGAGCTTGCGTTGGTTTTTTCCTTCAAGAGGATGGGGTGATGCAGCAAAGTAGAGATAAGTATTTCCCTCAGTTTGAGAACCAATGTATCAATCCAGTAGGAGACAACGTACAAATCACCAATACCTGCACAAACAACTTGCACCCAACGTGATAAAGGGGTTGTCAATTCATTCATGGTTACTTGCAAAAATGAGATTTGATAGAGATAGATGAAAGTAACAAACAGTAAAGTAAATATTTTTGATATTTTTTGTTTATAAATTGGAAAGTAGAAGATTGCAAAATAGTAGATCGAAAACTTATATGATGAAAAATAGACCCGGAGGCCATAGGTTTCACTAGAGGCTTCTCTCAAGATAGCAAATAATACGGTGGCTAAACAAAATACTACCGAGCAATTGATAGAAAAGCGCAAAGTTATGATGATATCTAAGGCAATGATTATGAAATATAGGCATCACGTCCGTGTCAAGTAGACCAAAATGATTCTGCATCTACTACTATTACTCCACACATCGACCGACTCCTGTCTGCATCTAGGGTATTAAGTTCATGAAGAACATGGTAACACATTAAGTAAGATGTAGAGAAATTAACTCAAGCAATATGATGAAAACCCCATCTTTTTATCCTCGATGGCAACAATAAAATACGTGCCTTGCTGCCCCTACTGTCACTGGGAAAGGACACCGCAAGATCGAACCCAAAGCTAAGCACTTCTCCCATTGCAAGAAAAACCAATCTAGTTGGCCAAACCAAACCGATAGTTCGAAGAGAATTATAAAGATATCAAATCATGCATAAAAGAATTCAGAAAAGATTCAAATAATATTCATAGATAAGCTGATCATAAATCCACAATTCATCGGATCTCGGCGAACACACCGCAAAAGAGTATTACATCAAATAGATCTCCAAAAACATCGAGCAGAACATGGTATTGAGAATCAAAGAGAGAGAAGAAGCCATTTAGCTACTAGCTATGGACCCAAAGGTATGTGGTAAACTACTCACGCTTCATCGGTAGGGCAATGGGGTTGATGTAGAAGCCCTCCGTGATCGAATCCCCCTCCAGCAGGGTGCCAGAATAGGTCCCTAGATGGGATCTCACAGGTACAGAAGGTTGCAACGGTGGAAAAATGTTTTCGTGGCTTTTTTGGTGGTTTGGGAATATATGTGAATACATAAGCGAAATAATTAGGTCAGGAGAGTCACAGGGGGCCCACAAGATAGGGGGCGCGCCTTCCATCCTTGTGGCCGCCTCGTGGCTCCTCCAACTTCATCTCCAAGTCTCTTAGGTGTCTTCTGGTCCAAGAAAAATCATCGCGAAGGTTTTATTCCATTTGGACTCCATTTGGTATTTCTTTTCTGCGAAACTCAAAACAAGGAAAAAACAGAAACTGACACTGGACTCTCGGTTAATAAGTTAGTCCCAAAAATAATATAAAATAGCATATTAATGCATATAAAACATCAAAAACAGATAATATAATAACATATATCAATAAAAAATTATAGATACGTTGGAGACGTATCAGGCATCCCTAGCGCCTACCGCCCCATATAGGAGCTCTCATGCAAGACAGGTCTCGTGGATATGAGGCGCGAACACTATAAGCTATGCGGTGGAGGCCTGCTGGATTTGGCAAGCGCATGTGCCCGGTCCTTGTATCATAATTTAGACATAAATAATATAGTGATTGTTAACTCTAAATTGGTAAAATATTGTTGACCTACAGATTCTTGAATGCAATCTTAATTTAATTCTATAAGTTGAACCAATACTACCACACCATAAAACAACATGTTTGATCATTGATACAATTTTTAAAATTGAAAAAAAAAATTCATCCACCAATTAAATTTGATGGAAGATGTCTTCTGCCCGAGTGGTATTTTGTTTAGAAAAATGATTGTGATGACTATGTTGAAATAGCATATTGTAAGTATCTATACAACCATAAATTTATTTTCTAGACACTCCCGTACATTACAAGGAAGTAACATAACAACGATTCACGGCTAGAACACGAAAGTGTTTTACAGGAACGGAACTACGTCGGCATGACCATAGACACATATCACGGACACAACTCTGCATCGAACCTTATAGTAACACACACAAGCAGGGTAGGTGAACTTGCACACACATATAAGCAAGTAACTATCCAGAGAACTTATTAATCACCTCCGTAAAATCTCCGGTGAGCGCCGCCATGGTGACATGCACCACCATGCCGCTTACATACAGCATACGCCAGCCACGGTTTCCCCTAGGGGCATCCTTCTCCTCCCTCACCTTATCATCTGGTGGCTTCTCGAAGCAACACGGGTGAAGGCACAGCTTGCTGCTGTGGTAATGGAATCCCGTGACACCGTCGCCACATGCGTCGCATACCAGCTTGGAGCCCTCGGGACCGGCGGGGGCGAACCGCAACTGCAGCTCAATGTTCTTAAGCAAGGGATGCGCAATCTTTGTTCCTTCCTCGAAGGCGCATTTGCCGTGCAGGTTGTACCCGCATGTCTGGCATCTATACCTCTCTCCCATGCCGTACTCATGGCAACCATTGCACACGAACTTCCCAGTCCCCTCGAGCGTCAGCTCGTGTTGCAGGTGGGCGGGGTGGGAGATGCAGGTACAGCTCGATGAAGCCATGATTTTGTTCGCTAGATTGCCCCAGCTTCTGACACGATACGTAGACAAAGGTAGGTTAGTTTACTAAAGGAGAAGATTGATCGACCTCTGCATATGACCGATTTACTTTGTAGAGGCATTAATAGCACGTACTTGTACAATGAAACAAGACGTACTAACCTTGAATTAAGTCCAGAGGTGTTGATCAAACCCCTAGGTTGTTTGATCCTCCGCGATGAGAGTCTCATCCGGCGGAACCTCCAACCTTTAAAGCCTGTGATGTGTAATAGCAGAGGTTCTAGAAAAATGCGCTTTTTTGGCTGCATGAAGACGGACAAATTATTTATTTTTTTTACCTTTTTTATGGTGGAAGACAGACAAATTAACAAATAAGCAATCTTGACTTGTGTGACAATAATCACTTACAACATATGCATACTCCAACGATTTGGGAGTATACAAATAATGGCCACTGAAGGGCGGCCAGGCAAACGCTGCAATGAGTGCCGGCGGATGAGTGAGTTAAGACGTCGCCGTCTTACACGTACACGTTATCGTCTCTGATTTTTCTTTCTACCATCTTGGTTGCTATCGCATGTCCTTTTCACTGCCATTTGTAATTTTTGGACCTATCAATGCGAGAGATCTGTGAGCACGTCATTGATGATGTGGTGCACGCAATTCTGGAGTAAGGCAAAGTTTGTAAATATATTTTTTTCTCCCAAACAAGAAACATTTAAACCTGAACGTTTCAGATCATCAGCACACAATTACTTCCATGTGCAGAAATTGTCAGATTTTTTTGGCACAACAAAAATATCTAATACGATAAATCGTATTATAAATTTGCCATGGTTATCTGATAGCAAGCTAGAGGATAGAGTTGCAATGCACACAGACTGTTCGTATTGATTCAGACAGAGGTACAGAGTACATAAGGGAGAGAGCTCCCGTGGAAATAGGCACGCAGGCCATATAGTAACAGATAACGTTACATACATGCAGTGTACAATAGTTGTCACGCTAACAATTCTGTCATGGACGATCTTATATTTACTAATTGGAAGCACTAATGAAGCCTCCACGTTAATCCACAGCATTAGTAAATTATTAACCGTCAGATCAATTTAATCAATCTATCTGAATCGTATGATCTACGTTACACAAATTACCATGTTACAAAGTCCAGCGATTCACGTGAGGTAAAAAAAAACAACGTTATCCAACCTACACGTTAAAAAACTGTTACACCCTATATTAAACAACAGAACCATGATACAAACTCCATGTTGTTGTGGACCATCAAGGAAAAAAATCCATATCGTTGTGGGTTCCACAAAAGAAGTCCATCTTGCCCGCAAAAAAAAAAGCCCATCTCCCATGTTATACCATCCCACGTGATTTTTTATAAGAAAACAAAAGATTGTGGCCTCTCCTCTCTCAGGTTGAGATTCAATCTGATGTGCTCCTTCCTTTCTAGACACACTTGCCCCTTCCCTACCTGCAGATCTCAAGGAAATTGGATCACGATGGTCTACTGCGCTCAGATAATTTCTTCACGTACGGAGCGCTTCCTCCTCACATCAGCCCATCCCCGTGAGGTCATGTCCTTGCCGCAGCCGCCTTCCCCATCTCTCCGCGGGCGCTCCTTCCACGGTGTCTTTGGCTTGATGATCCGGTAGGCAGTGTTCATCTCACTTCGTCATCTCCCCACAATTCATGATTGTACGCCTTAATTCCACCAGCACTCGACGATGCACTCTGGCGCTATCTTTCCAGTCTCAATTTATTTTTTCATGGAGTTCAAAAAATCGGGTCTGCTATTTACATCAAGTATTGCTGGCGTCGTGGCCGCCGACGTAGGATTTGCTGCATCCTGTACCGCCGTCAGTATGTGGTGGCAAACTCGACGATGCAATCTGGCGCTATCTTTCCAAGTCTCAATTTCTTTTTCCATGGAGATTGGAAAATCGGGTCTGCTATTTACATAAGTATTGCTGGCATCGTGGCCGTCGATGTAGGATTTGCTGCATCCTGTACTGCCGTTTGTATGTGGCGGCAAGTACAGAACTGCGTACAGTACATGCACTTGCACGGTAGCGGTCAACACGTACATGTGTAGGCAACTAGATATATAGAGGAGGAATACATGTAGGCAACTAGATGTATACCCTTATATAACCTTCATAAAATAGCACATCCATATTTCCACATATCTTCTATACATCTGACATGTTTTGCCATCACATAACGATATTTTTATACTGTTGTGATGCAATTGGACATAAACAATTTATCACAAAATATCAAAGCGATGTAACTTCATTGGATCCAATGTGCATGTGTAATAATAATAACATATATCAAGATATCTAAATCATTGTTTGACATTTCTAATTTGTCAAAACTATGTTATATATGATATTAAAATTGCTAGCCCGTGCAGGTGCACGGGTTGAAGACTAGTGATCTTAATTTTTGTGCCAACATTAGGGTCGTGGCTAGAGCCTTCTGTCTTCTCGGGGATTTCAAACGTGGAGGAAGTGGGCATGCTTGCCGGGTCTCCATAGACGGCACCCACGCGAAGCTCCTCAAGGTCGCACTGCCTCCTCCGTCTCTTCTTGCAACCACATCATCACTGCTTACTGTCGATGCGGCGCCATTGCCCATGCCCACAACCTGTTCGAAGATGGAATGCCTGAGCGGGACGTCATCTCCTGGACAGCCCTCATGTCCGGGTACACTAGCACTGGCCGACCCTGCCTGGTTGTTTCCCTCCTCCGTGACATGTTTCACAGCGGTGTGCTACCGGAAAGCCTTCACCTTCTCGACTGCCATCAGCGCGTGCGCACACCTTGCTGATCCTGGACTTGGGCAGAAAGTGACATGTCCCCGGACATGAGGGCTGTCCAGGAGATGACGTCCCGCTCAGGCATGAGGGCTGTCGAGGAGATGACGTCCTGCTCAGGCATTCCATTGAACGGGTTGTGGGCATGGGCAGTGGGCTAAGGTCGAGGGCTATGCATCTGATGCCGTCGTTGCCACCATGCTCATTGACATGTGTGGCAAGGCTGGAGATGTGGAGGGTGTGCACTGTTTGATGGAATGTCTGTTACAGCGAGGATTCTCGTGTCCTGTGGCTCGCTGCTGTCTTTATATGCCCGAAATGTACTTTGGGCGTGAGGCCATCCAACTTTTAGCCGAGTTCGGAACCAAAAGTAATTCCATGGGGCCCAACCACTTCATGCTATCAATCGTTGTGAATGCGTGTGTAGGAGTTGGGCGGCTTGGATCTGGCAAGTCTGCATGGAACAGTCCTTTGGTTTGGGCGCAGATACAATGGCGTGATTGTCGTGGCTTTTTTTTTTTGAAACGAGGCAAAAGACTTGCCATTTTTATTGATTGTCGTGGCTTTGGGTTGACATGTACTCCAACTGTGGATTATAGGAGTACTCGGGAAAGTTGTTCAACATGATTGAGCAGCTGTCGGTCATCTGCTATACCTATATCATCGTGGTAGCAGCAAAGTATGGTCTTGGGAGGTGTGCACTCACTTCTTTCAATGAGATGATCGATCAAATACTTGGTGTCATGCACGCCTAGCCATTCAGGTCTTGTTGACACCGTCCTGTATCTCCTCCACTCCATGCAGAGGAAATATGGCATCAGTCCATGCGCCAGCCACTACACATGTGCGGTTGACATGCTCGGCCGAGCACTAAGCCAGGACAACTCGAGGAGGCATTTGAGCTGGCCAACGAAGCACGGGTGGAAGGCCGTGACGCCCTCATGCGATGGAGTTCATTGCTGTCAGCTTGCCGCACGCATATGTGCCTACTGCCAGGGCTAGCCACAGTGTCTGAGTTCAACCAAGATGTATAACAGGTGCACTGGTAGTGATGTCAGTGACAATGCTGCTGCTGTATGGTCGAACATGAGGCGACGAGGCATACGGAAAGATCCTGGGTGCAGCTGGATTGAGATAAAGGACATACCCTACGTGTTCTACGCCGGATTGGTATCACCCGCCGGTGCAAGGGCAGGTGAAGTGATGATGTTGCTTGATGAGTTAGAGGGTAAGATGCGGGAGAAGGGTTACAAGGGTGGACTAGGTAGTACCAGAGTCTTTGATGCTCATGA
>LR880972.1:979522096-979586628 GCA_904067115.1 Aegilops sharonensis
AACTCATCTACAATATTGAATTTCAACTAGTTTATAATACTACAAACAACATGTACCAAATTCATCTACAAAATATAAAGTTGAAGCAATACATTACCTTGCAAGCTGACTCTAGTGGTGCCAATATGTCAACTTTTTATCTTTTTTTAGACTATTTGTGTTTAGTTGTGTGCATCCTATCTATGCAGAGGTCGAGTGTTGCTCATCATGATTCGTATCCTTTTGGTGCTATGTCATGAGTTAATAAAAACACTCTTTATTGAAAATGCTCATTTCTAATGGGAAATCAAATCAGTGACACCGCGGCATTGTTCCAACTCCACCGGTTTGCATAATGTCTAAAGAAGAAAAGGTAATCAAAGCACTGGTGCAAGAAGCACTGTTTACAATGAATTCTTCGGTTGAGCTGCTAGCTCACCCGTGCAGCCTCCTTGCCGTGGGCTAACGCTACTGCTGCTGCTACCGGCCACCGCCATTGTGAAAGGACCAGGCATCAAAACAAACCGTGTTTGTAAGGCACGAGTAGAAGTTCAAAAAAAGATGAGTTGAAGGATCAAACTCACGACCTCAAAGACCCAACCATATTCTACCAGCCACTCGAACAAACATGTCCTACTAACCAATGGCCAGCGCAAATATTTAAAAGCATACTACAGTGTGGGATTCAAACCATTTTTTATTTTTATTTTTTGGTTTGTTGAAATTTTCAAATAATAATTATTATTATGAATTGCCGAATATTCTTGGAAACATGATAATTTTGAATTCCCGAACAATTTTCAAAAATGTGACATTCTTCAAAAATTCCATAATTTTTTGGCAAAACATGAACAAAACTTGAAACGGGAACATTTTTCGAAATTATGAAACATTTATAAAAATGCGAACATTTTTTGAATTTGTGAACAATTTTTTAAAACGGGAACATGTTTTGAATATTCGGAATTTTAGAAAATGTGTAATTTCTAAACATGAACATTATTTTGAATTTGTAAATATTTTACTAAAACAACAATATTTTTAGCAATTTTAGAAAACACAAACATTTTTTGAAATAATGGGGACATTTTTTCATTTTAAGAAATTCAGGATCCTTTTCCAGCTTGCTCACATACCAACCCTTCCATCCTTCGCCCGACTTCACCTATCCTCTTTCATGTAGCTTAGGACATGTAGTTTCGCACATGTATATACATTTGTACGACTGTATATAAAGGAGGAATGTGGGACTATTTAAAATATTTTTCCATGAATATGTGAATATTTCACTAAAACAAGAATACTTTTGAATTTGGAACATTTTAAAGATGTCGGTGTGTCACCGAGTTGGGTCAAAGGCTTGTAACGCTTGGATTTTTATGCCGATATATACCCCTCCACCGGCACTCACTCTCTAAGAGAGCCATTAGAACAAAACACAACTTCCACAACTCATTTTCGGAGAAGAAAACCACCTACTCATGTGTTGAGATCAAGAGATTCCAATCCAACCATTTGAACCTTGATTTCTAGCCTCCCCTAAGTTGCTTTCGATTCAATCCCCTCTCCTACCAAAGCAAAATCCGTGAGAGAGTGTTTGAGTGTTGGGGTGACTATCATTTGAAGCACAAGAGCAATGAGTTCATTATCAGCAACACCGTCTATTACCTTTTGAACAGTGGTGTCTCCTATAGATTGGTTAGGTGTCACTTGGGAGCATCCAATATGTGGAGTGGGGAAAACAGATCACCTACTTCGTGAAGATCTACCTAAGTGAGGTTAGTCCTTCGTGGACATAAGCCATGGTGAAATAGGCAAGGTTGCTTCTTCATGGACCCTTCATGGGTGGAGCCCTCCGTGGGTTCGTGCAACCTTACCCTACGTGGGTTGAAGTCTCCATCAACGTGGATGTATAACAGCACCACCTATCGGAACCATGCCAAAAATCATCGTGTCTTCATTACGTTTCAAATCTGCAATCTTTCCTTTACTTACATATGCAAAGTCTTTACATTTCGCTGCTCAACTCTTAGACCTGCATGTGTAGGGTGTACTTGACTTGGTAGAATTGCTAAAACTTGACCATAACTAAAATTGAAAAAGGATACGTTTTTATTTTGTCAAGTAGTCAAATCACCCCCCTCTACACATACTTTCGATCCTACAGCTCGTCCCATCTAAACTAGCTTTTGAGATGGCCCCAATATATTGAGCTAAATGGCCAAAATTTGTTGGGCTCGGCCCATCTAAACTACCCATTCTAATGGGGCCACGTCAGATCCTACTTGGCATCCATGTCATCATGTCTACCATGTCATGATAGGTGCCATGTGGAAACGTGTACATATACAATGAGCGCATCCAGAGAGTGGACGTCGATGGGACATCTTCACACCATGCATGCATATAGAAACTATCATAATAAGGCAAGAAGAAAGTAAAATGGATATCACAACAACATTATTATTGTTATTACTCTAAAGGTAAATACTAATTTTGGGTCAAATCCCAATATGGTGCCATCAAGGCAACATTGAGGTCGCCCAGCTTGCCAAGCTCAATATTTTCTTTGTACAACGCCTCCTGCCCAGGCATATTGACAAGCTCATGCTCACAGTAGGTGACAAGGCCGGATGCCTCACCCACACAGTCGGGTAAATAAAAGGATGGTAGTCCATCTTTTTCACCACCTTTGGGCCCGTGGTAGTCCTTGAGCATGGCGATGCAGACATTGAGGCTGGTCACCGCGGCGTCATAGTCCAACTCNAACTTGACCATAACTAAAATTGAAAAAGGATACGTTTTTATTTTGTCAAGTAGTCAAATCACCCCCCTCTACACATACTTTCGATCCTACAGCTCGTCCCATCTAAACTAGCTTTTGAGATGGCCCCAATATATTGAGCTAAATGGCCAAAATTTGTTGGGCTCGGCCCATCTAAACTACCCATTCTAATGGGGCCACGTCAGATCCTACTTGGCATCCATGTCATCATGTCTACCATGTCATGATAGGTGCCATGTGGAAACGTGTACATATACAATGAGCGCATCCAGAGAGTGGACATCGATGGGACATCTTCACACCATGCATGCATATAGAAACTATCATAATAAGGCAAGAAGAAAGTAAAATGGATATCACAACAACATTATTATTGTTATTACTCTAAAGGTAAATACTAATTTTGGGTCAAATCCCAATATGGTGCCATCAAGGCAACATTGAGGTCGCCCAGCTTGCCAAGCTCAATATTTTCTTTGTACAACGCCTCCTGCCCAGGCATATCGACAAGCTCATGCTCACAGTAGGTGACAAGGCCGGATGCCTCACCCACACAGTCGGGTAAATAAAAGGATGGTATTCCATCTTTTTCACCACCTTTGGGCCCGTGGTAGTCCTTGAGCATGGCGATGCAGACATTGAGGCTGGTCACCGCGGCGTCATAGTCCAACTCGCACAAACTGAGGCGGTGTGCTGTTGATGTGCCATTCTTGGCACTGTGCAACATTTCTTTGACCTTGCCACTTGCGGCAATGATATGTCCCTTCAAAATGTCTACACCAACGAGGGCCAGGTCACAAAGGTCCTTTGCCTCATCACTTCGCTTGTCTTGCCGGAGGGTCGAGACGCAGAATTCTTCGGTGATGTGATAGTATTCAGAGGAGTTGATTGAAGCATTTTTGCACGCTTCAACAATGAAATGGGTCCTCTTGGGCTTGCCACTAATGTCGTTGTTGGTCTGTGCAGTGGTGGCTGAGGAAAAGAGCATGATGATTATGGCAGAGAAGATGATGGTGGTCGTCTGTGCTCTTGCCATTGTTGCAAGCTCAACTAGAAGCCTTGAATTGTATTGAAACTGAGAATGTTGGGGACAATTGTATATGAAACGATGCTAAAGGGAGACATGAATGGATGGTTGGATGGCTCAAGGTGATATGCATAGGTATTTATAAAGTTTATACAATGGGACTTCATAAATTAATGTATATGCAGTTTGGCGGTGGATATACAAATGATTAATGTCCACTCCATGCAAAGATATGTACATATGTTGACGCTCATTTCCGATTCCTTGTATTAATATGTTTACTACGTAGGCCCATTAATGTAACATAGCTTGGTTGTGGATATAAAAAATATTGATGTTCAATGTATGCATATATGTATTGGTTGTTCATAAATACCTCGATGCCCACTTTAGATATCATGGTAGCAATATATCCACTAGATAGGTCCATGAATGCAACACAACCATGCCATATTTAACCAAATGATTAATGTTTATTTGTGCACAAATATGTTGATCTTCATTTTGGATACCCGCATATTAATGCTCTCTCGATTCACGAATATTGATGCTAATTTGCGACTTCTTATATTAATTGACAATTCATTTCTGCACCCGAGCTCATCTGCACCCGCGTCGACGAAACAAATCAAAATAAATACTAGAAAAATTCAAAAAATTCTAAATAAAATATGTGTGGTAGAAAATTTTATGCGTGAGGCCCGCTCCAAATTTCAAGTCATTTGGACATATGAGCACCTCTCAGCAAAAAAGACAAATTGGGGGTCTGTAAAAATGTTTACTGTTCATGTACTGTTTTGGCCTGATTTGTCTTTTTTGATGAGAGCTGCTCATATGTCCAAATGACTTGAAATTTGGAGCGGGCCTCATGCATCAAATTGACTACCATACAAATTTTATTTGGAATTTTTTGAATTTGTTTTGAAATTTTTTACGAATTTTTTCTAACCGGGTGCAGATGAGCCTAGGCACCAAAACGCCCTACTCTTAATACACGGCAACAAAGACAAAACCATGCCAAAATATATATTTTTGGAAGCATTTTGGAGCATCGGTTTTTTTTCACCGAGACCTGCATGAATGTGATTTTTTCATGAAATTTTGCACGCATATGAAAAATACATCAATGTTTGTTGTAAAAAATGAGATTTTTTTGAACTTTGTGAATATATTTTTTTCAATTTTACTGTAGCAAAGGTGCATGTGAGCTCAGGCTCACAAGAGAACTTTCGGTAATACATCCACTGGATAAGTCCATCAATGCAACACAACTAGGCCATATGTAAACAAATGATTAATGTTTATCTATGCACAAATATGTTGATCCTCATTTCAGATATTCTCATATTAATGCTCTCTGTATTGCCAAATATGTTGACGCTAATTTTTGATCTTCTTATATTAATACATATCTAACTTGCATATGTATGTGAATGCAACGCCTCTTGATCATGGATATCTAAATGATTATTGCTCACTAGTCGCCGGCCATGCCAATATTCAAACAATCAATGTGAACCGCACACACAAATCTCCATATGAAATGATATTAGTTTTGCTTATTACCATCTAATAGAATAGCTAAAAATCATTGTTAAAAGGAATAACTTAAAAGGAAAAAAGATTACGCCATTAAGGTATTCGAAAGTACCTGGGGCGCACGCTGTCCAGCGAAGGAAGCCCACTTATTTTTCCAGCCCACGCAACTGGGAAAACCCTATTTGCAATACGTGGCGGAAAATAGTCGGAGCTACATATTTTTATTTTTCTGCTCCTTTCTTAATTTCTTTTCTCCCTTAGTTTTATTTTTTCCATAAATTCAAGATTTTCAAAAAAGTTAAGAATTTCAGTATTTTCTCAAATTTTCAAAAAATGTTCAGAAATCCAAAATTTTGCTCCTGTTTTCAAAAATGTACGAAATTTTAAATTTATTTTCCCCTTTTTCAAAAAAGATGTGTCTTCCAAAATTGTTCAAGATCCACAAAAAATTGCATCTTTAAAAAGTTCCAAATTCAAAAGTATTCTTGTTTTAGTGAAATATTCACATAATCATGGAAAAATATTTTAAATAGTCCCACATTCCTCCTTTATATACAGTCGTACAAATTTATATACATGTGCGAAACTACATGTCGTAAGCTACATGAAAGAGGATAGGTGAAGTCGGGCGAAGGATGGATGTGTTGGTATGTGAGCAAGCTGGAAAAGGATCCTGAATTTCTTAAAATGAAAAAATGTCCCCATTATTTCTAAAAATGTTTGTGTTCCTAAAATTGCTAAAAATATTGTTGTTTTAGTAAAATATTTACAAATTCAAAATAATGTTCGTGTTTAGAAATTACACATTTTCTAAAATTCCGAATATTCAAAACATGTTCCCGTTTTAAAAAATTGTTCACAAATTCAAAAAATGTTAGCATTTTTATAAATGTTTCATGATTTAAAAAAATGTTCCCGTTTCAAATTTTGTTCATGGTTTGCCAAAAAATTATGGAATTTTTGAGGATGTCACATTTTTTAAAATTGTTCGGGAATTCAAAATTATTCATGTTTCCAAGAATATTCGGCAACTCATAATAATTATTATTATTTGAAAAGTTCAACAAACCAAAAAATAAAAATAAAAAATGGTTTGAATCCGACATTGTAGTATGCTTTTAAATATTTGCGCTGGCCATTGGTTAGTAGGACATGTTTGTTCGAGTGGCTGGTAGAATATGGTTGGGTCTTTGAGGTCGTGAGTTTGATCCTTCAACTCATCTTTTTTTGAACTTCTACTCGTGCCTTACAAACACGGTTTGTTTTGATGCCTGGTCCTTTCACAATGGCGGTGGCCGGTAGCAGCAGCAGTAGCGTTAGCCCACGGCAAGGAGGCTGCACGGGTGAGCTAGCAGCTCAACCGAAGAATTCATTGTAAACAGTGCTTCTTGCATTTACAAATTCAGTGCTTTGATTACCTTTTCTTCTTTAGAGATTATGCAAACCAGTGGAGTTGGAACAATGCCACGGTGTCACTGATTTGATTTCCCATTAGAAATGAGCATTTTCAATAAAGAGTGTTTTTATTAACTCATGACATAGCACCAAAAGGATACGAATCATGATGAGCAACACTCGACCTCTGCATAGATAGGATGCACACAACTAAACACAAATAGTCTAAAAAAAGATAAAAAGTTGACATATTGGCACCACTAGAGTCAGCTTGCAAGGTAATGTATTGCTTCAACTTTATATTTTGTAGATGAATTTGGTACATGTTGTTTGTAGTATTATAAACTAGTTGAAATTCAATATTGTAGATGAGTTGGTCCTATAATTCTTCCGACGAAGAATTTGATATTCCAGAGGAGGAGGACCCCGCAATGATCCTAGCTATGCACGTCAATAAAAACCCGAAGCACAGTGGTTCGGTTATGGGTCGACAAATTTTTTGGAAGGATAAGATCGATGCCGACAACAAATTTATGAGGCATTATTTTGTGGAAAATGCCACATACCCTGAGCCCTACTTTCGGCATCGTTGTAGGACAAGCATCGAGTTGTTCAAACGCATTGCAGAGAAGCTGGCGAGCCATGAACGGTTTTTTCAGCAAAGGAGGAATGCCGCCGCCTCTCGTCTACGCTTGCATCCTCAAACGACGCCGCAAGTCCAGAACTGTCGCCGAAGGCCTACATGAAAACCAATGGGCTACCGACATCCATGGCACGATTGGCATCCAGGAGATCGGCGAATACCTCTGCCTTTGGCGTGTGATTGCCCAAACCAACCTCAGTAATGCCCCGGATAGCCTTCGCTGGAAGTGGACTGAGAATGGTGCATACTCGGCCAAGTCTGCCTACCTCGCCACCTTGCACGGCTCCACCCATTGCCAGGCTTGGAGACTAACTTGGAAGTGCTGGGCGCCGCCACGGGTGCGTTTCTTCCACTGGCTTGTAAACCTCGACCGCTACTGGACTGCTGACCACCTCGCGCGCCGTAACCTGCCACACCCGCCATGCTATCCGCTTTGCGATCAGGCCCCAGAGACACTACATCACCTTCTCCTAGGATGCCCCTTTGCAAGACAGGTGTGGCACGAGATCCTCTCATGGTTGTGCCTCCCATGTCCGTTGCCTGACAACGATGCCACACTTCATGATTGGTGGCGACTGGCTAAACGGAACACGCCCAAGCCGATGCACAAGGGCCTCGCTTCCGCCACCCTGCTCGTGCCATGGATGATATGGAAGCATCGCAATGGCTGCGTATTCGAGGGAGATCGCCCTTCGGTCACCTCTCTGATCGCCACGATCAAGGCCGAGGCTACACTTTGGGCCAAAGCCGGGGCCCTAGGCCTCCGCGTCATCCTGCCCCAAACCTGGAATCTTCAATAATGCTCCAAACCGCGGATATCATGGCGTGCATAAGAGAACGCACAAGCAGCAAGCGCGTGAGCGGGCAGGCAACTATCGACTTTGATCGGACCGGCAGAGACGTCCTCCAGATTTGGGAGCAGCGGCCTGAGCAGCACCAGATCCAGTAGGCTTGCTGGGCGGCTTGGAGCAGCAGGTGGAGTGACTTGGGCATCGATCTTGATGGCAACCAGTTGAGGCTTATAAGACGTACGTAATTGATGGAGGGTCTCGCACACCCAATAGGGTGCGTTGCTTCTCAATATATAGCAGTAGGTATTACATGTACAAGGTAGATACGAATAGGTATCTACAAACGTATACAACATGGATTCTAACACTCTCCCTCAATCTTAACTGATGTCAAGAAGGTTGAGATTGCGCCGACAAACGACTTAGTGAAAATGTCCGCAAGTTGATCTTTCAATGAGATGAACTTGATTTGTAGTAGCTTTTGTGCAACCCGTTCCCTCACAAAGTGAAAGTCAACAGTGCTTCGTCCTTGCGTGGAAGACAGGATTGCATGAAAGATATGTAGCTCCAATATTATCGCACCACAGAACTGGGAGTACATCTTGAGGAATACCCAATTCTCGCAGCAAAGACTGTACCCAAATGAGTTCCACAGTAGCATTAGCAACAGCTTTGTACTCAGCTTCTGTACTACTCCGAGAAACTGTGGCTTGCTTGCGAGCATTCCAGGCGATCAAATTGGAACCAAAGAACACAGCATATCCCCCCGTAGATCGCCGGTCATCAGGACTCCCTGCCCAATCCGCATCAGAGAAAGCAGACAACACTCTAGAGGTGGTCAGTCGAAGATGCAAACCGAAGGAGGCAGTGAGACAAACATAACGCACAATGCGTTTGACCGCATACCAGTGTGTGTCACGAGGCTCATGAAGATACTGGCAGACACGGTTAACTGCAAAGGAAAGATCTGGTCGAGTAATAGTAAGATATTGTAGCCCACCAACAATATTGCGATACTCTGTAGCATCACCAGGCGAGAGGAGAACACCAACATCATCACATAGCTTCTTAGTCACAGTCATGGGTGTGGTGACAGGTTTACACTTCAGCATGCCCGCATGCCGGAGAAGGTCCAAAGAGTATTTCTTCTGAGTGAGTGAGAGACCAGCAGCAGTATGAGTCACTTCTATCCCCAGAAAATAGTGAAGAGGACCAAGATCCTTAACAGCAAAGTTATGTTGAAGACTTAGTATGAGTTATCAACTGCAGTAGGTGAAGAACTGATGAGAATAATATCATCAACATAAACCAACAGGTACATCGTGAGCCCAGGGTGTTGTAGAAGAAACATAGACATGTCTGCAGTAGAGGGAACAAATCCATGCGACTGAAGAGCAGAACCAAGACGAGCATGGCAAGCACGAGGGGCTTGTTTGAGACCATAAATTGCTTTATGGAGCCGACAAAGATGATGTGGACGATGTGAATCAACAAAACTAGAAGGTTGTCGCATATAAACCTCTTCCTCTAGGACACCATGAAGGAATGCATTCTGGACGTCCAACTATCAAAGAGACGAACCACGAGTAACTGCCAATGAAAGAAGAAGACGAATAGTGGTAGGTTTAATGACAGGACTGAAAGTGTCTTCGTAATCAAGCCCATATCATTGTTTAAATCCTTTGGCAACCAGTCGCACCTTGTAGCGTTCAACAGAGCCATCAGCATGCTTTTTTACTTTAAATACCCATTTAGAATCAATCACATTTACCCCGGAAGGAGGAGGAACAAGTTGCCATGTCTCATTTCTCTGAAGTGCGAGGAACTCCTGTTCCATTGCATTTCGCCAGTGAGGTATGGTCATTGCTGCTTGAAAATGTCGAGGTTCGGACGTTGGATCAGATGCAGCCTGCGACATGGAAGTAGCCAGCCAAGCAATAGTACCATCAGTTCGTTGCTACGGTTGGAAAATGCCGCTTTGACTGCGTGTATGCACCCGTCGAGTAACAGCAGGGGCCGGCGGCTGGACGGACGGGCGACAACGGTCCAGAAGATGCCGACACAGGCGACACAGGCGGAGCCACGACATGGTCAGTCGCAGGCGTCGGTGGCGTTGGGCAGCTCGGCTCGGTCTCCAGCGCTGGTGAGTCAGCGAACACAGGAGGAGCCACATGCGGCTCAACGCGCGGCTCCGGCTCGGCGTGTCGTTCGGCTGGATCCGGCTCGGACCGAGCCGGCGTTGCATGGCGCTGCATGCAATCAACGTCTCGCGCATGCACGTGAGCATCGCTTGATGCATTGTTCTGAATTGCTTGCATGTAATCATCGTGAGCTGCTGTATCATCTAGCAACTCTAGCTGTGCACCTCGCCCAGTACCTGTACCATGGTTAGGAAGCAAAAAAGGAAAGTATGCAACATCTACAAATTGGTCAGATGAAGGAAGCGATGGAGAATCAGAGTTGCTAGATGGAGTTTGTGATGCGGGAAAATTAGAAAAGGGATAGAGGTTCTCATCAAAGACAACGTCACGGATATATAGACACGATTATACGGAACATGGAGACACTTATACCCTTTATGAAGGGAACTACACCCAAGAAACACACATTTTTTTGATCGAAACTCAAGTTTGTGATGGTTATAAGGTCGAAGGTGTGGCCAGCAAGCACAACCAAAAATCTTGAGGAATGTATAGTCAGGTGTCTCTTAGAGTAAACACTCAATGGGTGTTTTCATGGCTAGAACTCGTGTGGGAAGCCTGTTGATGAGGAAGCTAGCTGTGAAAAAGGCATCAGTCCAAAAACGAAAAGGTACAGATGCATGTGCCAAGAGAGTTAGACCGGTTTCAACTATGTGTCGATGCTTACGTTCAGCAGAGACATTTTGCTAATGTGTATGTGGACAGGACATACGATGTGTAATCCCAAGTTTCCCAAAAAATGTGTTGAGATTGCGATATTCCCCACCCCAATCTGATTGAACATGAAGGATTTTATGGTTAAGTAGACGCTCAACATGAGTTTGGAATTGAAGAAAAACATTGAACACATCTGCCTTGCGCTTAAGAAAATAAAGCCAAGTAAATCGACTATAAGCATAAATAAAACTAACATAGTAGTTATGACCACTAACTGAAGTTTGGGCAGGACCCCATACGTCTGAATAGACAATTTCAAGAGGAGTTGTAACTACACGACTAGACAACGGGAACGGGAGCTGATGGCTTTTGCCTTGTTGACAGGCATCACACATGGACTCATCTTTTTTGCTAGACTCGACTGGAAGTTGATGACGACGAAGGACATGACGTATAATGGGAGTAGCTGGATGACCAAGACGCGAGTGCCACTGAGACGGCTTGACACGAACACTGCTGAAGACACTGAACCTTGAAGGTGCATCAAGTGGTGGAGGTGACCTCTAAGAACAACGTTCCTCGTTGCGCGATCCTTAACAAAGACATCAAAAGGGTGAAATTCAACAAAGACGTCGTTGTCATGAGTAAGTCTAGGAACAGATAGAAGATTGTGAGTAACATTGGGAACATGAAGAACATCGTGAAGTTGAAGCTCCCTAGATGTGCTAGTCGGAAGAGAAGATTGACCAATATGTGTAATGTGCATAACTGACCCGTTTGCAACGTGAACCTTGTCATGGCCGAGGTAGGGTTGGCTTGAGTGCAACTTGTCCATCTCATTGGTCATGTGATCCGTAGCTGCAGTGTCCATGTACCAGCTTGAATCAATGGGGTAGGAGGGAGTGTGCCCGTGGCCAGAACCACCCGAGTCAATGGGTCCTTGAGTAGCCATGGCAGCCTGCCTCTCATTGTTGCATCCATCATTGCCGATCCCTAGAAAATCACGCTTAAAGCGTTTGTGGCAGCGAGATGCAACATGCCCCTGAAACGCACAGAGCTGGCATGTGGGGCGACCGCCGTTAGGACGACCACACGTAGGGCAGGAGGATCCAGACTTGTTGTTGTTGGTGAAGCTCTGCTGCTGCTGCTGCTGTGATGGCGAGGGAAGAATTTCCTTGCCACCCGACGAAGAAGACATGTTCCCACCAGCACGGTAGGGTTGTCGTGGACCACCACGAGTCACAGCATTAGCTGAGGAGAAACCACCATGAACCTCAACCAATCGTCGAGACTCGATGTGTTGCTCGGTCTGAAGAGGTCGAGCATAAAGATCGCGAGGAGGCATCGGAGTGTCGCGTCCTTGGACAACCTCAATCAGCGAGTCATAATCACCATCCAAACCACCCAGAATAAATCCAATGAACTCCTCATCGGCGACAGGCTTCCCGATGGCAGCAAGAGTATCGGCTAGGGTCTTAACTTTGTTGAAGTAGACGGTGGCCGAGAGATCAAGATTCTTAATATCCTGAAGTGGTCGACGAAGAGCCATGGAGCGCGCCGTGGATTGGGAGGAGAAACTGCTCCCTAAGGTTGTCCAGGCGTCTTGGGAAGTTGCAGCAAACAAAACCATGCCAGCCACCCCCTCCGTCAATGATGATTGGATCGCCGAGAGGATGGCTTGATCCTGCTGTACCCAGCTCGCGTGCGCCCTGTTAGGAACCGGGTGTTGCGCGCCATCAGCAGTGGTGGCGAGGATGGTCGATGACGGACACGGTAGCGATCCATCAACATAGCCGGGAAGGTCATGGCTACGGAGGAGAGGAAGAACTTGTGCGCGCCAGTAGAGGAAGTTTTCCGCCGACAACTTGACCGTCAGGAGATGGCAAAGTGGAACGGCGCCGGAGTGGGCACATCGGACACCATGGGCAGGCGAACAGGAGCAGGCCGGACTGCGGCGACCTGAGGAGCTGAAGAAGTACACGGCATCAACCCGGCCATGAAGGAGCCAAGGTTGCCGGTGCTGGCTGTAGCGGAGCTGACGACGAGGGCGTTCTGCGTGCCGTTGGTGCCGGCGAGAAGAGCAGCAAGGGTGGGAGAGAAGACCCCCTGCGCGGGTGTAGCGGCTGATGGAGCGGCGGCGGCTGTCGAAGGGGCGACGGCGGCGGCCGAAGGAGCAGCGGAAGTCGTGATCGTAACCTATCTGATACCATATAAGACGTATGTAATTGATGGAGGGTCTCGCACACCCAATAGGGTGCGTTGCTTCTCAATATACTAGACCATGATGCCGCGCGTTGCCGCGCCCGTCTATTTTTGCTATAGCTAGGATACTATGGATTTTCATAAATATGATGTCTGAACATGTAATTTAAATTTTCAAGTTATTGTAAGGGATATAAATATTTATTCATGAACATAACGATTCAATTAATGCTAGCTCTAAAAACAATATGGTATAAATATTGACGGAGGTTATTCTTTCAACAATGTGGAGGATACGAAAGGACCAGAAGCTGTCACTAAATTCCAATATAATGTTCACAGCCCTTTATAAAGGACCTAAAAACCCTGAAATTGCACAAGAACTCAACTTGTTTATGAGTTCAAGCATGAATCAATATACTACCTGAGTTTAACGCTGAAAAAAACATCCATCCAATCGAGTATAAATGCACTTTAAGGTCACACTTGAAAATAGAAAAATAATCAACAGAACAACCTCTTTATTTAGATGGCAGTCCAAGGACTTCGCTTTGGAATACAGTTTGGATGATTGTACGTGATATCATCTGAATCATTATGGGGGTTTATGTGTAGTAGGGGAACAAATAAGCCTGTAAAATCAAATTTCTTAGACAGATATTTGTAGAATCAAGTGGCTAAGCACTACCAACCGTTGCAATTATTTACAAATTACAACACCACGAGGATGGATTGAACAATAGAGTTCACTGTAACAGTTAAGACGCTGCTCGTGACATCAGATCCCCGTAGGTAGATTACATGGCCTCTGTAAGCTTCACGGTCTTCTCTTTCACCTAAACACATGGGAAGTTGTTTATGATTTAATATTACTAACCAAGAGACCATATACAAACAAGTAATGGGTAACAATTAAGTTTTGAATTTGGAGACCCACTCCCTCCTTCCACAAAGTAAAACGACATACGGGCATGTCCATCTTTTCAAATGCCAACCTGTTCCATCGAGTGTTTGTCCGCCTGCAATTTTCATTTGTTGTAGCAAGGATCCGCAGGGGAGTCCCACACCCATGTATGTATATCCAACGCCCGAATAAGGGTAGTTGTACGAACATCATCAGAGTTAATTAATGAGTAACTGGTGATGTGCTACCATTTGAACGGTTCAGCGGCCCACCATTTTGATCTGTTATGCTGTTACCTGAATATCTTTTCGGTCAGGATTGAAATATAATCGCATCAGAAATGCCTTTCAGATCCTTCTGGAAATCCATTGGCTAAATATTGAGAACCTCACCTTTGCAATCAAGTATTTAATTTCTTTGTACAAACGTTAAATTTCCTCGATACTTGCGGAAGAATACCAATAAACTCAAGGAGCGTACATCATAACACATTATGTACAAAGTTGCCAATATCAGTAGTTAGTACAATAACTACTGCTGCTTTATTCGTTCCCTTGTTTTGCATGATGGGCTTATACTTCTGATGAAGAATATGAAGATCACTTACTGCAGACAACAAATCAGAATTAAGAAAAACTCAAAGTGAGGCTAGCGCCAATGCACAAGGATGTTGAAATGACGGAACAAGGACGGATATGTGAGTATCAGTAACGAAAATACCTTGAAAGAGAATACTCTAATCCTCACGGTTTAGCAACGACCTCAGAAAGGCTGTGAAAGAGACTTGTCATCGTCTGGTGTGCATCAAGCATCAAAGCTTTTCGCTTCCTCTGTTGTAGCGGCCTCGAGTCTGGAGCTTTGTTTATTTCTTTGCAAGGAGAGTCCGCAACAGAGCCTTGTGGTGACAAGCCATCCCAAATCCGCCTAGCCCCCATGGTGTTCCGTTGATCAAATCTGAGAGGAAGCACAAGAAAAAATGGACATGCGCCGCACCTTATTTCTGCGCGTTCGTCTCCAGGATTGGAACGGCGGCAACAATGGGATCCGGGCGGCGCAAGGCAGTGGTAGAAGGGGTGAATATGTTAGAAGCAGCAGTGTTGTCATGGCAGTGCCCTTCCTTGGCCCGCTATGGTTCTATAACGAATCACATGCCATTCCGGCATGGAGGGATGTCTAGCGAGTAGTGGTGGGTGATGCTGCTCCAGGTCGAGGTCCCGGGAGGTGGGAGGGGCGTCCCCATGCGTACTAAATAAAGGAGGAGGAGGGGAATAGGCCGGCGAGTGGCGCACCTCCATTTGTGTTAATGGCAACATTACTCCTTGCTTGAACACCGGTGCATCTACACCGATATTGATGCCACATCGCTTCCTTGCTGCCCCTTCAATGTCCCTGAAGAAGCGCAGTGTCGCGATCTCCGCTGATTCTTGTACCATATTGGTTGTGGTAAGTGGGCCGATGTCATGAGCTTGGATGGGCTTCTTCACTTGAGAAGAGGCTCAATTAACGATAAAACTCCATTTTTGTTATGGGAGTAGCAGCCCATGTGGCATGTGGTCCACTTAGCACTAATTAAGTGTATCTAAGGGCCAAAATCAACCACAACACGTGATCCAACGGTTAAAAATGTTGATGGCTTGAGAGGGCTAGGAAAGTGCGCAGTTTTAATGTATCTAAATAGCAGTAGGTATTACATGTACAAGGTAGATACGAATAGGTATCTACAAACGTATACAACATGGATTCTAACAAGGCGGCAGACGACGCACGTCTCGGGAGGGAGCAGTGGCGAGGCACGAGATTGGATCGGGAGGGCGAGCTGCGGCGCCCGAAAAAAAGGACCTAAACTCTAATACCATGTTAGGAAAGCAACTTAAGTTTATTGAAGGCCTAAGGGGCATATATATATTACACATGACTTGAGGTGTAAAGAAAACTAAACATAGACTAAGAACTTCTAGACCAATACTAATACTCCTTAACAGTCATATGGTCTATAGTGTTAGTTATACATTCATGCAACACTTCAAACTGTTTTAGCAGGTAATCTGACTTTATTGATTGGCTAAATAAAGTACATTATATCAAAGAAAGTGAAAGAAACACAAACATCAAGAGTCCTAATAAGACGATAATTCAAAGATTTGATAAGCCATGCAACTATAACAGTTTGAGTTTATTTTTCCTCTCTGATTCTCTGGAACCGGTGTCATCTTAGTACTACTAATTAGCTTGCAAAAGTAATTGAAAATCAATATTCTGTGTGTGTACATCTGCGATCAACTCAGTGTGTTCCTAAAAATAAAACATGATGGCCTAGTCTTATTAGTTCACAATAGAATTTTTTTTCCAATTGTATGGGGATGCAAGTAGAAATCATGTACAGTTAAATAACTCTATTTTTTTATTTGCCTGTCAAAAGCAATGCTAGATTGCATAATTCTAATAAGAATAACCACATGGCACCAAATCGTTTTTAACAGGAACGACAGGACTCTCCTGCATGTACTTATAATAATTCATTAATAAAATGTACAAATCATGGTGAAAAGAGAAAATAAAGTATACATGAAGCAGAACTAAAAAGAAACAAATGAAAGGGGATCTGAATCAATCTATTGAATGAGAACACCTATGAGAAGGATAAGGTAGAGGATGATTGTATCGCTTACTCGTGTATCTAGAGGGGTAGGAGGAGGAGCTACTTCATCTTCTCCGGTTCTGGCCATCGCTACCCTCCCCGCCGTCCGAAGACCGAAGGAGTTTAGTCTGGTTACCCTTTTATGGCGAGATTTGATCTGTTGACACACACATCTATGTTGGCACATTCATAACTGCCCTTTTTGTCCGATTTGAGCCAATTTTCAAGTTTACACTAGAAAGTGAATGACCGAAATGTCCCTAGTGCCCACGTCGGATGAACCTAGCTCCCGGGATTCCTGATTTCTTTGCTGCAATCCATGGTTGGTTTCATATTACCTGGAAGGTGAGAAGATGATGAATTTTCATGGCAAGCACATTGGTTGAGAAAATCATGAGCATGAAGATGGTCATGGCCACTGAGGAACATGATCCGATCTGGGGCTCTGGGCTTAGAGCAACTCTAATGGGGCCACCCATTTCGTCCTCTGGCGTCCGTTTGGGTCGGCGCAGACACAAAAGATGGCCCAACGCGCCGACCCAAACGGACGCGTGTCCGTTTGGTGTCCGCATGGCGACCCATTCCCGGCCCAATTTTGAGCCGGATTTGCGTCGGCGCGGACAAGAGACGGACGCGCGCACGCCTACTTCTTTCCTCGGGCCTGCCACCATCATTTCCCCCCATTTTCCCCAAAAACCCTCCCACCTGCGCGCTCCCTTCCCACACCCGTCATGGATGACGACCTCGACCTCGACGCCGCCACCGGCCTCGCCTCCCCCTCCTCACCCGGCAAGACGACCGCCCCCTCCGGCAAAGGCAAGCCTCATGCCCCGCACAAGACCGCCTCCGCGCCCAAGCCAACGAAGGCGCTGACGCCCGAACAGCGGACAAGGGAGTCGGCTAAGAGGAAGGGCCAGAGGCACGCCGTGGACGCGAGGGATGAGGCCGTCGTGCACGCCGCTGTCGCCGCCGCCGCGCAGCAGGAGGTCACCAACGCCCGCGTCGTGGCGGCATCGAGGGAGGCGCTCTACATGCTAGGGTTAAACCCTAGCCAGCACGGCCTCGTCAACGCTGCCGTCGCCGCGGCCAGCACCGGCTCATCGGCGTTCCCTCGGATGGTGCTGCCCGACTCGCCCCGCGCGTCGGCTTGCACCCCGATGCCCGGCTTCCACGTGTACCCGCAGGCCTCCCGCCTCTCCAGGGAGTGCTCGCCCGACGTGAGCGTGGTCGCGCCTTCCACGCCCGCGCCCATTGACCTCAACGCCACCCCGGTGGCCGGTGGCTCGTCATCCGGAGGCGCGAGGAAACGCGCGCGGCAGATGCCGGCCAGCGTGCTCCCGGACGCCCGTAACCTGTTCGAGGAAATGTCGTCCGCTGGCAACGAGGACTACATGCAGAACCTCATCTTCGAGGGCGGTGCGCCAGCCGCTGGCTATGATCCCGACGAGACACAAAGCCAGGACGGCCGCGGGGCGTTCACGCCGGCCGCTGGCTATGATCCCGATCAGGCAGCCTTCATGCGTGATCAGGTCGGCATGGACCTGGACGGCTTCCCACTCGACCACGAGTTCCCCGATGACTACCGGCTAGAGGAAGAGGACGAGTGCAACATCGAAGTGGAGCCGTTGTTCGAGGACGAGCTCGCCAACCAAGACGCCGGTCCGAAGCCGAAGCGCAAAAGCAAGCGCACGAAGGCATACACGGCTGCCGAGGACAAGCTTCTTTGCGAGTGTTGGTGAGACATTGGACAAGACCCCAAGACGGGCGTCGAACAAAAGCATTCAACCTTTTGGATTCGTGTCCACCGAGAGTTTCATGAGCACAAGAAGTTTCCGCCTTACCAAATTGTGAGCACCCGCGGGTGGGTGTCCATTTCCAAGCGATGGAGGGTGATCCAACAAGAGTGCAACAAGTTTTGTGCCACTCTTGAGAGCGTCATGGCCCGCCCCGTGAGCGGCATCGGCATGCAAGACATGGTATGCTAGCAAGCCGCCCTCTTTTGTGTCGTCAAGTTCATGCTTCCGTGCTCATTTGCATACCATTTGCCCATATGCTTGCATGGAAACATTTTGTAGGCATTTCAAACTTTGGAGGCATTCAAGGTCCAACACAATGGCAAGTGCTTCAACCTCTCCCATTGCTTTCGGGTCATCAAGGACGAGGAGAATTTCAAGGCACAATATGCCGCCCTCAAGTCGCGTGGGGGGAAGCAAGCCGTGGAGGAGGTTGGGGATGGCGAGCCGGCATGGCCACGGGGGAAGACCAACTCCAAGAAGGAGGACAAGCGGGATGTGGCATCCAACACCTTGATCGCAAGAGTGGAGGGCATGATGAACAAGAAGGACTCAAGGGAGGAGGAGCGCCGGCGTTTCAAAGAAGAGAAAATGAACGCCTTCATGGAGATCCAAAGGAGGAGGCTTGAGATGGACGCGGAGAAGCAAGCCAAGATGCTCGAGCTGGAGGCACAGAAGCAAGCCAAGATGCTAGAAATCGAGGCCGCCAATGCCAAGACCAAGGCGAAAGAAGTGTCTCTCGCGAGCATGATGACCGGGGTGGAGATCATGAAGGTGGATCTCAACACTATGTCGCCAAGGAAGAGGCCGTGGTTCGAGAAGATGCAGGCCGACATGCTTGAGTTCACCAACAAGTTCGAGAAGATGGAGTTGCTCTTATACATTCTTGTTTGCATTATTGTCATCTGCAACACTATTTGGGAGGACATTATGGATAACATAATCTGCTGGCGACCTTCTCCTTCCCCAACTCATCCCGTTGGAACCGGGGTTGTGGGCGGGGATGGCCGCATGAGGGTGCTCTTGCAGGCGGCGACGAGGAGGCTGGGGGAGGCCAAGAAGGAAGGAGGGACGAACCTGGGGCCGCCGGAAACGCGCCGATGAAGCCCTGCCTGAAACCCTAGCCACGGGGGTGGGGTTGCGAGAGGGTGATAGAAGACGGGAGTGGAGTATCTGGGCGGAGGGGAGGGAGGCGAGGACCGTGGGGAGCTCGGGCCCGTGCTGCATGGCGCTGGAGGTCACCGGAAGCGGCTGGCATAGGTGGTGTTTTGTGCAAAACGAAGCATGGGTTGAATACACCAAGCGATGGGGTGTTTTACACAAAATGAAGCGTTTTTTAGATCCACTTAAAAAGAGACTGCGGGAGAAGGAGCAGGAGGAAGGCGTGGATGAGGTGGTCGTCACCGGTGGTGGGGCCGGATACGTCGGACACATGCGCTCGCCCACGGTCAATGCGGACGCAGCGGCCATCCGTTGCGGCTCAGGTCGATGCAGGAAGACGAGGAGGAGCTCGCGGGGGCCGGTGGCGCCGGGAACCTGTGCGGGGGTTCAAGCGGCGGCTGCCATGGAGGGGGGTCGGGCGGCTCCTCTGTAGAGGAAAAATAAGAGACAAGCGGGAGAAGGAAGAGAAGGATTGGACGAGACAAATTCCACAACTCATGTATGCTCTCTTCTCCTCTAAGCTCTTGCTGCTCTCCGTTGTTGCTCCTCTGAACCCCAACCTACTGCTGCGTCCAAAGTATCTAATTAAACCATACATTGAAACTATGTAAAGCATTTCAATGCAACAATAAATGCGATCATAATCGCAACCAAGGTAACAATTGATTCAACGGCATAATGATACCAAGCCTCGGTATGAATGGCATATTTCCTAATCATTCTAATCTTCAAACGCATTGCGTCCATCTTGATCTTATGATCATTGACGACATCCGCAACATGCAACTCCAATGTCATCTTCTCCTCCTCAATTTTTTTATTTTTTCCTTCAAGTAATTGTTTTCTTCTTCAACTAAATTTAACCTCTCAACAATAGGGTCGGTTGGAATTTCCGGTTCACATACCTCCTAGATAAATAAAATCTATGTCACGTTGGTCGGCATAATTGTCATAAACAATAAATGAACCAAATAGTTATGAAAGATAATATATACCACATCCGAATCATAGACAGGACGAAGGCCGACGGGGGCGGGTACCAAAACCATCGCACTATATAATAACAAGCAATAATAAAAGTAAGAAAATTAGACAAGTATCTATCTAAAGTAAGAAATTTTTTTCTTTCAAAAAGAAGTTAAGAACAAGAGGCTCACCACAGTGATGCAGGCGACGAGATCGGCGCGGGCGATCGACGGCGGTGAAGGCAGGGACGGGACGTGACGGACCGCTAAACCTAGACAAATCTCATAGAAAATGGAGCTTGGAGGTCGAGCTTCGAGAGGAGAAAGCTTAACTAGTGTGACTCGAGCATTTCATCGAACACCTCATATGCATAGGAGGTGAGCTAGAGCACCACAAAGCTCTCCCCTCGCCAGCCCGAAAAAACAAAGCACTATGGAGTGCTCTGCTCGCGGGCGAGGGGTATATATAGCCACCTCATTGGTCCCGGTTCGTGGCTGGAACCGGAACTAAAAGCCCCCCTTCTGTCCCGGTTCTAGGCACGAACCGGGACCAATGTCTGTGGGCCAGGAGCGAGGACCATTGATCCCGGTTCGTGCCTAGAACCGGGATAGAAGGGTCCACACGAACCGGGACAAATGCCTCCCGAGCCACATCCAGGCACAATCTGGCTTGGTTTATGACATCGTCTCTCCCAAATTCCATGGGTCACATTGTGTTCCACAACTGGGCAACGATCAGGCGGTAGCGCTTGCAAGCGAATTCCTCATCTTCCCTTCGCAGGTTATTCAGTTTATTATCCATGTTTTGGATCCGTTCTTCAGCGTCCTTCTTTTATCTGAATCTCTTCCTGGTGGTCTGTTCATCCTTTGTGTTGGATCTTGCTTGCACTAACAAAACAAAAATGTATTTCGGTCGTCTTTGTTGGATCACGCGTTTACGTTCTCATTATGATCCATCGACCAAACACTTTCTATCTTCCTCTCTCCGTGCATGTGCATCCACAACCCTTCTCCTGATCATCTTTCTGGTTATGGTGATACGGTGACTAGGCCATATCCAATTTTCGGCCAAATTTTGTGCATTCCCCCCAAACACATCGCAAATTCATGCCTGTGTGAAACCGCTACAGAAAACAAAAAGGCTTAGAAACATGCTATAAAAAACACTGCTCGTCTGAGGTTTGGCGCCATGGTGTGCTTCGGCTAGAAAATGAGCATTGTTTTAAAGCGTGTGTTCAGTGCCAGCCAAGTGAAATGACATGCAGCAAATTCTGTGTACATGTTATGTATGACTCAAGATGATTTAGCGCATACTTTGAACATACATTTAATTTTATTTTACTCGGATATAGTTTTACTTCTTTCACAAGAGTTAGCAAATGTAAATGAGAGTTGTCATTCAGGTTTTTTGAAGAGAAAAGACCATATGGGCATATGGCTCAAGATGGTTTAGCGCATACTTGAGTAGCCAGTTCAACATAACTGCATCCATCCAAACAGAAAACACAATACACCAGCTAGAGCCTGAAGAACACACAGAAAACAAGCGCGCACACAGGCGCAGCACCAGCCAACATCAACTTTGGAAGGTATGACAACATCAAGTTTGAAATGATATAGGCTTACTTACTCGACGTCGAACCTGCTGATCGTTTGATGGTACACAGAAATAGGCTTACTCACTCTGAAGGGGCATAAAGACAGTGGTCGCCTTACCAAAGCATTCCGAAGTACTCCCTCTGTCCCAAAATTCTTGTCTTAGATTTGTCTAAATACGGATGTATCAAGTCACGTTTTAATATTAGGTACATCCGTATCTAGACAAATCGAAGACAAGAATTTTGGGACGGAGGAAGTAAGCCGTGCCCACTCGCGAACCCCCGGTTAAAATCTTCTTTCGACAGCGAAATTCCTCAGGTCAGCATAACCGCATATTGCAGCGGCAACCCTTATAAAAAAAAAAGAGAATTCTAGCTAACGGTTCCAATTTATTCTGAATTTTGCAGCCTGTAAATAGAAATCCACTTTTTCTTCTTTTTCATCTCAATAGAAATAAATGGGAAGTTTTATTGTGTTAACAATGTATGTTTTAAGATAGAACCTATCGAGGAGAATAATAGAAACTGTTGTACTTCCATGTGCTAAAAAACATGAGCATTTTCCAGGATACAACATGCCAGTTCAGCCTGAGCTTTGTAGCATCGGAACCCGCTGATGTGGACAGTCTTAAGATGATCATGGCGATGCATGTGGGGGCCTTCCTCCTCCGCCACCTCATCAGACGCTGAAGCCTTGAAGTATGAATATATCATCTGCATTTGAAAGTTAGCAGTTAGTTGGTCAGAGACAGTCCAAGTACACATGTCTTTCCTGGAAACCATCTGTTTATCTACCAATACCGATAATATGGCACTCACATCCAAGTGCAATGTCTGCAGTTGGGGTGCCACATTCAGACAGTGGACCAGTTGAAGAACTCCATTATCGGAATTTGGCTTCTTAAGAGACAATTAGACAGTTAACCCACAAGTCATGTGTCTCAAATGCATAAACATGGCACATGGTCTTGGTGCCAGCTTCTGCAGCTGAGACATGACAAGGACAAATAAGATGACATTAAAATCCAGTTTCAAGAAACTACAAGGTAAGAAAACAAGAATATGTAAATATAGACCAGGTAACCTGTTCATAAGCAGATATTTGAGCCTGCACATTTAGCGCCTTCACTCGCAAAATGATTGGAACTGCAGTGAATACACGGGCCAGTCCATTGCTACCTTCAAACATTATTGTAGCCTTCTCTAACTTTGACCGACCATGAAATACTATAGGGATCGCTTTTCCTTTGTACTCAAAATGGGCAAGATCGGCAGCATGGGACTCAACCGTCTCGACAACCATTCTGTCAATTAGCAAATGTTGAAGTTTATCAAGTTGGTGCGGTATGCTTAAATTGGCTACACCGGAGCACTCAATCAGCTCTAGGTCCTCGAGTGCTGAACAGTTTGCTAAAAAGCCTGGAAAGTCTCCAAATATCTCAACAAATTCCAGAACAAGCCTTCTGAGTAGTGTGAAGCCACGTATGCCAGAGTGTGGCTTTATAGAAGCATCAGCGAGATACAAGGACTGCACACAAGAGCTGCCTTGAACAACGACTAAGGCCTCAAGAGGGAACTGGTGGACTTCTTTGGACGGGCAAACAATTTTCTTCAGGTCAAAAGATATGATCTTTGCCTTCGACAAAGTGGAAAAGCTAATCCATCTGTCAAGATGATCAAGTTCCTCCTTGTGCAGGCCAAACCTGATGCTGAACTTGTTGATTCCTACCCCTGTCGGAGTAATGGACTACGGGTAGGCAGACCCGAGCCCCTGAACCTTTTAAAACATCGGGGCAGGCTGCGCCCCTCACGACCCCAAGACGAAGAGCCGCCTTCAGATAGTCGGCAACAGCGCCGGCCGACTTCAAGCCAGCGACCTCCAGCGAGGCCGGCTACGAGGGAGTCGGTCCGCGACCTCACTGCCTTACGCCTGGGCGACTATGGGGTAAAGCCGCCTCGCGGCCCATCCCCGCCCAGTCCATAAAGGGCAGATATGACTACAGGGCGCCGTACCAACGGAGATCTCCGTGCGGCGCAGCACTGTTGTCATGCCGGCCCTGACATCATCACCGTGGGCAGATTCATGTACCCACGTCGGCCTGTCTGTACGACCCGAAGACGGCGGGACCCGCCTGTCGGCGGGAGCACCCCAAAGACGGACCCGATGGAGTCGGCCTCCGGAAGCCGGCCGGCTCCTCCTCCGGGATCCACGCGCCATTAACCAGACAAGACAAGGAATGGCAACAGTGATCGCCCGCCAGGCGGCGGCACTGTTGCCATAACCTCACGACCAAGCTCGCATCATTAGAAGCACGGCTACAGTGATCTGCAGCCGGCAAGACCCGCCCGCGGCGGACAAGGGCTGCCGGCCCCATGCTGGACCGTCGGTGGGGCCCGCTAGTCGGCGGGCCCCAGGAGTCAGCGGAGGAAACGGCGACTTAGAGACTGACGGCTTGGGCCCATGCCAAGCCGGATTACCATTGTACCCCCGGGGGGTAGGCCTATATAAGCCCCCCGGGGCACCCATGCAAAGGGTTGGAAGCTAGTAGCTTTAGACACACACATAGAAGGAGAGAAGAGCAAGCCGAACCCTTCTCCTTCCTCACCCCGAACAGCTCAAGGAGCCTCTTGTACCCATTGGTGATAGTGATCATGCGGAGACCCCGCAGAGCAGCAGTAGGGGTGTTATCTCCTCGGAGAGCCCTGAAGCTGGGTAAGATTCGCCGGCGTGCATGTCTTCGCCTCATCCCGTTTCCAGGCACCAGCGACGTTCTACTCGCCCCCTCCATGATAAGCCATCCTTTGGCATATGTCGCACCCAACCCCCGACATTTGGCGCCCACCGTGGGGCCTGGTGCACCGTCGTCTGGAGACCTGCTCTGGACGGGAACCCTCTTCCTCCCTGGCGAGTGCAGCCAGCCCGGCACGCCAGATGGAGTTAGCGCCGACGCGCTGCATGGCGCTGAGATCGCCTGCGCGGCAAGTTGCCTTGCCGAACTTGTCGGCGAGGTTCGCCTCTCCGACGAGCCTGCATCCAACGCGGGCACGGGCGGCCCCGAAAGCCTCCTCACGGGCCTCCTCGAGCAGCTTCACGTTGACGGCGAGCCCGCCGCCGACCTGGAGTCCGTAGGCTCCACCGACCCGATGCTGGTCGACTCCGACACCGCGTCGCTCGACGCATTCCCCACCAATGTGGTGGTCTACGACGAGCCTCTCCCTCGCGCGGAGAGCGGCGGGAGTACCGTCACAGAAGTACTCGTCGTCAGCCATGGCGAGCCCTCTGGCGCGGGGGCTCGTGACCCTCTCGACATTGTTCTGCAAGACCTGACCGCCTCCATTCCGGAGGACGCCGATGCCGAAATGCTGGAGGCGCGCCGCCTTCAGCTCCTCGAGGGCGCACAAAAGCTGGCAAGCATGCGACGCCTGTCAGAAGCCTATCAGCGCGAGATGGATCGTGTCGTGGGCGGCTCGCCGGCTCCGACTGGGCCTAGCCGCCTAGGCGCGGTCCGACAGCGCGGTGCGGCCCTCGCCAGCCTGTTTGGGGCCGGCCGCCCTGTATACGCCACGCCAGCGGAGAACATTTGCGCTGCCCAGGCAGCGGCGGATGAGCTGGATAACTTCGAGGGCGAGGAGCGCCGCCTGATGACGGAGCGAGTCCAGCAGCTCCTCGACGCGGCTGCCGCGCAAGACGAAGCCGGCTGCCGCACGGAGGCGCCGCAACGACGACACGACGACTTGCCTCCGCGCCGAGATCAAGGCGCGACATCTCGGACGCCGACTGGCGGCGTCCGCGGAAGAAAGAACCAGGATCCGGCTGTCAACCATAGCCGGACCCACATCTCCATCGAACGCGACGAAGACGGCCGCCCCAGGGCGGTAGAGCGGCGGGACGACTATCAGCCTCCGCATCCCCGCAGAGAAAGGCGAGTCTCCCCGCCGCCCGTCGAGCATCCGACTCTCGGCGACCGCCTTGGCCGCCGAGAGGGAGTCGGCGAGAACGACGCCTGCCACCGGATCGAGCGACTTCACCGATCCCTGGCGCTAGAAGAAGAAGATGAGTTGGGCCCACCTTGTTTCGGACCTCGCATCCGCGACGAGCCCTTCCCCCGAGGATTCACACTCCCCCGAGACACGCCCAAATACACCGGCTCCGTGAAGCCGGAAGACTGGCTAGTGGACTACTCCACGGCCGTCAGCATAGCGAACGGCAACAAGCGTGTTGCCGTAAAGTACGTTCCCTCATGCTCCAGGGCACGGCCCGGACATGGTTGAACAGCTTGAAGCCCCGCAGCATCAACGGCTGGGTCGACTTCACCGAGGCCTTCGTCCGCAACTTCACAAGCACGTACAAGCGACCTCCCAAGCCTCATCAGCTGTCCTTGTGCGTGCAAGGCCCCAATGAGTCCACTCGCGACTACCTCACGCGCTGGGGCGAGCTCCAGAACTCTTGTGAAGGAGTGCACGAGGTGCAGGCAATCGAGTACTTCACCGCCGGGTGCAGAGAAGGCACCCTCCTCAAGCACAAGCTCCTTTGCGACGAGCCGGAAACCCTCGACGAGCTGCTAGTCATAGCAGACAAATACGCCACTGCCGACTCCTCCATGAAGGCGGAGATCGAAGTCAGTGCGACGGGCAAAGTAGCTCCTCATGCTCCCAGAACTCCAGCTGGCGATCCCAGCCGACGACAGCAGCAACAGAATGATCACAAGCGCAAGGCCCCGCAGCCGACTTCCAACAGTCGGCAGGTGGCGACAGTCGAAGACCAGCAGCCAGAGGGGCAGCCTCCTGCCAAGCGGCAGAAGGGCGGCAAGTCCAACTGGTTGCCGGCCTTCTCCTACGAGCAGACTTTGGACGGACCCTGCAAGTTCCACAGCGGCGCGAAGCCGTCAAACCACACCACCCGAAAGTGCCACTGGCTCACCAGGATCGCCAAGGGAGACGGCCTTGCACCTCCCCCGGCTGCTGGGCCGCCGCCTCCACCACCGCCCCAGCAGTCGGCTATCCGGCCAGTCGGCGCAGTACAAGACGATTACCCCGAAGAGCACGGCGCTTATGTCGTGTTTACCAGCATGGCAGATGATCGCCGCAGCAGGCGGCAGCAGCAGCAAGAGGTGAATGTCGTGGCATCAGGCGCCCCAGAGTTCATGCACTGGTCCGAGAAGCCCATCAGCTGGAGTCGTGCTGATCACCCAGAGGTGATGCTGAATCCGGGCTCCTACGCCCTGGTCTTGGAGGCCACCCTTGCCACGGATAGGCGGGCCGCTCGCTTCTCGCGGGTACTGATTGACGGAGGCAGCAGCATCAACATCCTGTACAAGGATACGATGGAGAAGTTAGGAATCAAGCAGAGGCAGCTTCAGCATAGTCGGACTGTGTTCCATGGAATTGTGCCTGGCCTTTCCTGCTCCCCAATAGGCAAGATTCTGATAGACGTCCTCTTTGGGGACAAGGATCACTTTTGCCGAGAGCCAGTCTGGTTCGAAGTGGTGGACCTCGAGAGCCCCTACCATGCCTTGCTTGGCCGACCTGCTTTGGCCAAGTTCATGGCGGTCCCCCACTACGCCTACCTCAAGATGAAGATGCCGAGTTCCAAGGGGATCCTGACCGTAGCCGGCGACTACAGGAAGTCGTCCGCCTGCGCAGCTGAAAGCAGCCGACTAGCCGAGTCCCTTGTAATCGCAGCTAAGAAGCGGCTCCTGGATCGGGTCGTGATGATGGCCGGCAAGCAGCCGGAGATGTCGTCCGACCCCAAGGGGTCAGAAGCTGAGGGCTCGTTCAAGCCGGCCAAAGAGACCAAGAAGATACCCTTGGACCCGGAGCACCCAGAGAAGTACGCTGTCATAGGTGCGAACCTCGACAGCAAATAGGAAGGCGAGCTCGTCGATTTCCTCCGTGAGAATCGGGACATCTTCGCATGGTCCCCCAAAGACATGCCAGGTGTACCGACGGAATTCGCCGAGCACAAGTTACATGTCCGACCTGATGTGAAGCCCGTCAGGCAGCCCTTGCGCCGCCTGTCAGAAGAGAAGAGAAGAGTTGTTGGAGAAGAGATAGCCCGGCTCCTTGCAGCCGGTTTCATCATGGAAGTTTTCTTTCCAGAGTGGTTGGCGAACCCGGTCTTGGTACTAAAGAAGAACAAGCAGTGGCGGATGTGTATTGACTACACAAGCCTCAACAAAGCCTGCCCCAAGGACCCATTCGCTCTACCCAGAATTGATCAGGTGATAGACTCCACAGCCGGATGCGAGCTGTTGAGCTTCTTAGATGCATATTCAGGATATCACCAGATCAAGTTGAACCCGGCAGACAGATTGAAGACCGCCTTCATCATGCCATTTGGAGCCTTCTGCTACCTGACCATGACGTTCGGCTTGAGGAACGCCGGCGCCACCTTTCAGCGTTGCATGCAGAAGTGCCTCCTCACGTAGCTAGGCAGAAACGCCCACGTTTACGTGGACGACGTGGTGGTGAAGACGGAGAAGCGAGGAACGCTGTTGGAAGACCTCAAGGAGACCTTTGAAAATCTGCGCCGATTCCAGATCAAGCTCAACCCGGAGAAATGCGTCTTTGGGGTACCAGCCGGCCAGCTCCTCGGTTTCCTGGTATCTGAACGCGGCATAGAGTGCAACCCCGTGAAGATGAAGGCAATTGAGAGAATGGAAGTGCCCCGCCGACTGCTGGACGTGCAGAAGTTCACCGGCTGCTTGGCGTCTATCAGTCGGTTCATCAGTCGGCTGGGTGAAAAAGCCCTTCCTCTGTACCAACTTATGAAGAAGACCACCTTCTTCGAATGGAACTCCAAGGCGGACGAAGCTTTTCTCCAGTTGAAAAGGATGTTGGCTACTCCCCCAGTGCTGGCGGCTCCGACTCCAAAGGAACCCATGCTCCTGTATATTGCCGCCACCAGCCGGGTAGTCAGCGTAGTTGTCGTGGTTGAACGCAAGGAGGAGGGCAAGGCGCTACCAGTCCAGAGACCAGTATATTACCTAACCTCCAAGCAGAACTACCCCCACTACCAGAAGATTTGTTAAGGCGTGCACTTTGCCGCCAAGAAGTTGAAGCCTTACTTTCAAGAGCACTCAATCACTATGGTTTGCACGGCCCCACTAGCAGAGATCATCGGAAGCCGAGATGCTTCAGGCCGAGTGGCCAAGTGGGCCATAGAGTTGGCCCCCTACACCATCTTTTACCAGCCCCGCACCGCCATCAAGTCACAAGCACTGGCCGACTTCCTCGTCGATTGGGCCGAGACCCAGTATCTGCCGCCAGCGCCCGACTCCACTCATTGGCGGATGCACTTTGATGGCTCCAAGATGCGCACCGGCTTGGGAGCCGGCATGGTCCTCACTTCCCCGAAAGGCGACAAGCTCAAGTACGCGTTGCAGATCCATTTCGCCGCCTCCAACAACGTCGCTGAATACGAGGCGCTCAGCCGCGGGCGCTGTCCTGCCAAGGAAATCGGCATTCGCCGGATCCTGTGCTATGGCGGCTCCGACTTCAAAGGAACACATGCTTCTGTCTATTGCGGCCACCAGCCGGGTAATCAGCGTAGTTGTCGTGGTTGAACGCAAGGAGGAGGGCAAGGCGCTACCAGTCCACAGACCATTATATTACCTAACCTCCAAGCAGAACTACCCCCACTACCAGAAGATTTGTTAAGGCGTGCACTTTGCCGCCAAGAAGTTGAAGCCTTACTTTCAAGAGCACTCAATCACTATGGTTTGCACGGCCCCACTAGCAGAGATCATCGGAAGCCGAGATGCTTCAGGCCGAGTGGCCAAGTGGGCCATAGAGTTGGCCCCCTACACCATCTTTTACCAGCCCCGCACCGCCATCAAGTCACAAGCACTGGCCGACTTCCTCGTCGATTGGGCCGAGACCCAGTATCTGCCGCCAGCGCCCGACTCCACTCATTGGCGGATGCACTTTGATGGCTCCAAGATGCGCACCGGCTTGGGAGCCGGCATGGTCCTCACTTCCCCTAAAGGCGACAAGCTCAAGTACGCGCTGCAGATCCATTTCGCCGCCTCCAACAACGTCGCTGAATACGAGGCGCTCATCCACGGGCTCCGGCTTGCCAAGGAACTCGGCATTCGCCGGATCCTGTGCTATGGCGACTCCGACTTGGTGGTCCAACAGTCATCCGGCGACTGGGACGCCAAAGATGCAAACATGGCGAGCTACCGCTTTCTGGTACAGCAACTGAGTTGATACTTCGAGGGATGCGAATTCCTCCATGTACCAAGGAACGACAATGACCAAGCAGATGCCCTGGCAAGAATCGGTTCCACCCGACAGGCAATACCAACCGGCGTCGCCCTTCAGCGCCTTCTCAAGCCATCCGTCAAACCGTCACCAGAATCAGACTCCATTTTTGTGCTGGCTCCCCCCGAAGAAAGCAGATCCGACTCCAGAGCTTCGGCGGACGGCACAAGAATCCTTGAAGACGCCCCCAAGAACGCAGCAGTCGAAGCCGGCCCAGGGACTTCGGAACCCGGCCCGGGGACTGCAGCGACCTTTGCAAAGACTCCAGTACTCGGCCCAGGGACTGTGCCAGTCGGCCCGGGGACTTCTCCAACGCAGCAAGCTGCTGCAGACTCCAACCCGCCGCCTCCCAGCCCAGCCGCCCTCGTCCAAGTAGCAGTACTGGCGGTCGAAGAAATAGCAGCACCCTCATGGGCTCAGCCCATCTTGAAGTTTTTGGTAAGCGGCGAGCTACCAACTGATGAAACCTTGGCTCGGCAAGTGCAACGCCGAGCAGCAGCCTATACTATAATCAATAGAGAGCTGGTCAGGCGCAGCATCACCGGTGTCTACCAGCGCTGCGTCGAATCAGAGCAAGGATAAGAAATCCTCGAAGAAATTCATCAGGGCGAGTGCGGCCATCACGCAGCCTCCAGAGCACTCGTCGCCAAAGCCTTCCGACATGGTTTCTTCTGGCCAACCGCTCTAGAAGAGGCCAAGGAATTAGTTCAAAAATGCAAGGGGTGCCAGATGTTCCGCTCCAAGCCGCTTCAGCCGGCTTCAACACTCAAGACAATCCCCATCGCCTGGCCCTTTGCTGTCTGGGGCCTAGACATGGTGGGACCATTCAAGACGGCACGAGGTGGCCTAACTCACCTACTTGTCGCGGTGGACAAGTTCACCAAGTGGATAGAAGCCAAACCCATCAAGAAGTTGAATGGTCCTACGGCAGTAACTTTCATCGCCGACATCACGACTCGGTACGGCGTACCGCACAGCATAATCACCGACAACGGCACAAATTTCGCCAAGGGCGCCCTGGCCCGTTTCTGCCCTACACAGGGCATCCGACTGGACTTAGCGTCCGTTGCCCATCCGCAGTCAAACGGCCAGGTGGAGCGAGCAAACGGCCTCATCTTGTCTGGCATCAAGCCTCGCCTGGTCGAACCACTGGAGCGTTCGGCCGGCTGCTGGCTTGAGGAGTTGCCAGCCGTCCTCTGGAGTCTGCGTACGACTCCAAACAAGTCAACCGGCTTCACACCTTTCTTCCTCGTCTACGGTGCCGAAGCCGTCATCCCAACGGATATAGAGTTCGACTCCCCGCGAGTCAGCATGTACACCGAGGAAGAAGCAGAAGAAGCACGTTAAGACGGCGTCGATCTGCTGGAAGAGGGCCGGCTGCTGGCACTCAGCCGGTCCAGCATCTACCAGCAGAGCCTGCGCCGCTACTACAACAAAAAGGTCAAGCCAAGATCGTTCTTAGAGGGCGACCTTGTGCTCCGGCTGATTCAGCGAACGGCCGGCCAGCACAAGCTGTCGGCGCCTTGGGAAGGACCGTTCATTATCAGCAAGGTGCTGGGAAACGACTCCTACTACCTGATCGACGCCCAGAAGCCCCGAGCACGCAAGAGGGACGACTCCGGCAAAGAGACAGAGCGACCATGGAATGCAAATCTCCTCCGGAGATTTTACAGTTGATGCAGTATGTACCACGCTACCCTTTTGTGTTGGAAATACCAAGACTCCGGGCCCCCCGAGACGAGCTCGGGGACTGCCCTCTTTTGTTATCTGTATGATAAGAATTATGCCTTTGGGTATGTTCCCCTTTTTTTATTATGATGTTTGGCACCGGGCTCGACTAGTCGGCCCGGGGACTCGCCGCTTTTTAGCTATGAAATGCTTCCTGAAGTCCGACGAGTAGCGTGCGGCGCCCAAGCCGTCTCCTGTCAGAAGCTGCAGCTCGCAGAGCAACTGTTTGGCGGGCAGGAGTGAGGTAGAGCGGGCACCCACACGAAAAAAGGGCTAAGGACCCAAAGCATACACATAGTTGAAACCGGCTCCCAGCCCGTTTTATGAAGCCGACTCTTAAAGAGCCGGCTTGCCGCTTTTTACCCAACTTGCTTAAACGACTCTAAAAATGGCCAAGTACTCGCCTTCTCAAAAGTAGCCAAGCACTTGACCTAGACGGCAGTCCGCAGAGCGGCTGCCTGACGGGCAAGGCGGCATCTAAGGGAAGGCGGCAAGAGGAAAGCCATAAGAGCACTAAGCAAGAAAACATGAAATCAGAACAATATTTACATAAACTTAGATCTTTGGCCGGATCTTCGAACAGAGGTTCTGAATACACCCCGCAGGTGGAATTGTGCGAATTAACAAAGTTCTTTCGAAAGATTAACAAGCAGATAAAATAAAGCCAACGCAGCGGCTTAAGAAGCAGCGGATGGGGCTGGAGGGCCGGAGGCGGTGGCGGCGTCAGGCGCCGGGGCGGCTGGCTGGGCAGCCTCAGTTTGGTCGTCTCTGGCGGCGGCTGGCTCAGAGGGGCGCGGCTCGTTGCTCGAGGCGCGGTCGAGCTGAGGCTGCCCGCCCGCTCCGTCTTCCGACGCCTCCATGCCATCTCCGTCCTCCGCCTCGTCCTCGTCCTTGGTGCTGGAGTCGATCACCTCCGCCGAGTCCTCGCCGTAGTCCGTTTGTTCATCCCGAACCACTCCGGCGGCGCCTCCCCACCGTCTTCAGCCCGCTCCGGGACGAAGATGCTGGTGTCCGTGTAGTCGGCGATCGCCGCCGCACGTTCGACGAGGGCGGCCTCCGCGGCCTGCAGCTCCGCCTGAGCTTCTGACCGGAACATGGCCAGACGGTCCAGGTCAAGCCCTGGATACCATGCCTTGACGAACTCCAGGGCTCGGCGAGCTCCAGCTCGGGCCGCGGAGCCCTTCCAAGCCTCCAGACGCCCAGCTGCGACCTCCAGCCAGTCGGCGGTCCGGCTAGGAGTGCGCAGAACCGGCATGTTCGGCCACAGGGCAGCAATCGCCTGGGCCCCGACACGCTGAAAACGGCGCAGCATCCGATGAGCCGGCCGCAGACGAGCTTCAATGCTCAGGAGCTGCTCGTCAAGGGTCCGGGGGGCGTTGGCCGCGATCTTGGCGCCATCCGCCCTTCGCGCCTCGCGTTCGGCCTCAATGGCCTGATTGGGCGCATGCGTATGACCAGGGAAGAAGTCTGCCAGGAAGAAGAAAAAGCAAGTTAGGAAAGACAAGAGCCGGCTTAACCCATAGTCGGCAAACCCAAAGAGAAAGTAAAGCAAACTTACCATCAACGATATCTTCGATCTCATGAAAGCCGGAGGTCAGATGCGCTTCGCGGTCGGTCCAGGCGGAGCGCTCGCTCTCAAACTCGGCCAGGAGGGCGGTCTCTTTATTCTCCGCCTCGGCCCGCGCTGCCTTGAGCAACTCCCTCTGCTCCGCCAGCTGCGTGGCCAGCAGGTCGCGCTCTGCGACGAGCTTGCCGCATTCCTCCTCCTTGGCGCGCAGGGCGGTCTAGGCCGTGCACAGCTGATCTCGCAGAGCGGCGTTGGCCTCTGAAGAACAAAGAAGAAGGACGCGAAGTCGTCAGCTAAGAAGGTCGCCAGGAAGATCCGGCCCGACTGCGCTGCAGACGGCCCGAATCTCGGGGACTACAGCCCGCGGGTGCGCAAGCGCGCCCCCGCGAAGAAGAAAACTCACCTCGGCTCCTCGCCAGGTCGGCAGCCCGTTTGTTCAGCTCCTCAACATTGCAGTTGAAGGCGGTAGCACGGAGGTTATGATACTCCTGTAACAAGGATCCCAGACACAGATAAAGACTTGGAAGTAAGCAAATAAAGTTCCGGGCCGCCTGCTCAGCAGCCGACCCGAAACTCGGGGACTACACCCAGTGGGTGCGCTGGCGCGCCCCCACAGAGAAGATCAAGAGAAACTTGGAAATAAAACTTACCCGCACGGCAGAGCGCGACGCCAGGTGCGCCTTGGAGAGGTTCTGGAGGGCGGCGCCTTCAACCCGCAGCTTTGCTTGGACGTCCAGGAGCGTCGTGTTCAGCAGGCTCGTGCCGCCTCCTCGCACCCACCCAGCGGGTGCGGCGCTCGACGCTTCAGCATCGGGGATCGTCGAGCTGGCGGCGCCGGTCTCCAAGGGGCGCAGCGCCGAGTCCGCTTTCTCAAGGCGGCGCCGCGCTGGCGAGGCGACTTGAAGAAGCAGCTGCGCCACGGCTTCATCGTCGGTCGGCGGCTCGGGTGGGTCCGCCGGCTGTTTGCCCCGCGCGACTTCAGACTGCGGCGGAGGCGGCGGAGGTGGCGCAGCCGCGCCTGGCGAAGAAACCTCGCCGCCCCTCCCTGAGACGGGAGTCTCACCGCCATCTCCCTCCGATTGCCCCGTGAAGTCCGGGGGCGGTGGCACTGAGTTCAGAGGAATGACGAGCAGCGCTGACTGGAGGCGCGCGGCCTCCTCGGCTTGCCTTTGGGCTGCGGCGGCGGCTTCGACCGCCCTCTCGGCTGCCGCCTTCTCTCGACGAGCGGCCGCCTCCTCGTCGCGCTTCTCCTGCGTGTTCCGCTCTGTTGCCGCCCTAAGGGCGGCCGCAGGGTCAACCCGCCGACTGCTGGCGGACGTCTCTGCCGACCCCATGACGGAGGCGGCAGCTACCCTCTCCAGAGTGAGGGGAGCCCTGATGACAGAAAAAAACATAAGACGACTTGGCCAAGACGGACGGGATGAAAACAAGACGGAATAAGAAGATACTTACGCGGAGACCAACGGTGGCTTCTTCACCTCCTTGCGGAAGCGGTTGGCCTTCGCGACCGCTTCTTCACGCTGGGTCGCGGCGGCCGCTCCCCTGATCCTCTTGGCCTGGCCGCCTGGCTGACTTGGCCCGGCCCGGCGCTTCTTCGAGCCGCCTCGGCCCCCCAGGGCGGCGGAGGAGCTCGCGCCTGGTTGGCCGGCTCTCTGATGGCGGCAGGGGGCGACTTCGTCATCAGGCCAGTCTGCAAAAGAGGCCGAGGGCCTGGAGTCGTCGGCTTCTCCCCCTCCTTCGGCGTCGGTCTCCACTGCCGCCACGCCCAAGTCGGGGTCGTCGGCGTCGCTCTCCGCCCGGTCGGGAACGAACTCGCGAGCCGGCCCCGCGGCGCCGGTCGAGGGCGGCATGAGAGGATTCTGAGTCAGAAAGAACCAAGAAAAGTAAGAGCCGGATCCAGCTAAGAAAGGAAACAAGGAAGCAAGAGGCGACTTACCATCGGTGGGGGATTGGTGCGCGAGTATGGCTCCTTGCCGAAGCGCCACTCCTCCTTGAGGTCGCAGTTCGCCAGGAAATTCACCGTGTCCACCACCTCCGCGTGGGGCATGTCCTTGGAACACATCCGGCTGGGGTCCCGGCGGCCGCTCATCTGGCAGATCAGATGAGGGCGGCCCTGGAGAGGAAGGACTCGGCGCGCCACGAAGGCGGCCAGCAAGTCAGCCCCAGTCAGGCCCTCCGACTGTATCATCACGCGAAGCCGCGCGACGGCGGCGTTACCTGCGGGAGTCAGCGTCCGGGCCCTGTAGGACAAGCTGGTGGGTCGGCCCGCCAGTTCGCGGCCCATGTAGGGCGGCAAGTTGACCCAGTCGCCGTCGGGGGCGACGTTCTTGACGTAAAAATACGAGCGCTGCCACATCTTCACCGATTTGATGAGGGGGATGGCAGGGAAAGGATTATCGGCCACCGGCCTCCTCTTGGCGATGAACGCGCCGCACAGAGCCGGCATGCGAGCGACGTGCGTCCCGAGCTTCGCTTGAAAGAACTCCCCCCATAGCTCGATGGTGGGGAGAACTCCGAGGAAACCTTCGCATAAGGATGCGAAGGCGGCCAGCAGCACCACCGTGTTGGGGGTGAGGTGGTGCGGCTGGAGCCCGTAGAACTCCAAGAATGCGCGGAAGAAGCCGCTCGTCGGCAGCCCCAACCCGCTCATAAGATGCGAGCGGAAGACCACCCGCTCGCCCTCCTCCGGCGCCGGCGCGATTTCGCCCTCCGGCGGGGCGCGGGCTCGCACGAGGTTGCTGCCGGGGATGCGGCGCGTTTGCCGAAGGAACTCCACCATATCGTCGTCGATGACAGAGCCGTCCCACACGCCGGAGCGCGCGGTGGGAGGCGCGGCGGCTGACGAAGAGCTCATCTCCGCGGCGAGGCAGGAACGGGGCTCGGCGCGGAGGAGCGAGGAAGAAGACGGGGCGGGGAGCGGGGACGTGAGAGTGCGCGTGCGTCGCCGCCCCCTCCCTCCCCCGCCTACTTACAGGCGCTGGGCTGCGAAGCCGAGGGGGCGGGCGTGGGATTAACTGCGCCCACGTCCTTGCGCCCCCACGATTTAACCCACGACGTTACTGCGCGCAATAACGGCGTGGGGAGCCCAACCGCCCGCACGACCGCAGCGGATTCGCTGCGCGCCGGGGCGTGGTAGTGGCGGGGCCCGCCTGACAGGCCCGTCTTGTCACGCGCGTGGGCTGGTAGACCAGCCCTGCCGCGTGGCGTCACGTGGCGGGCCCGCGACGGATGACTGCTAGGAAGCTTATCAAGCACGCCGCCCGGATCCCGCCACGACCTTCGAAACCGTTGAAGAGCGAGACGGCCCCCTGCAAAGCCGGCTCCGGATGGAGACGGCGGGCCGAGTCCAGATTGATCCATCGGAAGGATGAAGCTGTCGAGGCTCCTCGACGGGCTGCCCTCGGCGCCTCCCCAGCTTCGGGGACTACTGTCGGAGTAATGGACTACGGGTAGGCAGACCCGAGCCCCTGAAACCTTTCAAAACATCGGGGCAGGCTGCGCCCCTCACGACCCCAAGACGAAGAGCCGCCTTCAGATAGTCGGCAACAGCGCCGGCCGACTTCAAGCCAGCGACCTCCAGCGAGGCCGGCTACGAGGGAGTCGGCCCGCGACCCTCACCGCCTTACGCCTGGGTGACTATGGGGTAAAGCCGCCTCGGGGCCCATCCCCGCCCAGTCCATAAAGGGCAGATATGACTACAGGGCGCCGTACCAATGGAGATCTCCGTGCGGCGCAGCACTGTTGCCATGCCGGCCCTGACATCATCACCGTGGGCAGATTCTTGTACCCACGTCGGCCTGTCTGTACGACCCGAAGACGGCGGGATCCGCCTGTCGGCGGGAGCACTGAAGACGGCGAGAGCACCCTAAAGACGGACCCGATGGAGCCGGCCTCCGGAAGCCGGTCGGCTCCTCCTCCGGGATCCACGCGCCATTAACCAGACAAGACAGGGAATGGCAACAGTGATTGCCCGCCAGGCGGCGGCACTGTTGCCATAACCTCACGACCAAGCTCGCATCATTAGAAGCAAGGCTACAGTGATCTGCAGCCGGCAAGACCCGCCCGCGGCGGACAAGGGCTGTCGGCCCCATGCTGGACCGTCGGCGGGGCCCGCTAGTCGGCGGGCCCCAGGAGTCGGCGGAGGAAACGGCAACTTAGAGACTGACGGCTTGGGCCCACGCCAAGCCGGATTACCATTGTACCCCGGGGGGTAGGCCTATATAAGCCCCCCGGGGCACCCATGCAAAGGGTTGGAAGCTAGTAGCTTTAGACACACACATAGAGGGAGAGAAGAGCAAGCCGAGCCCTTCTCCTTCCTCACCCCGAACAGCTCAAGGAGCCTCTTGTACCCATTGGTGATAGTGATCATGCGGAGACCCCACAGAGCAGCAGTAGGGGTGTTATCTCTTCGGAGAGCCCTGAAGCTGGGTAAGATTCGCCGGCGTGCATGTCTTCGCCTCATCCCGTTTCCAGGCACCAGCGACGTTCTACTCGCCCCCTCCATGATAAGCCATCCTTTGGCATATGTCGCACCCAACCCCCGACAACCCCGCTATGCCGTTGAATAACACAATTCACAGCCTCAATGAACTTATCTCGTTTTATTTTCAACTTAGCCTGTGATGTTTTGACATATTCATCAACGGCGGCCTCCTCATCAGATTCCAAAGGGGGCACTGAAGGGTCATCATCCAGTTCATTGGGACCATGAAAACACAGATAACAGTGGAATGTCCAGAGCATTTTCCTACTTGTTGAAACAATGCTGGTCCTCACAGCCTCTTTAAGTGGGAGCAGTGAAATTATAACAGGTAGAATCTCCTGCAACGAGGGCCTGGACTGTTAAATTGGTAGACGAGCGAAATAGGCACTAATTTACTGAAATCCAAAATGCACAATGCTGAAAGTGTATACATTGGAAAGAGAAATCTGACCAGATGCAAATCGCATCTTTTTTTTTTTTGGAGTTTTTATTGGGTGTCTTACGATTTTTTTTTTTGTAACAATCTTGCATGTACTCCCGGATGCTGTTACAGGTGTGTAAAGGCAATGTCTGTAGGAATGTTAAATGATAGATGTGTCAGCCTGTGTGGCTCCTAGAGAGCAGAATGGACAGTTTTCAGTCCATTTTGCTCTGAAGACAGAGATTTCATTTCTCCTTCAAACTTAGATGGAATGTGAAACTACAAAATAGGATAAAGGTTTTCCTTTTTTGGTAGTTAGGAGGAAACCATGTTCTCCGGTACAACTAGTGATCATATCTATTGTTCAGTTCGGCGCAATTCTGTTACTGGTACTGTTTTTACTTATCAGTCATGTACATGTTGGTGTTCGCAGTTTCCTGTTTCGGAACACAACTTAGTTGGGAACGTGAAACAGGACTACATTCAGCAGTAGTGGTTCGCCAATTTCTGTTCCAGTCTAAAATCGACTTCAGTAGCACAAACTCCCAAGTGAAACTCGCTCCTGTTTTCAGATACAGCGGCTAACCACGCTTGCCGCGTGGTAACTCAACCTTGGAAACTACCCTCATACCAAAACTCGGTACCTCCAGACTACCTTCGTAACCCCATTATTCATATCTATAACAACACCGCCGTCAAAGAAACCAAAACAGCAAGTATACAAAAGGGCGCGCTTCTGACCGAAACCAGGCATGCTAAGTTGAACTAGCTAGGGTATCATTTAACTTTAAAAACAAAACTAGGTACAGTACATTACACTGACAAAAACCTCGTATCACCACGATGATTTGCGTTTTCGCGCGGTAAAAATGGACGTCCCTCGAAACCATCACATTTCCAGTCCAACAGTTCTACTGAGAGCTAAATGGGCGATGACAAGACATCAGCAACTACAGCTCGTCCTTGTCGTACTGCTCGTGCTCCGGCTCCTCCGCCTTGGCCGACTCCTTCTCCTCCACCTCCGGCTCCTCCACCTCCTCTTCCTCCTCCACAGCCGCATCGGGGCTCAGGTCAAGGCTCTTCTGCACCGACCGATAGATGCTCGACGCAAAGTCCTTGGGGTCAGGAAGGTTGAACCCGCTCTCCATCAGCGCCGTCTGGTACACCAGCCTTGCCGTCTGCTTCAGGCCCTCGCTCTGTGCACAAACATCACAAGTTAGCAAATCATCAGGCACCGTCATTGGCGCCGCTTGTGGCATTCAGAGAGCAAAAATGGTGGTATACAGGGAAGACTGTGCTTACATCGCTGTCCTGGGCGACCTTGTCGCGGAGCTCCTTGATGATGGGGTGCCTCGGGTTGATCTCCAGGACACGCTTGCCGCGCATGTACGCCTGCTTGCTCGCGTCCGACAGGGTCTGCGCCTGCATGATCTTCTCCATGTTGGAGCTCCACCCGTACTTGGAGGTGACAACCACGCAGGGGGTGTTGTGCAGCCGGTTGCTGATCTTCACCGAGTCGATGCCCTCCGTGTCCAGGGCCTTCTTCCACCAGTCCGTCAGCTCCTTGAACGACTCCTTGAGGTCCTTGAGCTTCGAGTCCTTGCCCAGCTTCAGGCCCTCCTTGGACACGTTCTGGAACTTCTTGTCCTCGTAGTCCATGAGGTATTGCATCAGGTACTCATCCACGGGGTCGGTGAAGTAGATAACCTGCAAAAAGAAATGGGGTTACTATGTTACTTCACAAGCTTCATATAGATTACCATTTAAACCTGCTGCAAATGCCAAGCCTAGCACAAAGTATCCAGCTCCTGACACTCTGACAGGGGTGTGCAAGTTTATCCAGGACTTAACAGGTGTTAAGTTACTCTCTGGCAGCATTGGAATTGACATTACTGTAACTACATACTGAAATTCAATCTGTGCATTGAAATAAGAATTTGAGTCCTAAATCTCCTAAAATGTTGTATGGCAACATAATATGTGTTGTGATATTCAGTAAAAACTGGTTTCTGAATACACTGAATAGATGAAATCATCATGTGAATTTAATTTCTTTCAAAAGTGCATATGTGAGAAGGCGGGACAAATAGCAAGTGCAGTGGCTACACAGTTGCATAGGTACTACTAAACCTGACTGGAAATCTGGAATGAAAAGGGGAACATACCTCGTAGTTTTTCTTGGTTAGCTGCTCAAGGAATGGAGATTTCTCTAGCTGCTCCTTGCTGCTTCCTGTAAGGTAGAAGATGTCCTTCTGCCCTGACTTCATCCTTGAAATATACTCATCAAGGGAGACAAGTTTGCCATCTGACTTGGAACTGAAACAGACAAAGAAAAGCAGATCAATTCTGTGCCACAGAGTATAGAACTACAGCATGAACAATACTGGAATACAGAATGCAGGACAAACCTCTCAAATCTCAGAAGCTTCGCAAGACGGTTCCTGTTTGTTGCATCTTCAATGATTCCCAGCTTGACTGATTTGCCAAACTCATTCCAGAACTTGGCATACTGGCCCTTCTTCTCCTCCATTGCACTCTTCTCATCATCTGCTTACAGAACACAATCTGTAAGGACTATCGTCGTAAATTGTAGCAAGTGACTTAAACTTCCCAGAAACCCTTGTTACCTGTCTTTTCCTTGTTGCTGTACTCATCAGGATCCTCCTCAGCAAGTTTCCTAATCATGTCAAGAGCCTTGCGGATCAGTTTCTTCTTGATGGTCTTCAGACTGCTATGTTGTTGAAGCATTTCTCGGGATACATTGAGGGGCAATGTGTCTGAGTCAACAATACCCTAGAGAGAGAGAGATAGCAAGTTGTAAGTTAATCTGTGCATGTCGAGCATCACAAAGAAAAAAAATCTGTAGAAGTCAATATGCAGTACCATCAAAAAGCTGAGGTACTTCGGAAGAAGATCATCGAATTCATCAGAGATGAAAACCCTTCTAACATACAACTTGAGGTTTGACTTGTTAGCATTGTAGTAGCTCTCGTACAGATCATGTGGAGCCTTCGGGGGAACAAAGAGCAAAGCTTTGAACTCAACATCTCCCTCAGCACTGAAGTGGCTCCAAGTCATAGGCTTGTCATCACCAAAGTCCTACAGAAAAAGACAAGTTAGAAGGCGTTCCTTATTTTCTTCTACATGTCACGTCACAAAGCTTGGCATTTTCTCCTATAAATTACAATCATAACCACGGTATGTACCTTGGCTAGTGAGTGGTAAAACTTTGCATACTCTTCTTCAGTAACCTCCTTGGGGCTGCGAAGCCACACGGCCTTCATATCATTCAGAAGCTCCCATTCAGTAGTAGTTTCCTTGACAGTCTTTGTCTTTGGCTTCTTCTCTTCATCATCTTCTGTCTCTTCTTCCTCTGTCCTCTCTGTGGCTACAAAATAATGGACAATGCGTTAGTGATTGCACGCACACAACACAACATGATCCAGAAAAAATGGATAACATTGAGTGCAGAACTTACTTGATTCCTCTTCTTCACTTGATTCCTCCTCATCAGCTGGCACTTCAACATCAACCTCCTTGGTTGCCCACAAGTAGATGGGGAAGTTGATGAACTCAGAATACTTCTTTACCAAGTCCTGGAAAACAAGCAACCATATTAATTAAACAAACTACAACATAAAAAGTGCCTCAAAATGGCAGATATGTACTGTCATATAATGTTTCAAATACAACCATTGGACGGAAAGACCTATTGATGAGACCTTCAGGTAAAATTCAGATCAACTGGGTGATATGGTGATAATAATTTAATGAAAGTATAAACTGCACTAACAACAAAAAAGACATGGTGATATGGTGATACCTTCAGCTTGCCTTCTTCCAAGTACTCCTTAGCCTCATCGCGGAGATGCAGTTTGATCTCAGTTCCACGGCCCAGGGGTTCGTTCCATGTATCCTCCGAAATAGCGAATGATCCATCAGCCTTGGACTCCCACACATATCTATCAGAGAGGGATACAATGTCACAACAGAAACAAGAAAATTGCATAGAGGAAGGCAGAAAAAGAACCAAAAGCATAAGGCTCAGTCTGTTAAACACAAGGGCACTGTTTGATGTCTTACTGTTTGTCATCATTGTGCTTGCTGACCACTTCAACATAGTCAGCAACCAAGTATACTGAGTAGAAACCAACACCAAACTGCCCAATGAGATTGAGGTCACCTCCAGTCTGCATCTTTTCCACGAAAGCTGCAAAAGGTGCAAGCAATTTATGTTATTTACGGGCACATTTCAAAGTTACATATATGTTGGATGGTATTTGGTGCAATATTCCACACCAAAAAATAAATAAATAATGCTGATTTTGCAGTGGAGATTTCAAATATCTTAGAACAGAGCAACCGGTAGAAAACAACAGTACCTGAAGTTCCAGACTTGGCAATGGTTCCAAGGTTCTTAATCAGATCTTCCTTGGTCATACCAACACCCCTATCCCGAATAGAGAGAATCTTGTTCTCCTTATCCAACTTAATCTGCATGTGGACACGGCAAATGCCTTACCAACCAATTCAAAAAGCAATGACATGCCAATCAGGAAAGGCTATCAGCTCTGCAGTTCACCATACCTGGATTTCAAGCTTAGCAGTGTCACCCTCGCCCAAAGCCTCCTTATCAGTGAGGGTAAGGAACCTAATCTTATCCAAAGCCTACAAACATAAATGCACCACCCTTTAGTTCCCAGCATCCACAATGCAATCTAAATACAGGGGGTCAGAACCAAATGCAATACGTACATCAGATGCATTGGAAATGAGCTCCCTCAGGAAGATGTCCTTGTTGCTGTAGAGTGAGTTGATGATGATGTCCATGAGCCTGGACACCTCGGCCTGGAACTCAAACTTCTCGGCCGAGTTCCTGAGGGTCTTCCTCGAGATCGACTCGGACTCCCTTCGCACATCAAAAGTCATGGTATCAGCACAGAATGTCAACAGCAGGAAAAAGGGGAACCATCAGCGTTGGTCAGGCATCAGTGCGCACCTCTGGACAACCTCGGAGTCGGTGGACAAGCCATGGGGGACGGCCCCAAGCTTCTCCTCTACCTTGGGAAAGTCGCCCACCTCATCGCTGCTCTCCTCGGCATTGACTTGGAGCTTCTTAGCTGCAGGCACATCAAGTATCAGACAAACAACTCGAAATTTGTGTAGATTACAGCAGATAGGTACGAGTGTTTGGAATTCACTAAGAAGGGTATGGTGGGGCGCTAGATCAGTAGCAACCAGCACTAGATTCCCGCTAAGCAAACGCTAGATTGGTGTATAAATCTATTCAGTTATAAACCCTATTAAAACCCAAGTCTTAATTAGCAGCATAATTTGGCTGAAACTTTAATAACCCACGACGGATCTAGGAACCAAGCAAGCCAGTAATGTCGAACTCGGCACAAACCCCTGCGACCCTGCAATCACATCAGATCGGGGTGGCCGCGAGCCCGCATCGGGACAGAGCCGGCAGTTCAGATGCGAGATCTACAAGTGAAACTGGACCGAAATTTACCATCGGAGATGGCGCCCAGCGGCACCAGCCTCTACACGAACGGATCAAACCACCGGGAGCAATTCCGTCTGGATTCCCCACTAGCAAAATTCGTCGCATGGCACGAGATTCAACCATCAGAGGCGTGCCGCCGCGAAAATCAAGCGGCCACGCGGGCTGCAGAACTGATAAGCTACCTCCTGGGACCGAATCTACGCGCGCTGCCTCGAACCCAACAGATCACGAGCTACCACCTAAATTCGCCGGCCAGCGGCACAAATCACCCGAAAAAAACAGGAGAGAAGAGAGCTATAGCGGCGGCGGCGGACTGGGCAGGGGGGCTTGCCTGGATCGGGGAGGGTGGTGAGGAGGAGGACGAGGAGGAGCGCGCAGGAGAGCGCCCACTTGCGCATCGTCGCCGGCCGCCGCTTCACTCTGCCAACCAAAACTGGGTGAGCTCGTCGTCGCCTTCGTCTTGGCTTCAGGGCCGGCGAGATGCGCGACCCATTTAAACGGGCGGGGAGGAGACCCCGCACGCCCGGTCCGCGCGGGCGGGATGGCGCCACGCGGACGAGCGGACGGCCGCGATGTGGCTCCGGCCACGTGGCGGGAAGCTAGTGGATGGCGCGGGGGACTCGACGTGGAGCGCGTGCCCTGGCCGTCCGTCGGGGCGAGCTGGAGGATCGGACGGCGGGGGTCTCGTGGGTGTAGTGAAGGGGCGGACACGTGGCGGGGCGGGATTGGTTCACGGCCGGTCGTCGACGTCGACGACACGCGATGCGCTAGAAAGTTCGCCGCGGCTCAGTGGAGTGGATATCATTCGTTCGCGGGGTGGACTCGTGGTGGGCCAAGGGCTGTGATGGGTGCGTTTGGGCTGGCCTGGTCAGTCAGTCAACGGGGTGTTGACTCGTCGCCGTGTATCGGACGTCAGAGGAAAAAATTTGCTGGGCTGCCAGGACCGGTCCAGTCCAGCGAGAACCACACACAACCGTGCGTCCGTTTCTCAAAAAAAAAAAATAACCTGTGTCTTTGAAGGTTTTTTTCTTTCTGATCATAGTATAGACGCAGACGCTCATACCTACACACATACATTCCACCATATGAACACACGCACGTAGACACACCCTATCCATATGAGCATCTTCAAGAGATTGAGCCGTCACATCATCTAAAGATTGATGAAGTCGTCACAGTTGTTTTCGTAGCCGATGGAACGTCTCCTCCCATTGAATGCATAATATCACCGGAAAGTTTTAAAAAATCCAGAAAAATGCGAGCACCAATGTCAAGTCTAAGACTTAAACTTTATGTGTTGAGGATATCACTATCATCCTAATCATCCAAACAAGATTGGCTCACGTGGAAAAAATATATTTCATAAAAACACAAACAATTTTCGGGCAAAACGAAAAATAGTAATAAATTGCATATTTTTTTGAAACACGAACATTAACATATTTTAAAAGAATTGAACATTTTCTGAACAGAAAACTTCAAAAATTCATGAACATATTTTGAAAACATGCTTTTTTTACTTTTCAAACAATTTCTGAATTTTTAATAAATTTTGAAAACGGATGATTATTTTTATTTGTCAATTAATTTTTAATATGGGGTCATTTTTGAAAATTACGAACAATATTGAAAACAGAATTATTTTTTGAAAATACTGAACCTTGTCGTGAAAACGCAAACACTTTTTGAAATTTCCAAACATTTTTCATAAAATGGAACTTTTTAAAAATAAAATACAAACAATAAACCGATAAAAGGAATAACAGTAATAAAAAACGGAGCTGAAGGGCTGGCCCTTAGTCAGGTTCTCTGGGTCTGTTCAGCAAGGAGCTGGCGTTGCCCCGTCATGCAGCTCGCCACACGTTTGCCTCCTCAATCAGCCTCTCCACCACTGTCCGGACCGATGATTGTTGGTTCCGAAAGATTCTAGCGTTACGCTCATTCCAAGTTGACCACCAGACTAATTGTACCATGGCACTCCACTTCTTCCTTTGCACCGCCGGACACACAGAAGTTGTGCGTTCAGTCAATTGTGACAGGGATTCTGTGGTTGGGCATGGGGCGAGCTCCTGTGGTAGACCACACCGGCAAAGGACGGCCTACCAAATTTCCAGCGTGAACGGGCAGGTAGCCAGCAGGTGAACGGCATCTTCCATTGGTCCGTCACAGAACGAGAAGGCTGCATTATGTGGCCATCCCTTCTTAGCTAGAACGTCGGCAGTATTGCATTGCCCAAGCATTGCCAACCACGCGAACAGCTTGCACTTGCCAGGCGCGTCTATGTTCCAGAGAAAGTCAACGAAGCCACTCCTGGTGCATCCCTCGAACTGGATCAGGTATGCCGATCGGGCCGTGTAGTTCCCGTCGGAAGTCCATCTCCACCGCACCTGGTCATGCACCGTCGAGAGGACCGTGTTGCTGATCCCTTCCCAAAGTGCCAAGAACTCTCTGGTGGCCTGTAGAGGTATGTGTTGCTTGACGTGTCTCATCCATCTGTTGGGGAACGTAATAATTTCAAAAAAATTCCTACGCACATGCAAGACCATGGTGATGGCATAGCAACGAGAGGGGAGAGTGTCTGTCCACGTACCCTCGTAGACCGAAAGCGGAAGCGTTATAACAACGCGGTTGATGTAGTCGTACGTCTTCACGATCCGACCGATCCAAGCACCGAACGTACAGCACCTCCGAGTTCTGCACACGTTCAGCTCGATGACGATCCCCGGACTCCGATCCAGCAAAGCGTCGGGGATGAGTTCCGTCAGCACGACGGCGTGGTGACGATGATGATGCTCCACCGACGCAGGGCTTCGCCTAAGCTCCGCGACGATATGACTTCACCGGCGCAGGGCTTCACCTAAGCTCCGCGACGATATGACCAAAGTGGAATATGGTGGAGGGGGGCACCGCACACGGCTAAGGAACGATCCGTAGATCAACTTGTGTGTCCTGGGGTGCCCCTCTGCCCCCGTATATAAAGGAGCAAGGAGGAGGTGGCCCGCCAAGGGAGGAGGCGCACCAAGGGGGGGAGTCCTACTCCCACCGGGAGTAGGACTCCTCCTTTCCTAGTAGGAGTAGGAGAGAAGGAAGGGGAAGGGAGGAAGGGGTGCGGCCCCTCCCCCTAGTCCAATTCGGACTAGGCCTTGGGGGGGCACGCGGCCTGCCCTAGGCAGCCCCTCTCTCTTTCCCGCAGGGCCCAATAAGGCCCAATACTTCTCCCCGGCGAATTCCCGTAACTCTCCGGTACTCCGAAAAATACCCGAATCATTCGGAACCTTTCCGAACTCCGAATATAGTCGTCCAATATATCGATCTTTACGTCTCGATCATTTCGAGACTCCTCGTCATGTCCCCGATCTCATCCGGGACTCCGAACTCCTTCGGTACATCAAAACTCATAAACTCATAATATAACTGTCATCGAAACCTTAAGCGTGCGGACCCTACGGGTTCGAGAACTATGTAGACATGACCTAGAACTATTCTTGGTCAATAACCAATAGCGGAACCTGGATGCCCATATTGGCTCCTACATATTCTACGAAGATCTTTATCGGTCAAACCGCATAACAACATACTTTGTTAACCGCATAACCATTACCAGAGTTTACAGTCAAAATACAAACATCCACCAGCTGCGCCGAAAGCTACGCCAGAACAGAGAAGCAGCCGCTGAAAGAAAGACTGAGCTAAGCTACGGTCCTGAAAATAACAGGCAGAACATCGAGAGCAGGAACTGGAGTTTGACAGTACAAGCAGCAGGGCCAAGCCAACAGNCCGGGACTCCGAACTCCTTCGGTACATCAAAACTCATAAACTCATAATATAACTGTCATCGAAACCTTAAGCGTGCGGACCCTACGGGTTCGAGAACTATGTAGACATGACCTAGAACTATTCTTGGTCAATAACCAATAGCGGAACCTGGATGCCCATATTGGCTCCTACATATTCTACGAAGATCTTTATCGGTCAAACCGCATAACAACATACTTTGTTAACCGCATAACCATTACCAGAGTTTACAGTCAAAATACAAACATCCACCAGCTGCGCCGAAAGCTACGCCAGAACAGAGAAGCAGCCGCTGAAAGAAAGACTGAGCTAAGCTACGGTCCTGAAAATAACAGGCAGAACATCGAGAGCAGGAACTGGAGTTTGACAGTACAAGCAGCAGGGCCAAGCCAACAGCCAAATATGCTTTGATGCAGCCGAGGGAGAAGCAATCGACAGAAGAAATCTGATTCATCAACCTAATAAGTTTATCCTTCACCAGCCGCAATACGACTGGAATTGAAATGGAGTTACAAATTCAACGCAAACAACGAAATTGGCAAAAGAGATGAGATTACATGCTGCATAAGCCACAATAAGACTGAAATCGAAATGGAGTTACAAATGCAACACAATAGCAAAAACGGAATTACACATTACTTGATTTGAGGAGGAGAATGGCTTTGCAGATTGTTGGCATGCTCTATCAGTCAGCGGCCTCTGTTGATCCAATACTTCCAGGCAATCTCCACATCCAGCTCGGCATCCCTAGCAGCACTAGCCCCAACACTCCCATCATCTACTTCGACCGGCTTTGCTATCTCGTGCATGGCAGCGGCATATTGATTGAGGAGCAGGATGTGGGTCAGAAACTCGCCGCCATTGCTCAGCTGCCTGGCATGGAATCCCTCAGATGCATTGGTTGCTGCGTAGCATAACATCTCCGTCCACACCTTTCCAATTATTACCATCTTATATGTGACCCCCGAGGCCCCCAACTTCAGGTCGAGCAATAACCCAGCAAGTGTATTTGCTTTCTCCAGCACAGCTTCGCCCACGGAATCATTAGGATCATATGTGAATGATTGCTCACGAAGATACCATTCTTCCTTGTTAGTCAGAATTATCTGGTAAACCTCATCCACTGTTTGATCATGACGCATAAATCTAGTCAATCTCTTGCAGGTATGGTGAAACAGGCTATGAGCATCAGCTTTGGAAGGCAGAATGTTAGGGTGCTCGACGAGGAGATACATCATGTAATCAGAGAGAGTATTGACTGCCTCAACCATGTCCTTGTCGACCAGCTCTGGTTTGACGTCAGGGTGATTGAGGAAGATGCTTGTGGCTATATGCCAGATAAGCACACTCTTCTGAAATTCACAACTTATGCTCCAATCGAGCTGTTTGCTCTCGGCAAAGCCACTGAATCTGCGAGCCCAGTACCCACTCTGGATGGCCTCATCTTCAATTTGTACTACATCACTCTTGTCACCTCTGAGCAAGTCCCATACAAACTTCTTCACAGCAGGAGAAAGCTTGGGATGTTTGGTGCAGCGAGCTCTGTTCCACACGTCCCAGAGCCCAATCAGACGGGCTATACTTCCCTTGAGGCCACTCTTTCTGCTGTGAACACAGAAGGATATCAAGTTAAATTGCCCGACGGAATCGGACCACCTTCCTTCCTTCATGGCGACGAGGTAGTAACGTGCGAACAGAATTGCATTGGCTAGACAGTGCAATCTGTAGCGTCTCAAGATGACATATGTCCAGGTCGACCCAATCGCCTTGGAAAGAGATGTGACCTCCAATGCACAGGCTCCGCCCAGAAGAGCAAAAGTGATAATAATGTTGGGTGTGCTGTATCCATCTCTCTTGCTTTTTGCGAAGACCACAAGAGCGGCGAAGCAACACACAAGTGAAATGGCACGGACCCATTGGCCACGGCTTTTGTGGATCACTACTTCCTTGGTGTAGAGCATGTCGTACATCAGGCCGAGCTGCACCTCTACTCCCTTGTACAGCTCCCTCATAGTCCTCTTCTCCTTTGCCGATGCATCTTCGCTCTCGTCGTCTTGCCATGAAAAGTGTTCTACAACAGCCCCTGCGATATCACTTGTTTCGTTACTCCAGTCCGTGGACGGTTTTTGTGGATCACTTCTTCCTATGATTAAAGGCTTGACAAATACATGGCGCAACATGTGTGCCATTATCACAGTAAATGCATATGCTCTAAACTGTTTGTTTTTGGCGAAGCAGTCTCCAATTTTTTGGCTATGCAAATCTTCTTGTTTTCGCTGTTCTTGTCTTTCCTCTGTCATGCCAAGACAAAAAACGTCATAAATCACCAGCAGAAAAGGCTTACGTGTCCTTTGGGGACCATCCTCTCGCCGTACTTGACCACTCCAGCGGCCAGAACCAACATAGCGGCACGGGCAAAGGTCGCCTTGCCTGCTTTGATGTACTTGTACAGCACATACACGGTGGTGGCGACCTGCAGAAACATATTCAGCAGGTGGCGCCGCCAGAGTCCATTGTCCTCCAGGGAGTATGCGGTGATGGTGTCTTGGCCGCCGAGGTGCAGGAGGAGGAATGGCGCCCAGAACGCCACTCGCCGGACGATTTCTTCGACAACGACGAGGACATGTGCCCCAGAGCGTACGTCGCAACAACATCGGCAAATAGATACACCAACCAGAGGAGGGACCTGAGAACTGAAGAGACGGTGTAGCGGCGGATCCCAGCAAAGAAGAAGAGGATAACCTGCAGACTGAAGCTGAGAACAACAACAGCTTGGATCTCCCACTCATTCCACAGTTCCAGCAAATACTGCATCATCGTATAAATATACTGCAAGCAACGAATTAAATATAAATATACTGCATATACATATCTATTTGAAAATGAAATATGTCACAGTATATACAGCTTGGAGAAATAGTAGTACACGCGCGAATGAATAAATGCATACATGTGAGTGAGCTAGATTCGGCTTACGGCAGCAAAGCTACAACACAGAAACGCACAAAATTGCTACATACTCCCTCCGTCTGAAAATACTTGTCATCAAAATGGATAAAAAGTGATGTATCTCAAACTAAAATACGTCTAGATACATCCTCTTTTATTTTCCAGACAGAGGGAGGGAGAACTCAAGAGTGGTAAGGAAGAATGGGAGGATCCGAGAGTCGTATGCATATGCTTATATAACCTAAAACAAACCACTCAGATCCGGTTATTCCGTTCCGAATAACAAGTTGAGTAGCCTGCGTGGGTATCTTTGCTATTTTTTCGACATCTATTCCCTATCTTTTTAAAGCGATTCTTATAAGATTCTCCAACAACTGTTCCCTACATTTTTCTTTCTTACTATATCTCAAGACTCTGGTTGACTTCGGCGGTGAGATGCAAACTACCGAACGATGCTTTGATGTAAAGGGATGGTTGTGTAGCAGCGGCGGTCAGACATCTCGCATGTAGCTACTCGGATCACAGAAAAGTGGCGCCAATGGTGGTGCCACTCGAGCACCTGGTCTCGAGCTTCAAGGTGAAAGCCTAGGTCCGTTTGATGTTTTTACGATGTTAACTTGTTAAAGGCATTGCTTGAATATGTTCGGACTGGTTCTTCAGGGTAAAAACCTAGATTCAAGCCTTAGGTGGTTGGATCTGGTGATGGCAGTGATCGAGTGTTAGTCCCTTCCCGAAGGCGTTTTTCTATTGAAGAATATCATCGGTCATGTGGCGTCATGAGATTGTTGGTGCTGATATGGTCATGCTTGTAGTTTGCCTATCACGGATATGATCGTTTTTCCCCTTATTGAGCATAGCTTTGGTCTTGTATACTTTGCTATTTGCCGCCGTATTTGCGTGTGTGTGTGTTGATTTTGGATGTGTTATGCAGATGACGGGTGTGTGCTTTTTGTGTTTGTTTCTTCTTGATGCTTTATTTTGAGCTAATAAAACTAACACTTTGTCGAAAAATTATCTCGAAACAAGTTTTGGTCGTGCTCTATTTAGGGTGTGTTCAGTTCGAGGAACGAAGCGGAACGTAATGGGTCGGACCCGTCCCTGGAGGTCGTTCTCGTGTTTGGTTGGAAAACGGAATGGAACGCACTGGTTCTCAGGAGAAGAATATTCCTGCTATATGCCGAACCAAGTAGTTCCTCCAAATCGAGCGGACGACGCGGAACGCCTCGCTTGCCCACGACCTCGGGTCGCCTCTCTCTGTCTCCCTCAATGGCAACCCACGGATCTCTGCCCCTCTCTCTCTTCCCTCTGACCTCATACCCTGCCGGAGTTTCCTCGTCGGTGGAGGAGACCGCCGGCCGCCGGAACGCAGAAGACGCGGGCGCCGTGTCCTCGTTCGTTGCGCCGGCCGTGTCAAGCCGGCGGAGACCGGGGAGGTCACGCTGCCGCAGCCCTTGGTGGCAGTCCGGGAAGCGTCGTGCCGCCTCGCTTGACAGAGCAGCCGCTCCCAGCATCGGCTGTTGGCCGCGCTTGAGCACGCCGGGATCTTGTAGGTGCCTATTATCGATCTTGTAGCACGTTGGGATCTTGTGTTGTGTTGGGTGGCTGCTGTTGATCTTGTAGCATGAGTCCGACATTATCTTCTCTGGTTCTCCGCGATTTGTTTTTGACGAAGCATGCTCAATTCTTCAGTTCCTGAATCGTTGATGCTCACACGCCTTTGTTGCATGGATGGATGGATGATTACTTTGTTCAGTGATTTTTGTTTGATTGAAATTCAACAGAATTCAAGGTGAGATGAATAAATCAATTCCATTCCATCTCTCATACCAAACAATGAAACGTAACCATTCCATTCTTTCAAATTGTGTCTACTAAACACAAGAATGGAACCGACCCATTTTAGTGAAATGGAACCATGACATTCCATTACACTTCGTTCCCGAACCAAACACACCCTTATAAAACAACAATGAAACAAAATATACTGCCGAAGGATATAAGATCATGAGGTAACACTGATATAGTGCCGATCCTAGAATTACTAGATCATGTGCAATGCACGCGACTACGCTACCAAACGAAAACATGAGAAGAATTAAGTACAACGCCTTGTTATGCCTTATAAGACCTAAGCTCCACGACAACGCTTCGTGAGGGAGAACGGCACAAAGTGTTCCGTTTTCGAGTCCGAAGAGGACAAGGGTCTTCATCTGGAACCCTGCCACGTGGAGGAGCACCATGACGATGTCTTCAGGACGAGACCGGCGCCCGCGAGCGTCACTGTCGTCGACGACAAAGCGCAGAGCTTTCGCTTGGCAGCTCCCCCATGCTACCACGAGGTCTACAAGGCAAGCGTGATGAGTCGAGATCCCGAGGTTCGAATCGGGGCGCCACCACTGCCAATGGCAGAGAGTGTGCCCGAGCAACCCGCTGCTACACCTTGGGCCGTCCACACGACCAAGATGGGAAGCCACCACCACCGCCATAGTACCCGCCAGAGAGCCAACCATGCAGACCACCATCCGAAGCCACCACCCTGGCATCCATGTCCAAGACACCACCAACCGTTCGCATCACGTTGCACCAACCAGGGAAGGAAGAGCACAAGGCGTCTCATTTTACTCCTAGCCCGACATAAGTCATAGAATTTGGGTCGACGTCTCCACGGTAAGAGGCATCCACATACACGTCCCCATCCATTCCCGGTAGACCATGGGAGACACAACCCCGCGACTATCAATGACCGTCGTCGAGCAAGCTCAGACGACGCCATGCATGTGGCCGCCAGCGCCAATCTGCCCGATATAAGAGCGGTGCCCTAACCACCACCATCACCCACTGTGCCCCTGAGGAGAAAGAAGTCACCGCCCATGAGCACTACCCGGACCGCGCCCAACCTCGCCTACCCGAAGTGAGAGCCTCGATCCGCCCCGGGACCAAATCCAGCCGGCCCGAGCACAACCCTAGGCCAAAGGCACCTCCGACGCATGACCAAGCCGCGTGCCGCCGGCCTGGGACTAGGTGAAGAAAGGTCGCCTCCACCACCCGCACCGTACCGTCGAACGCCAACCGCCACCAACAGAGCCGCCATGACCGGTCCAACGACCTGTGCAACCACCATCATCGGATCTCCCAACACGACTTCATGAGGGCCGGAATAGGGCAGAGCCGCAACAGAGCAGCCGCCATGGAGAAACATCCCTGACCGCCGCCGGTGGAAGCCCCCCATGCCACCTACAACACAGGCGATCAGTTCTGGCATAACCAGATCGGGCCGCCGCAGCCACAGGCGCATCACGCGAGCAGCCCACCACATCGAGGCAGGAGCCAACACGAGCGCCCTACATGCACGCAGCCTCGTCGCCGGAGCACGCCACCACGCCCCACCGCCAGCGTGCTGCCACCGCACGAAGCAACCGGCCCATGTCTAGCCACCACCGCCCAAGGTGACAATAGACCCCGCCGGGGCGCGCCAACGGGTAGCCCGGCGATGCTATGGATGGCCTTCCGGTCGCTCACGGGAGCGTTGCGGGAGGGGTGGGAGGAGATTTTTTTTCATGGTGGTTCTTTTTTCTTGCTATATCACTTCTCTTTATTAGAAATCGTTTGAGATTTTTCCTATGTCAAAGCCAGTTCCGTAACATGTTCTACTGGGTGGAAGTGCAAAGGTTTTTTTTTTCTTGAATCAACCTAAATACATATACATACATACATACATATTGAAATTATGTCACTGTATATACTGCTTAAAGAAATAGTAGTACACCCGGTAATGAATAAATGCATACCTGTTAGTGAGCTAGATCCGGCTTATGGAAGCAAAAGCTGAGCACAGAAGCGCACGAAATTGCTAGGTAGGAGGGAGAGCTCAGGAGTGGTAAGAAGAATGAGAGGATCCGAGAGTATGCATATGCTTATATAACCTAAAACAAACCACCCAGATCCGGTTATTCCGTTCCGAGTAACAAGTTGAGTAGCCTGCGCGAGCATCTTTGTTATTTTTATGACAGCTGTTTCCTATTTTTTAAAGCGATTCTTTATAAGATTCTCTGACAGCTGTTTCCTATCTTTTTCTTTCTTGCTATATCTCCAAACTCGGTGGTTGACTTCAGCATGGTGAGATGCATACGACTGATGATGCCTTGATGCAAAGGGGTGGTTGTGTAGCGGCGGCGGTCAAACATCGCATGTAGCTACTGGGATCGCAGAAAAGTGGTGGCGATAACACAAAAGTGGCGTCAATGATGGTGCCACTCGAACATCCGGTCTTGAGCTTCGGGTTGAAAGCCTAGGTCCATTTGTACCTCGCAATGGCGATGTTTTTACGTCGTTAACTTGTTGAAGGCATTGCTCGGATATGTTCGGACTGGTTCTTCAGGGTGAAAACCTGATTCTAGCCTTGGGTGGTTGGATCTGGTGATGGCGGTGATCGAGTGTGACTCCCTTCCAGAAGACATTGCTATTAAAAAATATCATCAGCCGTGTGGTGGCGAGAGATTGTTGGTGCTGATATGATCATGCTTTTAGTTTGTCGATCATGGATATAATCGTTTTTTCCCCTTACTTGAGCATAGCTTTGGTCTTGTATCATTTGCTCTCTCCCGCCATATTTTTCTGTGTGTGGATTCTGGATGTGTTGTGTACACGACGGATGTGCGCTCTTTGTGTTGGTATATTCTTGATGCTTTATTTTGAGCTAATAAAACTAACCCTTTGTCCAAAAAATATCTCGAAACAAGTTTTCTTCGTGCTTTATATATAAAACAACAACAAAACAAAGTACAAGGCCAAACGATATAAGATGGTGAGGTAACCCTCATATAATGCCGATCCTAGAATTACCGGATCACGTGGAATGCACACGACTATGCTACCAAACGAAAACATAGAAAGAATTAAGTACAACACCTTGTTATGCCTTATAAGACCTAAGCTCCAAGACAACGCTCTCATGAGGGAGAACGGTGCAAAGTGTCACCATTTCCGAGTGCGAAGAAGACAAGGGTCTTCACCCGGAACCCAGCCACATGGAGGAGCACCATGACGATGTCTTCAGGACGAGAGCGGCGCCCGCGAGCGTCACTAGCGTCGATGACAAAGCACAGAGCTTTCGCTTGGAAGCTCCCCCATGCTACCACGAGGTCTACAAGGCAAGCGCGATGAGTCGAGATCCCCAGGCTCGAATCGGGGCGCCACCACTGTCAATGGCGGAGAGTGTGCCCGAGCAACCCGCCGCTACACCTCTCGCCGTCCACGACCAAGATGGGAAGCCACCACCACCGCCATGGTACCCACCGGAGAGCCAACCATGCGGACCGCCATCCGAAGCTGCCGCCCTGACATCCATGTCCGAGACACCACCAACCGTCCACATCATGTTGCACCAACCACGGAAGGAAGAGTAAAAGGCGTCTCCTTTTACTCCTAGCCCGACATAAGTCACAAAATTTGGGTCGACGTCTCCGCGCGGTAAGAGGCATCCACACCCGCGTCCCCGTCCATTCCAGGTAAACCAGGGGAGACACAACCCAGCGACTACCGACGAGCGTTGTCGAGCAAGCTCACACAACGCCATGCCCATGGCCGCCGGCGCCAATCTGCCCGATATAAAAGCGGTGCCCCTGTCCACCACTATCGCCCACTGTGCCCATGAGGAGAAAGAAGTTACCGCCCATGAGCACCACCCGGACTGCGCCCAACCTCGCCTACCCGAAGTCAAAGCCCCAACCCCCTCGGGACCAAATCCAGCTTGCCCGAGCGTGAGCCCTAGGCCAAAGCCACCTCCGCCACATGACCAAGTCGTGTGTCGCCGACCTGCAGGGACTAGGAGAAGAAAGGTCGCATCCACCACTCGCACCGTACCGTCGAATGCCAACCGCCGGCAACAGAACCGCCACGGCCGGTCCAGTGACTTGTGCAACCACCAACATCAGATCTCCCAACACGGCGTCATGAGGGCCGGAACATGGCAGCGCCGCAACAGAGCAGCCGCCATGGAGTAACATCCCTGACCACCGCCGGTGGAAGCCCCCCATGCCACCTGCAACACAGGCTATCGGATCTGGCCTAACCAGATCTGGCTACCGCAGCCACAGGCGCATCACGCGAGCAGCCCACCACATCGAGGTAGGAGCCAGCACGAGCATCCTACATGCAGGCAGCCTCGTTGCCGGAGCACACCACCACGCCATCGCGCCCCACCGCACAAAGCAGCCCGCCCATGCCTAGCCACCACCGCCCAAGGTGAGAACAGACCCCCGCCGGGCGCGCTAATGGGTAGGCCGGCGATGCTATGGATGGCCCTCCTGGTCGCTCGCGGGAGCGTTGCTGGAGGGGTGGGAGGGGATTTCTTCATGGCGGTGGTTCTTTTTTCTTGCTATATCACTTCTCTTTATCAGAATACGTTTGAGATTTTTCCTATGTCAAAGTCAGTTCAGTAAGATGTTCTACTTGGTGGAAGTGCAACGTTTTTTTTGCTTGAATCAACCTAAACATAAGAAAATTAAACCAACTTACACTTTGGTATTTTGTTGTCCCCCCGAAACAAGTGTTGTACTTTTTTTTTTTTTTGAAAAAACGCTCAGATCTATTAACCAAACCAGCAAGTACAAACACTCCTGAAAAGATAAAATTACATCAGAGTCCCTGTGGCTTGACTGTCTTCATCGTTCCGAACGGGTCGATGGCGCACCAATGCTAGCATGCCGTTATCGCAGACGGGAGGTCATCAAGGCAGCGCCCTACAGAAGAAACCATCACAGCTGGAATATCAAAGAGTCAAACCACCATTATTTCTCATGTTGCTCACCTATCACCGGACGCTGCACCGATGTGATGGAGCAGACCATCGGGCAGAACTACCAGTAGGAAAATACGCCGTCAAGCCATTGAAGTCTTCGTAGACGACACTGTCGAGATGGGGATACTCGATGGGACCTTATTATTCGTTGGATCGGCGGCACCGCCAACACCAACGACGCGCCGCCAGAAAAGACTTTACTGAGTGCCACCTCTGTAAGGGGCCTAAGCGACGAACAGTGGAAACCTACTTAAAAGCACAGATCGTGGAAAGCTACAACTCCATCCAGAAGATCAGTGCCTCCATGCAATCCCACACCGGCAGAGCCCGTAGGGGAGGAGGGGTCGGCGACCTACCGACGGAGGAGAGGTGGCGGCATGGTGCGCCTGGATATCGCCTCTCTTAGGGATTGGAGAGGAACGGTGGGGGGAAATTGCCTTTTAAGCGTTGTACATCTTTGAACTATTATAATTTTATTACCTCGTTAAACATGCAGTATCAATGTTTCTTTCTCTCCGTTAATTAATGTGAGAACGGCTGAAGTTTCAGTTTAATCTTTACGGTATCATGTTTATTTAGAGCACCAATGCAATTTTGATGGTGCAATTTTATTTGAAATACACAAGGAATTTTGTGTGAGAAATATAGAGTATAAAAAGAGAAGGTAACCCCTAGTCAGATTTTATCTAAACTAAAAAGCCCCAGTGAAGCAAGTGAAACTTATTACAACATCAGTGTGCAATTTTTCACTTTGTACGTTATGTATGGAGTGATTGCGATTTGAGCAACATTAAACCGAACAACCTAGACATCCCACGTGCCATGAAGTGTTGTTCAACACCGTATGCATATATCTTCAACGCTCTGATGGTCTCAAACAAACAATCTCTGGTTCACATGTACACATGTGGTCCATTGTATTCCAGTGGGAATCCCGTGACCAAGTTGACCTACAAAAACGATGAACGGGGACAAGTGGTACAGATGACAGATGGGTTTACTTCATTTCTAAAAGGGACTTGGGTCCTGTGGATCTGTTTACTAGGTCCTTCCATATTATATGGCGTGCCATTTGATTGCATCGCGCTCAATCATGGGAGGAAAAAAGGATCCATCGGTCGGGTTTTTAAACGAAAACTACTCATGCATCGAATGTGCATATGTACTAGGTAGGCTGTTGGGAGGCGAATACAATGCATATGAGATGCACTAGCAGACTAGCTCCAGCTGAAACCCATGAGGCGCCCATGAGAGCGTTGAAGATTTGACCTTTTCTTTTTCTTTCTCTTTTTTGGGGGGAAGATCACAAGAGACATGTTAGTAGTGATAGATACAGTGACGACCCACAATAAATTTCTATGAAAGGGGGTTGCGGAAGTTAAGCTGCTGACTGTGTCCTCCCACGAGTAATTTTTAGACAAGTTTCAACAATTTTCAAGTAATTTTTAGATGTATATTTGGTGTACTATAGCTAGCTGCATGCATGAATGCAGGCTTATCACTGAGCTAGATTGGACTTATGATAGCAAGCTTAAGCTGTAACACAGAACAACAACAAAATTGAAAGGGCCGGGGGGGAGGGCTCAGGAGAAGTACAAGAACTGGAGGATCGGGTGTATGCATATCCATATACTCATGCATGCAACAGACCAGCCAGATCCGGTTCTTCCATTCCAAGTAACAAGTTGAGTGTACTGCATCTCTTTACATGTAATTCTAGAGAGATTCTTTCTCCAACAGGTGTGTACTGCATCTTTTTTCCTCCAACGCTCTCATGGGTTCCAATCTGGATGCGCTTTATTTTTATTTTGTCACTACACAATAATTGTTTGTTTTTACATGTAATTTTAGAGAGATTCTTTCTCCAGGAGGTGTGAACTGCATCTTTTTTCCTCCAACGCTCTCATGGGTTTCCATCTGGTTGGCACATGTACATGTCATCCACCGTATTCCAGTCCAAAACCTGTTAACCAAGTTGGCATACAAGTAGGAATGATAAACGGGGGACATGTACACATGACAGGTGAGTTTACTTCATTTCAAATAGAGACCTCGATCCTACGGATTCCTTTACTTGGTCCTTCCATATTCTATGTGTGCAGTTGATTGCGTCCATTGGGAGTCGGGGTTTTTAATGAGGCTTTAACGTAAGACATCGGAAGTTGGGCTGCACCAAGTGTCCATGTGTACTATGTACTCCTATTGTTTTCTAACGGCAACTTGATTATGGACTGGAATATGGTGGATGTGACCTGCGCTACGTACCCCCACCTGCAACCAGGGAAAAAAAGGTCCATCTGAAACCTATGAGAGCGTTGAAGATGAGACATGTTAGTGATAGATACTGACAAACCTTGAATTAACTTCAATGGAAGGGACCATCTGAAAGTTTAGCTGCAGATTTTGGAGCTCCACTGGAAATGTGCTCACGAGAATTTAGAACCAATAGTACGCCACTTGGTTGTGTAATTAAGTTTGCTCCTACCTATTCAATACAACAAGGTACAAAGCTTTTGCGTTTCCGAGAGAGAGAAAAGGTACGCCGTGCAACCGTACTGAGGATTGTTTTCGACAAAGGGTTAAGTTCGTTTTCGCACCTGCGAGCGGAGCAGCCAGCAGCAGTTGATATTATTTGTTGTGCATCCTGGCTGGTTTACCTGAATTCACATGTGAGGCACGAAACATTAGACTTAGGGGTACAGAACTTTGTTATTTTATATATTACACTGCTGCTACATCAAAATCTTACCTGCACTGTAATCTTACAACAGACGTTTACATTCGTTCGAACAATGGCGAGTTATAGTGGCTACTAATAAACTCGTACTACTGGATCATGCACGCACACTGTCAGAATGCCTTCTTTTCTTGTTTTTGCTACTGTGGCATTGCTTCTTTGACTGCTCCATCGATGGCCCGGTTCAGTGCGAGAAAAGGCATAACCAAAGCGCCTACCAAGAAATAGGACTGAGACATGAATATTAAGGAGACAGGAAAAGCAAAGTTCAAATACCGAACAGTCAAAGAGAACCATACCTCAGAAGGATCTTCATTAGGTTTGTCATTTCAGAATTAAGGTACAAACAGAAAAAACAACTTCACTCCCACTTAATCCAAGCAATGCAAGCAAAAAAATAAGTCCTCGGCCTTTCCCCTGGTTCTAGTCACCCCACTTCAGAAGACGAACTTTGGTAATCCACATTCAAGAGGGCAATTAAATTAAAAAATATTGGAAGTAACTAACATTCAAGCTTGTACTGTTATAAACGTGTTGTCTAAAATTTACTGGAAGGAACTGAAGGAGCAGTATTGTTTTTATTGTTTTCTTTTGAGGACAGAAAAGTAGAAATACCTCTGCTGGACCCCTCAAGCAATTGAAGGGATCAGTGCCGTTGCCTACACATGGCCCATGACTCCAAATTCCTAAACCACAATTATTTGCTTCCAGAGACCGTTTTCAGAGAAGCTAACTTTATTTCTCACGGTATGGAAGTGATTTATCTTCCAGGTTTGCAGGCGGATCATACATGGCTTCTCTTAAACACTTCTGCTTCGGTACACCCCCCTTAAACACATCAAGGGCTGAGATTCACCCATACCCCTTCGCTGCCAGGGGCACGATCGTCTTATGTAAAAAATATTGCCCCCGCGCGTCCGCGGCGATACCCCCGCGCGCCTGTGTATGCGCGGCTGCGGGACGAGCCGAGCGGCTTGGCAGAGCGAGCCGAGCCGAGCAGTTGGGAGCCCTGATGTCGTGTTTTTTTTTAAGTCGGCGTTGACCGGTGGGGCGTACGTGTGGACGTGGCGCGCGCGGCCGTATCGTCATGTGATAACTGCATTGCAGTAATGGCGGCGTGCATGCAGGCGCCGACTGCTCGCGGGCCCTCCACTGCCGAGCGTGCGGCGACCGGGCGCCTGCCGCCCGCCTTCCGCCTCGGGCCGGCAGTAGACGCGACCGGTCGGCTGCCGCCACTGCGTCGACCGCCCGCCCGCCTTCAGACGCCACCGACGCGTCGACTGCCGCGCCTTCTCACGCCGCCTCGCCTGCCGCGCCGCGCCTTCTCACGCCGCCTCGCCTGCCGCGCCGCGGCTTCTCACGCCGCCTCGCCTGCCGCGCCGCGCCTTCACACGGCACCGCTGTCGCGCGTGCCGCCAGCCGGCCGCCTCTCCCTCGGGGCGCGCGCCACCGACGGCTCGCCCGCCCACCTCCCTCCCCCGCCTTCTATAAAAAGAGCGCGCCATGCCGTGCCATTTCCCTCGCCCCGCCCATCTCTCTTCCTCTCCTCGCCCGCCCATCTCCCTCTCCTCGCCGGCAATGTCTTCCAGCGACTCCGACGAGGGCGCGTGGCCGACCGGCGTCTGGCCGCTGAGCCTCACCATCGCCGACACGGAGCTAATGGCCCGGTGCGGCGTGTTGGTGACGCCGGCAGCGAAGGTGCCGGGGCCATGGCGGATCGGGGCGAACGGCATCCCCACCATGGGACCGCCGCCGACGAGGGAGCAGCTCCGCGAGTTCCCGGGCGGCCGGTACAACCGGAGGGCCCGGCGCAGGTTCTGGCGCGGGAAGAACTTCGACATCGTCCTCGGCGCGTTCAGGGACGCGGCGGCCGGACGCATCGTCGGGGACATTACCGGCGAGGCCGGCACTTCCCGCCGTCGCCGCCGCGGCCCACCTCCAGCCGGCCCCACTGCCCCGGCACAGCAGGCGCCCCCTGCGCCGGTGCTGGTCGACATCCCGCCGGCGCAGGCCGCCCTCGCGCAAGACGGAGACCCCGACGACACGCCGGGGCTACTTGCGGCGCTGGCCCGGTCGGCAGAGGAGGCGGCGGCGGCGGCCACTCGTGAGGAACGAGAGCGGCTGGCGGCCATAGCGGCGGTGCAGGAGCAGCAGGCGCGGGAAGACAACTGGTGGGATTTTAGCAGCGACGACGACGACGACGATAATGGCGGCGACGGCGGCGAAGGAGAGGCAGGCAGTATGGCGCCGGTCGTCGACCTCACCGGCGGCAGCGACGACGAGTAGCTTAGTTTAGGGTTATGTAATAGGAGTGCTCGGTTATGTTTAGGGTTATGTAAAATATTTTGAATTATGAATGAACTTCGAATGGTTTATCTAAAAAAATTCCGGATGTTTAATTTGATGTTAGTCATGCAACTTAAAAAAATAAACGGAAACATGAATTTGAACGGTACGAGACGATACTCGACACACAAATTGTAGAAAAATCAGTCGCAAAATGCATGCATGGGTCATGCATGCACAGCAAAAACATAAAAATTATAAAAAAATCTTGAAGCGATAAAAAATATTTAAAACGTGGCATGCATCCTACTGATGATGGTGGAACACTATAAACAAAATTATTGAAGGCAAAAAAAAATAGTGATGCAAAAAAAAAAGTCCACCTGTGCTTGCACGCCGCAACTGCGCTTAATCGGTCCGGCCCGATCAAGCTGGGTGGCGAAAGGGCCGGCCTTTCGGCACAGATACAGCCTGCAGCACAGGCCAACGGGACAGTGGCGGGGCGGGGCGGGAATCAGGGGAGTTCGAATAGGTGGTCGGAGCTCGGTATATAAGCCGGTGGCGGCGGCGTTCGGCGGGCGAGGTGGGACTAAACTTTAGTCCTCACCCCCGCCGACCCTGCCCCCGCACCGCGCGCACACTTAATGGGCCGGCCCAGGAGCGCCATCGCGCACGGTCGTTCGGCGGGCGAGGTGGGACTAAACTTTAGTCCTCACCCCCGCCGACCCTGCCCCCGCACCGCGCGCAGAGTCAATGGGCCGGCCCACGCGCGCCGTCGCGCACTGTCACTGTGCCGGCCAATGCACGCTGTCGAAGGCTTTTTTGTTTTTTGTTTTAAAAATAATATTAATAAAAATCCATNCCCACGCGCGCCGTCGCGCACTGTCACTGTGCCGGCCAATGCACGCTGTCGAAGGCTTTTTTGTTTTTTGTTTTAAAAATAATATTAATAAAAATCCATACGTAATATAGAATTGCTAACTATATTTATTATAATAATAATGAGTTGTTTATTAAAATTTATACAAAAAACTAATGAGTTTTTTATAATTAATTGCTAAAACAATAATGAGTTTTTTGATAATTAATTCATAATGAGTTTTTTTGTAATGAATATTTTAATCAGTTATTTCTTTCAATTAGTAATTACATTTTTAATATTTATGTAATGTTAATAAATGTCTAAATAATATTTAAAATATATGCAAAGTTTAGTACTGTAATGTGTTGCATTAACGGCTAAATGTGTTTACATAATAATAATGCGTTGTTTTTTTTAATTTATAAGTAAGAATAATGAGTTTTTTATTACAATTTATAGGTAAAAATAATCAATATTTTTTTAATTTTTTATGAGTTTTGTGTAAATGCCTAACATTTTGCAGCTTACTAAAAATTATTAATCAGTTTTTTTGTAGATTAGTAATTACGTTTTTAATATTTTTGTAATGTTAATTAACGTCTCAAAATACTTAACATATATGCAAAGTTTAGTACTGCAATGTGTTGCATTAATGGCTAAGTGTTTATACATAATAACAATGTGTTGTTTTTTATAACTTATAAGTAAGAATAATGAGTTTTTGTATTACAATTTATAGGTAAAAATAATTAGTTTATATTTTGAAAGGCATAAATCTTGTTAACAATTGTACAATACATAGGGCTTTTCATTATTGGAAAACCCTAGAAAATGCGCCGAGCGCTGGAAAAAA
>LR880972.1:979587175-979614358 GCA_904067115.1 Aegilops sharonensis
ATATGCAAAGTTTAGTACTGCAATGTGTTGCATTAATGGCTAAGTGTTTATACATAATAACAATGTGTTGTTTTTTATAACTTATAAGTAAGAATAATGAGTTTTTGTATTACAATTTATAGGTAAAAATAATCAGTTTATATTTTGAAAGGCATAAATCTTGTTAACAATTGTACAATACATAGGGCTTTTCATTATTGGAAAACCCTAGAAAATGCGCCGAGCGCTGGAAAAAAACGTGAATTAGCGTGGGTGCTGTGGATGGTGATGGCAACGTGTGGAAAAAGTGTCGTGACGTTTGACGGAGAAGAAAAAAAATCGTAGTTGGGGACCCCCTCCCCGGCAGACCGAGAGGTAGGTGGTTGCACTGGGGCTACGTGATGGCATGCATGCAATTGCACCAAAGTGTGCGTACATGTGGGCACGGCCAACGTAGGCCCCCACGCAAGGTTGGAACGAAAACAGACACAAAACGGACGTTGCGTCACGTCCGGGCAGTGTTTTTGCGATTTTCGACCTGGAAAACCCTAGAAAATGCGCCGAGCGCCGGAAAAATACGCGAATTGGCGTGGGTGCTCTGGATGGTGATGGCAACGTGTGGAAAAAGTGTCGTGACGTTTGACGGAGAAGAAAAAACCGTAGTTGGGAACCCCCTCCCCGGCAGACCGAGAGGTAGGTGGTTGCACTGGGGCTACATGATGGCATGCATGCAATTGCACCAAAGTGTGCGTACATGTGGGCACGGCCAAAGTAGGCCCCTACGCAAGGTTGGAACGAAAACGGACACAAAACGGACGTTGCGTCACGTCCAGGCAGTGTTTTTGCGATTTTCGACCTGGAAAACCCTAGAAAATGCGCCGAGCGCTGGAAAAATACGCGAATTGGCGTGGGTGCTATGGATGGTGATGGCAACGTGTGGAAGAAAAAGTGTCGTGACGTTTGACGGAGTTAAAAAAAATCGTAGTTGGGAACCATATTTAAAAAAAATTGTTTTCCGTTTGAAGTTAAAAAATAAACAAAATGACAAAATAAACATATTTAATACTGTGATATGGCTCTACATAACTGCCCGGCAGTACACTGTCTGGCAGTGAACTGCCCGGCCAGTTAGGTAAAGTCACATCACAATATAAGATATGACCATGCATGGACTACCGGAGGCGGCTATATAAACTGGTGTGGACATCATTCGGCTGCCGAGGTGGGACTAAATTAGAATGGCTGCTGCATTGGCCGACACAGTGACAGTGCGCGACGGCGCGCGTGGGCCGTCCGATTGACTCTGCGCGCGGTGCGGGGGCAGGGTCGGCGGGGGTAAGGACTAAAGTTTAGTCCCACCTCGCCCGCCGAACGACTGTGCGCGATGGCGCTCCTGGGCCGGCCCATTAAGTGTGCGCGCGGTGCGGGGGCAGGGTCGGCGGGGGTGAGGACTAAATTTTAGTCCCACCTCGCCCGCCGAACGACGCCGCGACCGCCTTATATACCTGCCTCCCACGTCCCTTTCGAACTCCTCTGATTCCCGTCCCGTCCCGCCACTGCCCCGATTGGCTGTGCTGCAGGCCGTAGCTGGGCCGAAAGGCCGGCCCTTTCGCTGTCCGGCTTGATCGGGCCGGACCGATTACGCACAGTTGCGGCCTGCAACCACGTTGGGCTGTCTTTTTTTTTGCATCACTAATTTTTTTTTGCCTTCCATGAGTCACGGCGCGGGGGGAGGTGGGAGGGGCGCTTTTTTAGTCCCACCTCGCGCGTCCGGGGGTGTGGTATGTGCTGTTTTGACCTAATAAATTATTGAAAATTCATAAAGTAAAAAAAAACCACAAATAATAATGAGTTCTTTATTATACTTTATAATGAATATTATGGTTAGATATTATCATTTATAATGAATAATAATAATGAGTTATTCATTATACTTTATAATGAATAATAATAATGAGTTATTCATTATACTTTATAATGAATAATAATAATGAGTTATTCATTATACTTTATAATGAATAATAATAATGAGTTCTTTATAATTAATTAGTAAAACAATATTGAGTTCTTCATATCAGATCAGTGCCGGTTGTGTTGGTGGTACGAGGTGGCATGCACGAAACGTAACCCAAGTTTGGGAGGCAGTGGGCATGCCCACCTTAGGGCACCACGCAAAAGTTGAACGAATTCGGACACCATACGCACGTTGCGTCACGCCCGGTCAGTGTTTTCGGTGCGATTCACGAAGAAAATCATAGGAAATTCATACGGTGCCGGAAAATTATGAAAACTTGCACGCATGATGGACCTGGCGATGGGTGCGTGTCCAAAAAGTTTGGGGTCCACCGGCTGAGTCAGAAAAGAGAACGCAGTACCTGGCTGACATGGGCCATATCAGATCAGTGCCGGTTGTGTTGGTGGTACGAGGTGGCATGCACGAAACGTAACCCAAGTTTGGGAGGCAGTGGGCAAGCCCACCTTAGGGCCCCACGCAAAAGTTGAACGAATTCGGACACCATACGCACGTTGCGTCACGCCCGGTCAGTGTTTTCGGTGCGATTCACGAAGAAAATCATAGGAAATTCATACGGTCCATGTGAANGGAAATTCATACGGTGCCGGAAAATTATGAAAACTTGCACGCATGATGGACCTGGCGATGGGTGCGTGTCCAAAAAGTTTGGGGTCCACCGGCTGAGTCAGAAAAGAGAACGCAGTACCTGGCTGACATGGGCCATATCAGATCAGTGCCGGTTGTGTTGGTGGTACGAGGTGGCATGCACGAAACGTAACCCAAGTTTGGGAGGCAGTGGGCAAGCCCACCTTAGGGCCCCACGCAAAAGTTGAACGAATTCGGACACCATACGCACGTTGCGTCACGCCCGGTCAGTGTTTTCGGTGCGATTCACGAAGAAAATCATAGGAAATTCATACGGTGCCGGAAAATTATGAAAACTTGCACGCATGATGGACCTGGCGATGGGTGCGTGTCCAAAAAGTTTGGGGTCCACCGGCTGAGTCAGAAAAGAGAACGCAGTACCTGGCTGACATGGGCCATATCAGATCAGTGCCGGTTGTGTTGGTGGTACGAGGTGGCATGCACGAAACGTAACCCAAGTTTGGGAGGCAGTGGGCAAGCCCACCTTAGGGCCCCACGCAAAAGTTGAACGAATTCGGACACCATACGCACGTTGCGTCACGCCCGGTCAGTGTTTTCGGTGCGATTCACGAAGAAAATCATAGGAAATTCATACGGTGCCGGAAAATTATGAAAACTTGCACGCATGATGGACCTGGCGATGGGTGCGTGTCCAAAAAGTTTGGGGTCCACCGGCTGAGTCAGAAAAGAGAACGCAGTACCTGGCTGACATGGGCCATATCAGATCAGTGCCGGTTGTGTTGGTGGTACGAGGTGGCATGCACGAAACGTAACCCAAGTTTGGGAGGCAGTGGGCAAGCCCACCTTAGGGCCCCACGCAAAAGTTGAACGAATTCGGACACCATACGCACGTTGCGTCACGCCCGGTCAGTGTTTTCGGTGCGATTCACGAAGAAAATCATAGGAAATTCATACGGTCCATGTGAACTTTTTGAAATGGTTGCATTAAAAAATGCATGAATAATATCTGAGGTTAAAAAAACATCGAAGATAATGGCTCTCTTTTTGAAGAATATGCATGATCCATGTGAACTTTCACAAGCTCTAAGCAGGTGAAGACTCACATCGATCCTGCATATCCTCCAAATAGAGTCCCACGAGCTGAGATGTTTGTGCATTGACTAAAAGAAAACTATATAAAGGAGTCAACGGCGCGCCGGCTTAGCGATGTGGTATTAAACTACAGTGCATGTTTTTAATAAATGCATCGTGGGCCAGCCGGCGGTAGTTTCACGGGACGGGCCAAGTGGCCCACTATGGCGTGACCACGTCGATGATACCGTACGTGCGTGCATGGCATGGAAACCAAGCCGCCATTACCTCGCCCCAATACCGCCTACCCACGCCGCCTCCACGCGCATCCTCACCCGTCCCCGATCGGACGGTCGCACCGCCGTGGCCGTCCAAACTCCCTTCCCTGCCGGCCTGACGGCGGCCATCTACGCGCGCGACTTGGATCTCAGGCCCGGCCGTGCCGTCTCGGCAAATTCGCCGGCACCCTAAACCCTAGGACGGGCCGTCGGCCAGCGCGCTCGTGTGGGCAGAGGGCGTGCGGCTGCCACGGCTAACCCACACCGGGTGGGGTTTGGCAACGGGGGCTGCCGGTGCTCGTCTAGACGCCGGAAGGTATGGTATTAAACCATATGTAATTTTATTTGAATCTCCTAACTAGTTAGATAACTGGCATCTTATTTAGAATGCAAGAATTGGGAGATGTGTACTGCTCGGTTGAGAAGTGGTGTGAATTGGTGGAAAAATTCACACCCAGACAGCGCATGATGCTACGTGGCACAAGTTTGGACTGTATGTTGAGAATTCCTTCCGTGAAAATGAGGAAAAATTTATTGGAATTTATGATTACAACATATGATAGTACTAGAAAGCGATTTATTATTCGACCAAATACAGACGGCATCAGTGTGCTTAATGAAGATGTTTACGACATATTCGGGCTACGTAACGAGGGTGATGATGTCAGTAGCATGATAGCAACAGTACAACTAGATGCCAAAAAAATTGTTCCGAATCGGTTTCTAGACAAAAGAACAGGCCTAATCCTCATCGATGAGTTGATAAAAAATATTGTTGACACTCGGTCATATGATGATGATTTTGTGAGAAGGGTCGTACTGGTTCTTATGGGTACAGTCTTAGCACCACAATCCACCAAATTTGTTCCTTATCGTTATTACAAAATGGTGGAGGACGTGAACGCTATCAAGTCATACAATTGGAACGATTTTACGTTGAGGGTGTGCATGGATGCTATTAAAAAATCGGTCGAAGATCTTGAAAAATTCAAGTGGCCTATCGGGAACTTGTCTCTTCTTCAGGTACAAGAAATTTGTAATAGTTGTATGTACATATATTTTTTATGTGATCTATGTGTCCGACTTGTTGTGTTTACTATCATGTAGTATATATACTGGGAAAAAGTTGAGCCAATTGGTGTGGATACATTTGATCCTTTGTCTCGTGAATACCCACTAATGGTTAACTGGCCAGAAACGGAAGGGAAAAAGAGAGACGACTATGACAACATGCACGGGCGTGGCACCGGCAATGTAAGTCAATAAGTATAGTCCTTATTGGTTGCAAATAGTAATTAACTATAGTTGTTATTTTATTTATTTATTTTTTTGTTGTACAGCTTGAAAATTGCGTTAGCCAAGAGTACAGACGTGCTAAGGTAGCACGTGAAGGGACTGTCCCAGATGAAGAAAAGAAGAAACCTAAACGGAAAGGTGGTGGCAGGAGTAGAAAGCCAAGCACGTCAGGGGTTTCATCGAACACGACTAACAGTATGGACCGTGTGATGACATACATAAAGCTGCTTCACAAGGAGGTTCTCAATATACCCGAAAGATGTGCACAGGTAATGTAGAAGTTATATTAAACATGTTAGTTGTTCAAATGCTGATCGTGTTTCATTTGTGTTTGTAGATGGTAATGGAAAAGTTGAACACGGAAGGTGTGCTGTACAAACCCAATAAGAGGGACAACAATGATGAATTTGTTAATGTACGTCAAGGAGTTGGGATGGAGAATGGCCAGTACAAGTCATCAAAATATTGGCCAGATATTGATTCACCTACCGACNGGGAAAAAGTTGAGCCAATTGGTGTGGATACATTTGATCCTTTGTCTCGTGAATACCCACTAATGGTTAACTGGCCAGAAACGGAAGGGAAAAAGAGAGACGACTATGACAACATGCACGGGCGTGGCACCGGCAATGTAAGTCAATAAGTATAGTCCTTATTGGTTGCAAATAGTAATTAACTATAGTTGTTATTTTATTTATTTATTTTTTTGTTGTACAACTTGAAAATTGCGTTAGCCAAGAGTACAGACGTGCTAAGGTAGCACGTGAAGGGACTGTCCCAGATGAAGAAAAGAAGAAACCTAAACGGAAAGGTGGTGGCAGGAGTAGAAAGCCAAGCACGTCAGGGGTTTCATCGAACACGACTAACAGTATGGACCGTGTGATGACATACATAAAGCTGCTTCACAAGGAGGTTCTCAATATACCCGAAAGATGTGCACAGGTAATGTAGAAGTTATATTAAACATGTTAGTTGTTCAAATGCTGATCGTGTTTCATTTGTGTTTGTAGATGGTAATGGAAAAGTTGAACACGGAAGGTGTGCTGTACAAACCCAATAAGAGGGACAACAATGATGAATTTGTTAATGTACGTCAAGGAGTTGGGATGGAGAATGGCCAGTACAAGTCATCAAAATATTGGCCAGATATTGATTCACCTACCGACGTGGAGCTAGTAACATCTTTCACGTGTTTCAATGATACGGACGTGCCCGTTGATGACACGGGTGCTCCGATGACGACACCGGGTAAAGGTGACGCTACTGATCCTTTCATTATACACGATAATGAAAAATCCCCATGTTCGTCATCAACTGTACGTACAAAAGAGTTTCCGTCTATGTCCCGAACCCCGCAAAATGCTGATATTTCTGATGAGTCTATGGGTGGTTTGTCACCAACAAAGTCTGAAGACATGTGTGAGAGTTTCCCGGCAAAGAGCAACATAGGTAATGGTGAAGGCAGTCAGGACAATGAAGGTAAACGCAAACGAAATCCGTCGAAATATTGTCAATCCCCGTACGACCTTCTCATTACCCGCAAGAAACGTGTTAAAAAAAGTAAGTCAAGTATTACTTTATAATTCATTCATGCTTTACGTAAATTTTTTATTATTTTTAACAACTGTACCTGCATTGTTTTAGATCTGTTTGCATCGTCACCATCTTCAATTCTGGCAAGTACTCTTAATATGACTCCGGATCACATAGAGGCAGCCAGAGTTTTTGTTGAGACTCTCGCATCGACTAAGAAGCATGCACACCGAACCATGGTCGATATGCCGCCACCAGATGGGGACATATGCACGCCAGCTATGCTTCACGATGTCCTGAAGTTTAAATGGTTGAATGACGCTGTAAGTATGACTTTGGTTTTAACAAGACTCTCATTTCAACTTCACAAGTTGATAGAATTTTTTTGTTTATGTATGCAGATAATCAATGCATATTGTAAACACCTACAACACCGTGATTTCTCTGACCGTTTCATATCAACAACGTGGTTCCCAAAATTTATGTTGAGTAGGGCTAGGGGAAAGACCAAGTCAATTAATGATTTAGAATCAGAACAAGTTACAAAGAAAGCAAAAGTCGTCGCAAGAGTAATGGATGAGTATTTCAGACGGGACAAGGTATTTCTTTCATATTTATTTGTTTTTGTTATTCATTGCTATTTAATTGCGCTAACATCATTTGATTACTATATAGGCGTATTTTCCTATGCACGTTAATGATAATCATTGGATAACCATAGTGATGCACACCGTCAAGGAGGAGTTTCAAGTTCTTGACTCAAATTCTAAAGGCGCAATTAGCCAAAGAATTCGCAATATGATTGGCACCCTGGTACGCTAAAATTTTCACACTCGCATTCAGAAAATTATTGAGTCATACGTTAAATTCTGGTTTGTTACTTTCTTTCAGAGATCTGAAATATCTAAGGATGTTATGGAGGCCAACTCTATTATTGAATCAAAAAAATTTCCAGATGTCTCATCGTGGCCAATTAATGAGTATAAAATGCCGGCACAACAAGATGGGTAAGTTAAATGAGTACATGATGCCGGCACAGCATGCTATATCCTAAGCTGATCACACATGTTTATTGCAGAGTGTCTTGTGGACTTTTTGTGATGTGGTGTATAAAATACTGGGACGGAGATCGCTGGACACATGAATTTGACCAGCAAGAGATTAATGAGTCAAGGCCACGTATTGTCGCGGAAATCATTTTTTCTGAGGTCAACAGATTAGACAAAGTGAAGATGAAAATTGTTAAAATCATGGAGAAGGAGTAGTTATTAGCATTGGTAGGGTTTTTGTCCCGTAGAAGGTTTCCCTACCGTTCTTGGATACTTTGATCGATTGTAATGCGACATGGCACTGGGATAGATTTCGACAATTTTCCACGTTTTATTTATTGCTTTCGTGAGACACTACACATTTAAATGCGTGTGGGCAAATAATATTTTTCTGTCATAAAATGTATCAGTTTGCCTCTGCCATATTACGGACATATTTGGTTCATGACTTAGCTAGCCACGCCAAAGGTGTGCTGTGCCTAAGGTGTGGCGCTTGTTTTAGCCGCCACACTTTGCTGTAGAAATTTGCCCCTAAATTTGCCCCTTTTGTTCCTACTCGCGGCGGTCATTTTTTATTAAAACATATGCCCGCCGTCCTGAGTTGGTGCGGTGAGGATAAAACCTGCACAATATCCCACGTCGATTCTGGTGGCAGCAGCGGCGCTGGATCTGACGAATATTCCAGGCCGTGCGGTGGACGCCCGCCGAGGCAGTTGCGGGCCCGCGCACTCCAGCTAGTGCGGGTTGGCGCCATTGGCAGTGCGCCACGCGCGGGTCTGCTGGCGCAGCACCCGGCCGACCGACAGGCGCGCACGTCTCGTCCCGCCCCAGCCAGCGGGCACATGCAACGATCCCGAGGGGGAATATGGCGATCTGTCGGCCCATAAACGACGTGCGTTGGGCGCGTCGGGCCTATCCTATTCATGCGCCACNGCCCCAGCCAGCGGGCACATGCAACGATCCCGAGGGGGAATATGGCGATCTGTCGGCCCATAAACGACGTGCGTTGGGCGCGTCGGGCCTATCCTATTCATGCGCCACCTCGCCCGCGGAGAGACGCGCCGACCCGCGTCTTCGCCTTCTCACAAGCTCGCAACAGAATATTAATGAATGCCCTGCTGTGCGCCGTGGCCTCCACGCTCGTGGCCAGAAGGTGTTGTAGTCTACTGTCTGTGCGCGCAGCCGGCCACGGCTGGGTTTTTTTTAAATGGTCACATACATTCATTAAAATTTAAAAATGTCCATAACTTGACTAAGCCATGACACCAGTAACACATTCATACAAATATAAGATGTTTCACACATAAAAATATAAATCGCATGTCTCATAACATTGAACAAGGTGGCATAAATATTATCTCAAAGTGCCATCTCTATTATTCTTAAACAAATAAACTGAAAGTGGTAATGACTTTCATTGAACAAGGTGGTTTAGAGAATAAACTCAAAGTGCCATATATCTTATTCTTAAACAAATAAATTAAAATTGCCACTGGCTTCAATTGATTATGAATACTTCATATTTATGCCCGGTTCCTACATAACAAATTGTAAAGAACTCATCAGACAATTGTGAAGAGAGAACCAGAAAATAATTAAAATTATGGAAAACTTACTTTTCATTCTCAGGGCACGTTTGCCGTCTATGGCCCTCTCTCTTACAAATGCCACAAAGAGGACCGGGTTTTTTCTCAGAAAATGATATTGGTCTTCCATTTTTTGTAACATTTGGATCTTTCTTTGCCCGCCCTGTCTTGCTCTGTTTAGGGGCGCCCTTCGTGGAAACTTTCACGGGATCACCTATGACATCAACATGTTGTTCCCGCTGACGTGGCTCCTCATGCACATTTCTTGTACTACCAACGGCATCATCATCAGGGACCTTTTTCTTCGCTATTATGTTCTGCAGACACTGCATCAACTCATCATAGACAAATGGATCATTTGAAGCAACATGAAAAGCTTCAGCTCCTGTTATACTGAGTTGACTATAGCGAGCACGCTGCTCTGCCCCTGTCCAACCCCAGCCAAACAAGTCACTCTTTCGCTGTGCAGGCAGCCCACCTCTCGCAACTTTCGACATCCTCTTAAGGATGCAACACTTAGGTATTTTAGATATTTTTAGATGAACCAACACATACAGAATGTGTTTGCAAGGCAATCCTTTCCGAAGCATTCGTCCACAACTGCATTCTATCATATTCTCAGAGTTTTCAGCTCGATAATTCACGCTGAACTGAAATTTCCGGTTATTCCTCCATGTCACGATGAAGGTGTGGCAGTCAACTCCCACTAGCGTCTCAAAAATCTCAAGCTCTCCCATCTTCTTCAGATCTTGTTGAAGAATATAAAAATTGGAATGAGTGAATACTTTGGCGGCATGCTTCTCAATATCCTTATATTCTGTGACTGATGGTGGCAATGACTGATTTGAAACACAGTCATCATGCGCCTCGTTCTCACGTAGTCGGACTATGCAATTCTCATAATGCACAACTAGGTCAACAATAGTCATACCGCCGTCCAAGTGCAGGTGAAGACAAGAGTTAAGACTTTCACTCCTCTGATTACTGCGCATACCCAGAAAAAAACCATCTGACAGATATGATGCTGCCCACAGAGTCCTCTTCCTGTACATCCTACTCAACCACTCTTCTGTTTTATCAGTCTTCCATTTACGAACGAAAGCGTGCCATCTCGCCTCAAAGTTGGCTGGTGAGGTGGAGTAGTACAACAGTGCCCTGAACTCACTTAGCGATTTGTAATTAAGGTGCTTCTGCATGTTTTTTTCCACGTGCCATGAGCAGAGACGGTGCAACACATCAACCAAAACCAACCGAATAGCTCGTATCATTGCAGCGTCTCCATCTGTGATGATTGACCTTGGCTTTTTCTGACAATTGGCCTTCAGGAATGTCTGGAGCAGCCACACATATGTCGCTTCGGTCTCATCGGACACAATGGCACAACCAAAAACTGTGGTGCAACGGTGATTGTTTACACCAACAAAGGGGATGAACGGCATACCGTATCTGTTCATCTTATATGTGCTGTCGAACACCGTGACATCTCCATACAGTTTATAGTCCCGCCGCGACTGTGCATCGCACCAGAACATGCTCTTCAAACGGCCCTCCTTATTGAGCACGTACTCAAAGAAAAACTCTGGATCCTTCTCTTTTCTGCTCCTCATAATCCCAATTGCCGTGTTAGCATCACCCTTCGCAATCAACTTCATTTTTTCTCGGCAACATAGGTTGTACACGTCTCGTCTCAGAAACCCACACTTATCATACGAGCCATACCTGCTAATGAAGTTGTCAACAATGATATGCTTTCTGATCCCAGCTCCTTCCATCGCCAATATCTCAGCTATCTGGTGATCTCCCATCACTCGATGTGACCGCAGAAATACCACCTCATCTGGTCTAGCCAACAAATGGTTGTGATCATCCATAAAAGCTGCCACGAACCAAACTCCACGTCCTTTGTCCAACTTCACGACAAAATGTGCGCCACACTCGCAACGAGTCTCTGGTCTTAGCCTGCGGGTACGGCCCTCCGGGTTTAAAAATTTACTGCGACGCTTTCCTGCCCTCGAGCAAACGTATCTCCTATACCGAACAGTGGTTGAAAGTCCTTTTCCTCGTTTCACCTTATCTTTTCTGATACTGAATCCACGGTCTTTGGCGTAGTTATTATAGAACATGTGAGCCTCCCATTGTGATGCAAATGTCATACCCATAACCTTCAACTGTGTCTCCAGCGCACGTTGCTGGATTTCAGCTTCCTCAATGTCCATATTAGCTCCATCCTCATGCTCATCTCCATCTTCACCACTCCAACCATCAAAGTTAGCCTACAATATTCCATGTAAGCAAGTGTAAGTTGCCATTACCAACTATTTATTATTCAATGACATCTTAAATTGTGGACCGAACCTGGCTTATGTTATCCCCGAAAGATTCAACACCATGATTTTCCTCGTTGTGAACGTCAATATCCTCCTGCACATTAAAAAATCATATGCACGTGTAAGTACCATATGGTTCTTCATCCGACAAAAAGAATGTACAAGACACTTACGTTTTCACTACAAGCACCCTCCTCCTTCTTTTCAAAATCCTCCTCAGGTAAATTATCGTACGACGACCAGGATTCATTGTCGCTGCCATCATCATCATCTTTACTATCATTACCATTTGTACGATCAACACTATCGCTACCATCCCACTCACTCGTGTCCAAAAACAGATCCGTAAATCCAGTTTCTTTATCCATTATATGATCTCTCAACCTACACTGCAATATTATAATAAAATTTGATCTATCAATTTTAAAACAAATTAAATGTACTACTGAGAAATTCTTATCTAACAAGATATTGCACATAATTATTTACAGATTCAATTTTTTTGACGAACTAAAAGGCTTACATGGCATGCACGTGCACTTCGGCCCGCCTGGCGTGGCTGCGGACGGCGAGGACGTTGCCGGAGAGGTTGATCACGGAGTTGCGGGCGGCGACGGCGTCCACGTAGGCCACGTCACCGCGACGACCTGCACGGAGGCGACATCACGTACGGCGGGCGACTCGAAGATCTGTCCGCGCCGGCCAGATCCCGGGTGAAGACGGGGAGAAGGCGGCGATCGGCCGAACGGGAGGACGTTGGAATTGGCAGCGTGATCACGTCTAGATCGGCGGGGAAAGGCGGCTATCGGTGGGTAAGGGCGGCGATCGGCGGGGCGGGGCGACGTTGGAATGGGCCGCCTGATCAGCGCAGGTCGTGGGTTTTTTTTTTCGCGCGACGGCGAGAGGGTAGTTGCGAGCCAGCCGTATCGGCTCGAGCCGTGCGCTCGGCTCTACCTGTATGGGTACGCCGCATACGGCGCGGGATACGTTAAGCACCGTATGCCCAAAATGCCCTTATACGTTAAGCGCGGGGGGGGTGTACCGAAGCAAGCCTCTCTCTTGAATGAATCTTCATCAGATTTGCCACTTCAAACATACTCCCTCCGTTCCAAATTTGAACTAAAACAACGACGAGTAATTTGGAACGGAGGGAGTAGATAAGAAGAACATCTTCGGTCAGGCTCAGCCCAAGCGATTCAAGTAAAAATTCCATGAGACAATCCATGATCCACCCAACTCTTTGTTAAGCAACTAGGCAACCAATGACCTATCTGCAGTTCTGCACTGCACTACACAAAAGACATCCATGTGTGATCATCTTTTTATGGCTGTATTCTTCGGAGGCATACCTCGCTAGCAGCGTAGTACTACGGCAGCGAGTTTATTATGCATATGACTGCAGTACCTGATAGCTCGACTAACATGAAAGACTTTATGAGAGGAGAAACAGCAATAATTAACTATTTTTAGTGTAGGCCTCAAGTATGAATAAAAAGGGGATCATATACCGAATCCATCAAAGCAGCAAGAACAATCTCTCCAGGAAACGCGCTGAAAACCTCTCACCAACCTTTGAGTTAGCTGATGAGCTTGTAAAATAGTCAGTGCTCTTCACAACTCTAAGTAACACCATTCCAGCTGCCACTTTCTCAGACATTTTGGTGGTCACCTTCTGAACCCTGCCAGCAAACCACAAGCGTCATTCTTTCAGACCGACAACAAAACTAATATTCGGCCAAGATTATGTGCATACAAATTGTGTAATTAAACCCAAGGTAAAAAAAATCCCACAAGAAAACGAATCACAAAATGATATATCGGGGTTAGTTGGACCAATCAGCACAAGCTGCATAAAACATCCGGTGCTACGTACCTCAATCTCAATCCAGCTGCACCCAGGATCTTTCCGTATGCCTCGTCGCCTCTTGTTTGACCATACAGCGGCAGCATTGTCAGTCTGGCCGGCTGAAGTGTATGTGTTTGACATTGTTGAGCAACTAGTATTTCCTGAGGGCCAAAGGCCATTACACATACATGTGTGTGAAAGTGCAGAAAAGCCCCTTATACAATAGGGATGTACACAATGAACTATACACATCTAACACCCCCCCTCAAACTCATGGTGGACAACAACACTGAGTTTGGAGAGGAAAAACCCATGCTGCGCTCGAGTCTGTGCCTTCGTGAAGAAGTCAGCCAACTGTAACTCAGAGGGCACATAGTGAAGAGCGAGAGTCTGATCCTGCACAGCAGCACGCACAAAGTGGGCATCCACGCCAATGTGCTTGGTGAGCTCATGCTTCACCGGGTCACGTGCAATACTGATAGCACCGGTACTGTCGGACAGTAGAGGAGTTGAGGTAGGAGCAGACACACCAAAGTCCTCAAGTAACCACCGTAACCAGATCACCTCAGCCGTTAACATAGCCATGGCTCGCAGCTCAGCCCCCGTACTCGAGCGAGAAACTGCAGTCTGCTTCTTTGTCTTCCAGGCAATAAGAGAGCCACCAAGAAAGACAAAATAAGTAGATAGCGAGCGTCGATACGAGGGATCACTAGCCCAGGTAGCATCAGAGTAGGCCTGGAGTTCAAGAGAGCTGGAGCGGGGAAAGAAAAGGCGCCGAGAGATCGTGCCACGAAGATATCGTAGAACACGGAGTAGATGACTATAGTGGACAGAGGTGGGGGCTGAAACAAACTGACTCAGAATGTGGACAGGATAGGAGATGTCAGGACGCGTAACAGCAAGATAGACAAGACTGCCAACAAGGTGACGATAGCGAGTGGGATTAGGAAGAGGGTCACCATCAGAGGCACGAAGCTGAACGTTGAGCTCCATGGGAGTGACAACAGTGCGCTCATCACTTAGAGCAGCGCGAGCAAGAAGATCATGAATATATTTTTCTTGGGAGATGTAGAAGCCATCAGAGGTCGAGGAGATCTCAATCCCAAGAAAATAGCGAAGTGGACCAAGGTCAGTCATGAGAAACTGGTCGTGAAGACGAGCCTTAACAAAGGCAATGTAATCAGAGTCGTCACCAGTGATGATCATGTCATCAACATAGAGAAGGAGAAGAGTCCGACCACGAGGAGACGTGTGAACAAACAAGGCTGGATCATGATTACTGGGCAAGAAACCAGCGGCAGTCACCACAGAGGCAAAACGCTCAAACCGGGCGCGAGGGGCCTGTTTGAGACCATATAGGGAGCGGCGAAGTCTACAGACCATACCATCAGGAGCATAGTACCCCGGTGGTGGCTGCATATAGACCTCCTCACGCAACTCACCATTGAGAAAAGCGTTCTGAACATCAAGTTGAGAGATGGACCACTGACGAACAGAAGCCACAGCAAGAAGAGTGCGGACAGTGGTCATGTGGGCTACAGGAGCGAATGTCTCATCATAATCGCGGCCCTGCTCCTGCTGAAAACCACGGGCCACAAGACGAGCTTTGTAGCGCTCAAGAGAACCGTCGAGCGAGTCTTAATCTTGTAGACCCACTTGCAGGTGATGGGACGGACACCAGAAGGAAGGGGAACCAGATCCCATGTGCTAGAGCGCTCAAGAGCAGCAAGTTCTTCAGCCATCGCAAGTTGCCATTCAGGCTGAGGCATGGCAGTCCGATAGGAAGTGGGCTCAGCAAGAACAGAGAGACCATACTGATCAGGGGAGTAGCGATCAGGTGGAGGGCGGGGCCGAGCACGGAGATTGTGAACTGGGGGAGGCGTGAGAGGTGCAGCAGAGGTGGAGGGCTCGTCAGAGGAGACATCCTCAGTACGAGATCGACGAGTATAGTGGAAGGGAAACGGAGAGAGAAGACGACGGACTGGAGATGATGGTGGAGAGGTTGAGGAGGAGGATGGAAAAGACGGGTTCTGTGGTGAATGAGAAGGAATGAGAGGTGTCGGAGGAAGAGGTGACACAGGAGGCACGTAGCGGGGTGTATCGGGAAGGAGGAGGAAAGAAATGTCATCGACAGAGAAACTCGAGGAAGAAGAACGTAGGTAGTAAGAACGAGACTCGTCAAAGGTCACATCACGCGAGATGCGCAAGCGATGACCTACAAGATCCCAACATCGATAGCCCTTGTGCTCATCGCTGTAGCCAAGGAAGACACACTCAACCGACTGAGCAGTCAGTTTGGTGCGTTCTCGGGGGGCAAGAAGAACATAGCACACACAGCCAAACATACGAAGAGCTGAGTAGTCAGGAGAACGACCAGTGAGACACTTCATAGGAATACCGCCCTGAAGAGCACTTGATGGCTGAATGTTGATGAGATAGGTGGAGGCGGAAACAACCTCAGCCCAAAAATGGGGTGGAAGGGAAGCAGCAATCATTAGCGCACGAGCCGTCTCAAGCAAATGACGATGCTTGCGTTCGGGAACACCATTTTGAGCATGAGCCCCAGGACATGAGAACTGGGCAAGAGTACCCTGTTCCGCTAGAAAACCACGCAACAGCTGAGAGATATACTCCCCAGCGGAGTCAGCACGAAAAGTACGAATGAACGTGGCAAACTGAGTGTGAACCATGGCAGCAAAACGTTTGTATATAGAGAGAACCTCGTTACGAGATTTCATGAAGTAGAGCCAAGTGTAGCGAGAGAAATCATCAATAAACAAAACATAGTAGCGATGACCACCTTTACTCAGCATGAGAAAGCCGACTACCTAAGATTTATAATTTTATTATCAGCCTGCAGATCAATAAATTTGTGATAGGCTAATTTGGTTAGCAAGTCACAGCGCATGACACACGAACCGGGCTAGGCAAGCATGGAAACGGAACGGAGCTAAAAAAATCAAGCTTGGAACTAGCCAAAACCCGGTCTGCAGACTGCAGGGGACTCAGTCCCTTACCTAAGGGCGTGTGGAGACGGCGAGAATCGCCCAACGCGGTCGACGGAGAGATCCAATGGTGTGGTGTGGTGTTGCGCGCACCTTGGAACGGAAGCAGAGGATTTGGGCGCTCTGACAGAGAGCGGCCATGTCGCGCGAAGAGTTCTTGCTTCTTCCATAGACGGGCGGCTAGACCGGAGCGGCGCGCGCCGGACCGCCGGTCGTGGCCCCCCGCTGCCTGCCGCACGCTTCTGATCTCCGCCGCAATCCGCTCTCCTCGTCGACCTGAAAAAAAGCGGCAGAGGAGTCTCCTTTTTTTTAGTAGGCGGAGGAGTCTCGGACGATTGGGATTTGCGGCAGCCGGGCGGGTGGGCTTTTGCATCGGCCAGCTGCTGCTTAGCTGACAAGAAAAAACTGTTCACTGATACCAAAACAGTTCATGAACTCGAAAATTGTCCATTCGTTTCACACATGGCGGAGCCAGCGTTGTGGCATTGGGTTCAAGTGAACCCAACGACTTTCTGCTGCCATGTACGCGTATGTAGGTTATCGTGTGTGTGAACCCATTAGAAAATCACGGCTGAACCCATCGGAATTTGGAATTCATAAGCGAAAGCCTTTTAGGCCAGAAATCTTCACGGGAGTAGCCCAGCTAAGGCCCATACGTAAACTGTCCCGTGCGTGCGTTAGATGACTCGTAACGCATCAGGTGGGATGTGTTGTTAATCGACGACTCTCGCTCACCAAGACTTACCACGGTCTTCCCTCTACTCCGCCTCTCCCCATCTTGTTCGCCCACGGCGGCGACGGCGCATCGCCTAGTCTTCGCCAGCCAGCCCCAAGGAAGCAACAGCAGGTCAGCATGCAGTACAAATTCAAGATACTAATAGATCACCACATATGCTTCTTCTTATGCATGTTCTATATATTTAGCCTAGACTTTGCCCTAATTTTCTAATTACTCTTACAGATTTCAGCGAGTAACTTTTTTTCTGAACTTTTATTGATCTCGGCGGTGGAGCAATATTTCTCAAAAAAAAAAAACAATCACCAGATTCAGATTATGATGTAGGCACTTCAAGGCCACCTGTTAGATGCAGGTAAAATGCATCAAACGTCATTGATGTAGTAAGTACTCTTACAGATTTCGAAAAAATAAAAATCCATCTATACAGAGAACTGATATTAAGATGATCCATCTATTATTCGTGTTGCCGCCCTTTCCACAGATCATAACGAGGGGCAAGTTGTGAGCGATGCATTGGTAATTAATTGACTGGAATGGTCGAAAGGAAGCACACTGTAATGTGAGTGATTGTACATGATTCTTTTGATTTATGGTATTATACACTTTCAATGTAACTTGACTATTTTGCTGGTCTTCGGGAAGGAGAAGCTGCACCTGAAGCTATGAAGTTATTTTTGAAATTACTCTATTAACAATATGTAAACAAGAGATTTTTATAATATCACCCGACTGGTATGTTTTGCTGTTTTCCTTTGCAAATGTTATACTGTTTTGTTTTCAATTTACAAAATATAAGTGCTATCATGTTTGCATTTGGGTGCTAGCCTCTCGTTATATGGTAGTGTGAAATTGGACACTGTACTTAATTATGTCATACTAAATTTTCACAATAAATCAGTCATGAACCAATTGGCTCCATTTTCTGGCTCCACCCCTGGTTTCACAAAACGTTCGTCTAAACAAAATAAATGTTCGCCAATTTCAAAATTTGTTACCAAATTTCAAAATCCGGACCGTGCATCATCTCCATAATCCTGCCTTCAATTAATATAAGTTTTTTTGAGAAGATGAATTAATATAAGCAAGTGCACGCACTACCCATTCGTGCCACTGCTAGTCGTACCAGCCCATGAGGCGTTCGTCATCACCTCCAACCTAGCAGAGTACCAAAACCCCTAAAAAAGTAGAGTACCAAAAAAAGAAGAACGTGTGAATATTTTCTTTTTTTTAGGATAAGTGAAGAATTTTTATATTCTAGACTAGAGAGGAAGTGCGTAAAAGGAGAATAAAAACGGGATACTGTAAGAAAATATATTTGAATGGGCAAAACTCTATACTACAATTAAGACCACCTTAGTGACGACTGATTGGGCCATTGAGAATGTGGGCCGTCACGCGCAGCCAGGATCGGTTATCCTAGCCCATATCGATCGAAGGAAAAACCTACCCCGGCCCTCAGCGCTGGTTGAGCGGGCAAACAAACGGAGCCCTGACTTGTTGTATACATACAGATTCTATCCTTCAAAAAAAAAGTATACATACAGATTCTGAAACAGAAAAGAGGCTTTGACTCGTCGGTGGAATAATCCCACATCGCGTGCCCAGATACCTGAGGCGGTTCAGGGAGAAATAAAAAGGGAGTCAGGGCCACGATTATGAGTATACCTTTCTCGGCCTCTGGGCTAAGATCAAGTGTAGTATCTGTTCTTGTCAGTTTAATATCTGATATGTGGATCTTTGGATTCATAATATGATATTAATTCTATTTTTTGTGGGGGAGGACCCATAATGTAGCTTGCTGCATGGGTCCTCATGAATCGTCCAACGTTGCACTATTGTTTGAAATAGACACACCCCAACCAAAACATAATAAAATCTTTGTAGTATCTGTTTTTATGGAGGAGTAGCTTGATGCAGATTTAATTCTAGTAGTTCATCCCATTCAAAATCAAATTAATAATGCCACAACGTACGGAATACTACATGGTATAGTACTACATGAAAATCATGTGAATATATCCAACACATTTGTCATTAGGTATCTCGTATTGTCGTTTTGAGTAGCTATTACTACATCATCAAAGACAAATCGATTTTATGAACAGGTTGTCATAGCCTGAGAAACAACAAACTTATAAATTATGGTTTGAATGGAAATTCTTTTAGAAGAACTGGGAAATAAGTATGGAAGAGTTTAGAACAGGTGAGAAGTGTCTATGATGTGAGGCCTATGCATATTGTTCGTTGCAAATCGTAATAAATTAAAAAAAAGGTTGGCCATTTAGAAAAAAAATAGTTTGGATAGTTAAAGTATGGAAGTTTCCAGAACAACAAAAACGAGTTTGTGTTTGAGTTTTTTCTTTGCATATTGTGCAGTGTAAATAATAAAGTAAAAATGGTAATTCATTTAGAAGTAAAAAAAGTTTGGATAATTATACAAGATTCTAGACCAAAAAATGCAAACACCCACTTTCAGCTTTAGGAGGATCTCATTGAGCACCATCGGTAAAGGGCTGGGCAGTAACACATTCTATTTTTTCATTCATTATATTTAATTCATGTGTGATTTGTATTCGGGACAAGTTTTGTATTGAATTATTCATTGTTGAGGAAATCGTTAACTGGTAACTGCTCGGTTTGCTAGCGACTAGTGGATTAATAGGCTAATCGGCAAGTTAATCGGCCATTTAATCAATTAATCGGACGATTTATTGGTTTATCGGCTACTCGGTGACCCTAGGAGTAGGGGTTAATCGGCAAGTTAACTGGTTAATCAGACGAATTCTTGAACATGGGAATTATTTAGTTTGCTTCGGTGAATTCAATAATTATTGTAATTTGGATGATTGTTGTATTGTAATATTGACATTTTATCTTATATTGAATTAACATTGACATTTTATCTTATATTGATATTTCAAAATTTGTTACCAAATTTGCAGAAACATATTCAGCAGGTGGCGCCAATGGCAATCTTGGAAGAAAATCGAGGGCGGGCTCAAAATTAACGGTGTGAAAAAAAGTCACTGACCCGCAATTATTTTGTCCAAAGAAGGTTAAAATTTGCGAGAATACTACTGGGAACATGTACTATTTACTAGAATTGTTTCAGAATTTTTGGAAATGTGAAATTTTTAACCAAAATTTGGTTATGTTTAGCAAAATAGCCAATGTCTCAAAATCTTGTAGCCCAATTAGCTCAGAATTTTCCAGAATACTACTGGGCATACATAGTATTTACTGTAATTTTTTGGAATTATTTGAAAAATATCAAACGTTAGACATTTCTATCAAAATGGCCATCATTTTTAACTAATATAGTAACATATTTGACCATACCACAAAGATTCATATTCGAAAGCCATATAGTCCACACACCAATACGGAAGTACTAGAGAAGCAACAAGAATAATAGTAATGTTGCTTATTGCAAAACACCAAGAAACCAAAATATAGAAATAGATGCCCAATTGGGAAATGCTCTTCTGAGCACGAGCTCAGATGCTCGCCATATCCACTCCGTCCGCTCACGTCAAGATTCCAACTCAGCCTCGTATTAAGTATATGCTTCCGTATTTCTCCTGTTTCTGTTTGTAATGGCCCACTTCTGCGTCGTAATAAATGCGGCAAGCCCGTTAGATCGGTCGCGGAACAGAGAATGATTTCACGTCCTGGGCCTGCAACCGTGACGTCCTGGGCCGCCTCATTTATTACGACAGAGCAAACTCACACCTCTCCTATTTTAATACACACAACTAGTTGCCTCCGTCCAGCCGTTTGAACATCAAAATTTCAAACACCAGACTGCTGAGTTTGCTGCTTGCTGGACATGTGTCAACAATTTGTATTCAGTGACTGTGCCGTCCATGTGGTAACATGCAGTAATTTAGTCAAGCCCATGTCCACCCATCATGCATGCAGTACTGAATTTATTTATTTTGGCAACAACAGTGAATGATACATTTCAAACTAAGATAGATTTCGGATGCCACTGCCATTTCAAACTGGTAGAAATTAATTGTTTCCCAAATTATCAACGCTGCAAAGATTAGAATTACACTTAAGAGCTCACGAAAAGTCATCGGTGGCAGCATAGGAGCCTCATGTATGCAAATTGACCGCACTCACACTCAAAACTCCTCTCTGTCATTGAGCATCGGAACCTTATAAGATGCCTTGCACCACAATGCCCTCCTCTGTGCCTCAGTTTGTATTGCAATGTACAGCTTGTTCTTCTCCACCTCCTCTACCCGGTAAGCATCACATTCATACAGGATGTGGTCGAATTGCTCGAACATAGCCCTTGTGTATATATTGGTACCATGCCACTCAATTACTAAGTTTGCCCTCATAAGCAGCCTCCCCTGTCATCCAACAATATGAAAAAAAAGAGTTAATACCCCAAAACAAAATCCTTAGCGTTCTGATATTCTAATAATTAGCAGTCTACAATTCTGGTCCTCTTCTCTTCATAGTTCTCCTCTCACTCCCGGTCAACTGAAGTGTCATATTGTTAACATGAAATAACTGAATCCAGTAATCCACAAGCTGCATTCTAATAGCATAAATTGCTGAAACAGCCAATGGTTCAGGGAAGCTCCACTACTAACATCAGTAAACTGAATCCAATAAACAAATCACTACTAACATCAGCTAACTGGAAAATTAGTTAACCATCCAATGGTTCCTGCAAGTTTCACTGCTATCGCCATTTAACTGAATTCAGTAAAAATAATGCTGCACTCTCCGAGGATAAAATAGTGAACCATTTAATGGTTCAGGGAAGACCAGCTCCCAATCCATATAAAGCAGTTTGTGTCCACGCTACTGGACTACACAACTTATCGGTAAAACAATTACTTTACACAGATTCTAAGCTGCTATATGTCTTCATCATAACTAATTCTTTCAACATCTCACTCATGAAATATACCACTTATGCAGGATTTACAAGGTATATCACTCACCTCATATTTCATCCAGGGGCCCGAAGGTTCATTTTTCTACACCGCTGATGTCTGAGGCGAACTGTCCCTCCTCACAACCGCTTATGCATGCACTGTGCTTCCGCGCTCACGGCCATGGGCTGCTGCAGTGTCACCCCCACGACCGTATGCGCAGTGCCGTTCCCCGCCGATTCGACCGGCACCATACTCTCCCCAGCCTCCTGTATTAGAGTGGATCTGCCATACGAATTGGTAAGATTTCAACCAAATAAGAAAGTAAATTGCAGAAAACCACCACTTTGAAGACAAGGTCTGCGAGAACCACCACAATACATTTTTTTTGCAAAAATCACCGTGTCTTCCGCAATCTTTTTGCAGAAAGCACTGATCGGCGGATCGGGGTCAGTTAAGCTTGTTTATGACAGGCGGGCCCCGTTTTTTGCGCACGTGGCACCGTCGGCCGTCCCGACAGCCGTTAGACGGTGTTTGACGGCGCCGTATGCCTCTGTTTGATGGACCGGTCAAAAGACCTGTCGGTGCTGCCCCCACTCCACACTCCCCACTCTGTATTGCTGCTCTTTCGCTCACACCTCATCTGTCTTGCTCCTCTGCTTTGCTCGCCGCACCCGCCGCCGCGTCGCCGCGCCCCCGCCGCGTCGCCATGGTGTCCTGGAGCGATGAGTCCGATAGCAGCGAGCACACCGTGGACTATCTCAGCTCAGGTTCTGACGACGGCAGAATTAAGGTAAGTTCAGATTTTTAGGGTTAGGGTTTGTGATTTGGGGGATTTCTTGAATGAGCTTGTTTGCTGACATGTGGATCAAATGCCTGATATTCCTATGCACTACAGATCCCTGCTACCACTGAAGACTCCGATTTCGAGGGACCTGAAACGGAGTAGCTTGTTCTCTGCAATGAACATTAGAAGGCCGCAGAAAGGCGTGTTTCTTTCGAAGGAATCCACACTGGCAGGAGGTTTCTTTGCTGTGCTGAGAAGGTATATTTTGATTTGTTTTCTTTGGATCTGCCTTTGTTTTTGCTCTGCCTATGTTTTCTCTGGATCTATACTGTAGAGGCAGGCATTGCAGTTTATTGTTAAGTTTAGTTGTATTGTTAAGTTAGGAAAGTGGATCAGAAACAATTGTTTACTCTGGCAGCATCTTTTCCCCTTAGTCTGGCTACATTGTTAAGTTAGGTCACTTTGTTTAGTGTAGCATGCTATTAATAATTTAAGACAGAATATGCATGGGTTACTGGAGCAGGATAAAGGATGCAACTTGTTTAGTATGACAGTTACGTCATTTGATTGATTTCGTTTACTTTATAGCAGGACAACATTGTTTAAGTAGCATGAGGACATGTTAAAGTAGTCCTCTTTTCAGCTAGCAAGCTCAAGCTCTGAATTTGAGGATATTAATTAAATAGTGTTACTTGGAAGCATTTTAATGTATTTGTTTATGTTAATTCTGATTTTGTTCAGGAAGGTGGAAACTGTGGATTAGTTGAATGGATTGATCCAGCTTGGCTCATCACCCTTGAGAATGCATTAACCAAGTTATGGTTTATGTATGAACAAAGTAGGAGAGACGGGACTGAGGTAAATCTTATGCATTCATTTGCTGTTCATGCACTAGTAGAAAAGGGGGCAATGGCCCAGGCCAGTTCAGCCCATTAGTCCCGGTTCAATCCAGAACCGGGACCAACGGAGCTATTTGCCCCGGTTCGTGAGCCCAGGGGGCCGGCCGGGCCACGTGGGCCATTGGTCCCGGTTCGTCCGGACCTTTTGGTCCCGGTTGGTGGGACGAACCGGGACCAATGGGCCTGGCTCCTGGCCCACCACTATTGGTCCCGGTTGGTGGCATGAACCGGGACCAAAGGCTGCCCTTTAGTCCCGGTTCGTGCCACCAACCAGGACCAATAGTGGTGCCTATATATAGCTCCTCGCGCAAGAGCAGAGCACACTGCTCTGTTTTTTCTGGCCGAGGGGGAGAGGGCTTGGTGGTGCTCTAGCTCACCTCCTATGCACACAAGGTGTTCGATGGAATGCCCGAGCCACACTACTTAAGGTTTCTTCTCTCCAAGCTCGACCGCCAAGCTCCATTTTCCTCAATATTTATCTAGGTTTAGCGGTCCGTCACGCCCCGTCCCCGTCTTCACCGCCGTCGATCACCCGCGCCGATCTCATCGCCGGCACCAACGTGGTGAGCCTCTTGTTCTTATCTTCTTTCTGAAAGGAAAAATACTCTTACTTGTATGTTTAGATAGATACTTGTATTATTTTCTTACTTTTATTATTGCATCTTATATAGTGCGATGGTTTTGGTATCCGCCCCCGTCGGCCCTCGTCCTATCTATGATTCGGATGTGGTATATATTATCTTTTCATAACTATTGGTTCATTTATTGTTTATGAAAATTATGCCGACCAACGTTACATAGATTTTATTTATCTAGGAGGTTGTTGAACCGGAAATTCCAACCGACCCTATTGTCGAGAGGTTAAATTTAGTTGAAAAAGAAAAAAATTTCTTGAAGGAAAAAATAAAAAAACTTGAGGAGGAGAAGATGATATTGGAGTTGCATGTTGCGGATGTCGTCGATGATCACAAGATCAAGATGGATGCAATGCGCTTGAAGATGAGAAAGATTAGAAAATATGCCATTCATACCGAGGCTTGGTATCATTATGCCGTTGGATCAGTTGTTACCTTGGTTGCGATTATGATTGCATTTGTTTTCGCATTGAAATGTTTTACATAGTTTCAATGTATGGTTTAATTAATTTAGATGCTCTGCAGAGCTTTATGTTGTTAGATGAGAACTATGTATGTACTTTGGTTTTTATGTGATGATGAACTTCTATTAATTTGGTCACTTAATTATCTATTCATGGTGTTCTGTAATGATTTTTGACACACTTAATTATATATAATGCACGCAGATGAACCGGCAATGGATGTACGGTGACAGACACACCTCCGAGTACATTAAGGGCGTGCATGATTTTCTCGAAGTGGCTGAGGCAAACAAGCAGAATGGTTTTATGTGTTGTCCATGCCCTATATGTGGGAATACGAAGTGTTACTCTGACCGGAAAATCCTTCACACCCACCTGCTTTACAAGGGTTTCATGCCACACTATAATGTTTGGACGAGGCACGGAGAAATAGGGGTTATGATGGAAGACGGCGAGGAAGAAGAGTACGATGACAACTATGTGCCCCCTGAATAAGGTGATGCTACTGAACATCAAGATGCACCAGACGATGTGCACGATGGTGCTGCAACGGGCGAAGCTGCTGAAGATCAAGAGGAACCAGACGATGTGCCCGATGATGATGATCTCCGCCGGGTCATTGTTGACGCAAGGACACAATGCGAAAGTCAAAAGGAGAAGCTGAAGTTCGATCGTATGTTAGAGGATCACAAAAAAGGGTTGTACCCCAATTGCGAAGATGGCAACACAAAGCTCGGTACCGTACTCGAATTGCTGCAGTGGAAGGCAGAGAATGCTATGCCTGATAAAGGATTTGAGAAGCTACTGAAAATAATGAAGAAGAAGCTTCCAAAGGATAACGAATTGCCCGACAGTACATACGCAGCAAAGAAGGTCGTATGCCCTCTAGGATTGGAGGTGGAGAAGATACATGCATGCCCTAATGACTGCATCCTCTACCGCGGTGCCTACAAGGATCTGAATGCATGCCCGGTATGCGGTGCATTGCGGTATAAGATCAGACGAGATGACCCTGGTGATGTTGACGGCGAGCCTCCCAGGAAGAGGGTTCCTGCGAAGGTGATGTGGTATGCTCCTATAATACCACGGTTGAAACGTCTGTTCAGAAACGGAGAGCATGCCAAGTTGATGCGATGGCACAGTGAGGACCGTAAGAAAGACGGGAAGTTGAGAGCACCCGCTGACGGGTCGCACTGGAGAAAAATCGAGAGAAAGTACTGGGATGAGTTTGCAAAGGACCCAAGGAACGTATGCTTTGCTTTAAGCGCGGATGGCATTAATCCTTTCGGGGAACAGAGCAGCAATCACAGCACCTGGCCCGTGACTCTATGTATGTATAACCTTCCTCCTTGGATGTGCATGAAGCGGAAGTTCATTATGATGCCAGTTCTCATCCAAGGCCCTAAGCAACCCGGCAACGACATTGATGTGTACCTAAGGCCATTAGTTGAAGAACTTTTACAGCTTTGGAATGGAAACGGTGTACGTACGTGGGATGAGCACAAAAAGGAGGAATTTGACCTAAAGGCGTTGCTGTTCGTGACCATCAACGATTGGCCCGCTCTCAGTAACCTTTCAGGACAGACAAACAAGGGATACCACACATGCACGCACTGTTTACTTGACACCGATAGTATATACCTGGGAAGCTGCAGGAAGAATGTGTACCTGGGCCATCGTCGATTTCTTTCGACCAACCATCAATGTCGAAAGAAAGGCAAACATTTCAAAGGCGAGGCAGATCACCGGAAGAAGCCCGCCATGCGTACCGGTGATCACGTACTTGCTATGGTCAATGATTTACACGTAATCTTTGGAAAGGGTCCCGGCGGACTAGCTGTTCCGAATGACGCTGAGAATCACGCACCCATGTGGAAGAAGAAATCTATATTTTGGGACCTACCCTACTGGAAAGACCTAGAGGTCCGCTCTTCGATCGACGTGATGCACGTGACGAAGAACCTTTGCGTGAACCTGCTAGGCTTCTTGGGCGTGTATGGGAAGACAAAAGATACACCTGAGGCACGAGAGGACCTGCAGCGCTTGCACGAAAAAGAGGGCATGCCTCCGAAGCAGTATGAAGGTCCTGCCAGCTACGCTCTTACGAAAGAAGAGAAAGAAATATTCTTTCAATGCCTGCTCAGTATGAAGGTCCCGACTGGCTTCTCGTC
>LR880972.1:979650191-979666158 GCA_904067115.1 Aegilops sharonensis
ATTAATCAAATGACAACACATGTCTATGGTTAGGAAACATAACCATCTTCGATTAATGAGCTAGTCTAGTAGAGGCATACTAGTGACTATCTGTTTGTCTATGTATTCACACATGTATTATGTTTCCGGTTAATACAATTCTAGCATGAATAATAAACATTTATCATGATATAAGGAAATAAATAATAACTTTATTATTGCCTCTAGGGCATATTTCCTTCAACAAGTACAACTAAGTAACTACAACTACATGAAAGTAACTACAACTACATGAAAGTAACTACAACTACATGAAAGTCATAGCATCTGCATGAAAGTAACTACAACTAAATATATTACCTTTTGCCTATCTGAAATGATTGTGTACTGTCCAAACTTGCCAGATTGCCCACCTATTGCCTCCCTCAGCTGGTATAGAAACCAGGTCCAGGAATTAGTGTCCTCCTTGTCTACAATTCCAAAAGCAATGGGAAAAATATTGTTGTTCCCATCTCTTCCAGTAGCAGCTAGGATTTGTTGACCAGTAGTGAGCTTTATGAAGCATCCATCCAAACCTACAAGTTTAGCACAAATGATTAGTACTTGAAAGAACATACAAGTGGCATAAACAACAATACAAGGCAGTTACCTATGAATGGTCTACATCCATTGAGGAACCCTTCTTTGCATCCATTCAGGCAGATGAACAGTCCATGAAACCTAGGGTTCTTGCTAGGATGCTCCCTAATATGTTTTGTTGTCACAATACATCTAGAACCTAGATTTGTGTCTAGGACAGCCTCTAAATAATCCCTAATCCTGGTATATTGGGCCTTTTGATCTCCTAAAACAACATTCTTTGCTGCCTTCCTAGCCCTGTAGGCCATGTGGGTTGAAATATCCACTCCATACTTGCTCTTTGCAGTGTTAATTATTGTTGTTATTGTTGTGTTAGGGTCATTCCTCACTGCCTCCTCACAATGTTTTGCAACCCACTTGGCAGTTACTTTGGTGCTCTCTGACACAGAAGGGCATGTGTGCACCAAATACACCTTTCTAATGGTAAATGTCTTCTCATTTGCAATCTAAGAAGCTGCTATATAAAAAGGGCATTGCTCATCTATGCACTGTGCTATAACCCTATCACTGCAGTTTCTGTGGTACTCATAATTCCTGTTCTGTGATATGTGCAGAGTTTGGAGTGCAATTCTGAAATGGTACACATCAATGAAGCAAATATGCTTCACAAATTGGTCTTGTGGGTCAACTCTGTCCTGATCATACCATAACCTTGGTTTCAACATCTTTGCTTTGCTCTTTCTACCATTGGGCAACACATAAGCCATTGCCACAGCACCATCATCATCTTCCAAACCCAGGTCTAATGGATTTTTGTCCTCATCATCTGATGGTATCCGGTCATCCTCAAAAATTTGCTCTACACTTCCATGTGATCTGCTAGTTGGCCCTTTTCTCTCTCTCTTGGCCTTATTCTTCTTCTCAATATGTTGACCACTCTCTTGCTCCTCTTCATTGTGTTGCTCCCCTTGCACCACTTCCTCCACTTCCTCCAATTCCTCCAATTCCTCCCCCTCTTGATCATCATCATCCTCTTCTTCACCTGATGGATCATACAGTTTCTCCTCCTCATCTATAGACCACATATCCTCAACATCTGTGTCCCCTTCATAACGCAGTAATGGATCATCCCTCTGTTTTTTCATTTCCTCAAGCCTAGCAAGGATATCCCCATATTCTGACAAATTATCATCATCACTATCCTCTTCATTGTCCATAACTGCAGCTTTCCTTTTCAAAGGAGTGGCCTTCTCTTTTTCTTTCTCATTCTTCCTAAACATTGCAATTTCCTTTCTCCTTCTCTCCTCCATGACTTTTCTATTTGCAGTTGCTCCTCTGAATTGTTTGTGCTCTGTTGTGTTTGAAACTGTACTGGTATTGGTTCTTCTACTGGTACTACTGCTGTTGTGTTTGAAACTGAACTAGGATGTGCATTGAACAACACTCCTTCTTCATCTACCTGATACAGTTGGGGCTCTCCAATTTCCTGCAGAGGGATCTGTTGCTCAATAACATTAGCACTGCAATTTATATGTGTAGGTTTGGGGGAACTGACGCTAACAACTGTCACATTGAAAATCTTCTGCTTCTGCTGTACTATGTGGTCTAGAATTTCCTCCAGCATGTCATCATCCTCTATTTCTTGCGTTCCTTCTATCCCTAGGCCAGGATCCTTCACATAGTACATGTAATCCCTCACCCCATATCCTTCAGTCTCTATCAGTGCAACTAGATTGTAAAATGTGATGTCTGACAACATCATAGTTCTCTCAAGATTATCTCTGTCATGAAAATGCATCCTCAATTCCCAAACCTCAGCATCCAGACTGCAAATTTATAAAGAAACATAGTGGTGTATAAGTGTTCAATTATAACACTTATGAAAAAGCAGGACAACATCAATACATAGCTTTGGGTTGCTTAAATAACCAATGTAGTACAAAGCAAAAAACTGCAATAACCCTAGCTTGGTTCATTAAGATCTACTGCTTATAAACCATAGCTTATTTCAACTAAGTAAGACACACAGAACAGCTAATTTATACATAATGAGTTAATTTCAGAAAGAAATCATCGCAATAACAATCGTAGGGCCAACAATAGGCAATGGAGATGGGGAAGGGGATATCACTACACACTAACCCTAGCCCTAGAAACGGGTCAAATAAGTTCACAGGAGAATGGATAAGGGAAGGGGATCTCACTATACACCGCCGAAGGATGAGGCGATGTGGTGGCTTACATTGGGATTCGCCTTCACCGCCGCGTATTCCACCGAATACTCCACCTCCGCATCTCGCGTCGCCTTGCTAGGGTTCGAGCTCCTGCAGAGCTCACCGCCTGGGTCGGGATCCGCGTCGCCTGCGCCACTGCCGGGAGGACCGCCGCCGCCAACACCGCCTGCTTTCGCCGGAGTAGCCATCTGCCTACGCGACGAGAGGAGGGGAGAGAGCGGCAGGAGAGTGGGGAAGAAGGCAGACGCGAGGAGGGGAGAGAGCGGCGGCAGGAGAAGAGGGGGAGAAACGAACAGATGGGGGATGGAGGCATACGGCGCCGTCAAACACCGTCTAACGGCTGTCGGGACGGCCGATGGTGCCACGTGCGCAAAAAACGGGCCCCGCCTGTCATAAACAAGCTTAACTGACCCCGACCCGCCGATTAGTGCTTTCTGCAAACAGATTACGAAAGACACGGTGTTTTCTGCAAAAAAAATGTATTGTAGTGGTTTTCGCAAACCTTGTCTTCAAAGTGGTGGTTTTGTGCAATTTACTCCAAATAAGACGAGCAACACATACAGAAACCAATCGAGCCAATTCTTAAGAATCGCCGTACCTCCTAATTTGGCTGCATTAGGAACTCCATCGCCGTCTGCGGCTGCTGCTCCTCCTCTGCAGAAACTCCTCTGACTAGGGGTAGAAGAGACACTGGACTGCATTCAATTTGTCTATTCAAGACTCCAACCATCCGACGGAAAGCAACTTCCTGAGCCACGGACCAAGATGATTCTGTGGATCCGATCCGCGACTCAGCTCTTCCCGCCGCCGCCGGACATCGCCACACTTCCCGCCGCCGCCATGGTTTTCGCCTGTCGCCGGGTTCAACACGGGAAGGGTGGGATGGAAAGGGGAAAGGTTGGGAGGGGTTTCAGTTGGCCACGATTTCTCCATTCGCTACACAATTCAGCTACCAACCAGCATTTACTGCCACACTGACGGAGCTGTCATCGGAGCAAACGGCGCGCTTACGTTCCTGATCCAAGGGTCAGGTTCTAATGACGGACCTGAGCCACGGATCGGCTCGTCGACGTTACGTGCATTCCCCAGGTCCCACGTCTAACGGGCGGCGTAGAGCACTGTGCACCTCCGTATTCTACCGAGCCACCCCATTTCCACCTCCCGTATTTTTTTAAAGGGGCCCACTAGTGCATATCTCCAGGGCTGTACCGACGAACAAGATAACGTGTTCAGCTGCCGCCCTTCTCAGTAACGCCAAGCTCTGCCCAATTGTCCAACCGCAAGCCATATGTCCAAATTAGCATAATATTAGCAATATAATGGTACAACAATATAAGGCATCCATAAGAGTCTATTAACACTAGTAAAACTGAGATATACCTCTAAGAAATCACATTATACTCACGAGGCAAATGTCCATTGTGATCTTTCATTTTCTGGAATCGTATCATAATTTGATCATCGGGAATACATTTGAATATCCTTTTCTCGCAATAGCACACCATTAAATCATTGAGCCAATCATCTGATATCTTATTGCGCAAATCAGTGATCTTCATTGATGAAAATATTCGCTCAACCGCCACTGGAAGAATCAATGTCAACTCGATGAGGCGATATACCAATTGGAAAGTTCTATGTTTTGTTGTTTGAACCATCAACCGAGCAAGGGTAGAAACATCCAAACGTCCATTAAATTCATCACTTCTCCTAATATTTGTAAGGAATTTTGGAAGTTGAGTTCTTAGCAACAACCGTTCGGCTTGTGTAAAATCGTCGGCATAAATTTCAGCAAGCCGAATGAGTTTGTCAAGATTAAACTTTGAGAAGTTATTTGTTGGAGTAAGACAAGACATGCAATCCACTAACTCGGTGTTAACTCGTTAGTTGGGGGCTTGGTACTCTCATCAACATCGGTTGGGGGATTAGTGCTGTCATCGACATCGGTTGAGGGATTAGTGCTCTCATTTGTTGGAGTAGGGTGAATTAAGTTCTCAATTGGGGTTGGTTGAACAACAACATGAATTGGAGGAGTATTGGGTTCAGGAACAGCATGGGGAGCATTTGAATTGCTTGCAAACCAACTGTGCAAAGTTCTCTTTCTCTTCATTTCTACAAACAAGAATGGCGATTAATACTAGACTAATCCTAAATAAACAGCTAGCTATATCGGTTCTCTTCTCTAGTACTTGAATATAGCTATTTAGTACTAGATTAATCTTAAATAAACAGCTAGCTATATTGGTTCTCTTCATTTCCCTCCATCCGATGCAAAAAATGTTTTTAGTACTAAATAGCTAGCTGTTTATTGGTTCTCTTCTCTAGAGGAGGTCTCGGCTTAAACAACGTTGACGAGAACCCCGCTTGGCCTTGAAACTAGTACTAAAAACATTTTTTGCATCGATGGAGGGCAGGCCCAAGCCTGATTAAGCCGAGACCTCCTTGTCAACGCTCTCGAGAGCTCCTATACGCCGCCCGTGTGCGTCTGATCGTTGCGACTTTGCTAAAGCGACGCGCACATGGGCCGACCCAATCATCACGCTGTGATCGAAAATTCGAACAAAAAAAGAAACGCATCCGTGGGATCGAACCTACGACCTAAAGCTGGATTCCAGTGAGTCTAGCAAGCCGAGCTAGCTTCTTCGAACGTTTTCAATGCAGCGCCCAGCTTAAAGTAGAAAGTACAACGACAAATCCCTTCTAAAAAAAGTTCAACATTTCTATAATATACGTTGAACACATTTTAAAATGCAGTGACTTTTTTTTTGTAAAAACATACTGAACAAATTTAAAATAATAAAATGGAGATTTTATAGTATATGTTGAACAATTTCTTAATATATGATGAACAAAATTGAAATACACAATGAACATTTTCTAATATATATTGAACACTTTAATAATATACAATGAACATTTTTTAAATACACGATGAACATTTTTATAGTGCAAGGTGAACTATTTCATAATATACGATGAACATTTTCTTATTATGTTGAAGATTTTTGTAACACACGGTGAGCTTTTTATATAATACACAATAATGAGAAGAAGAACAGAAACAGAAAATAAAAAGGAAACGTAAAAGAAAGAAAATGGAAGGAAAAATGGAGCCAAAACAGAAAAAAAAACAGAACAAAACAACTGAAAACCGACCAAAACAGTGAAAAGCATGGAAGCAAAAAACCATAGAAGAAAAAGGAAAAAAAAGACCCCGCAAGAAACAAGGAAACAGCAAATAAGTGGCCCGGCCCAAGTGACTACTTGCTTCAGCGAAGGCTCGTCCTTTTGACACCTGCGGGCGTCAAATAGGATTTGCCAGCGCTCTCGACGCCCGATCCTGTTCCTGGCGCCTACACGCACGAACAAATGGGCCGGCCTATTAAAACAGCACAGCATCGATCGATTTGCAGCACTCGCCAGGAAAAGAAAAAGATCACTCTTTTGTCTCAAAAAAAAAAAGATCGCTCTCGATTGCGCACAGGTACGTTCGCTCTCGATCGAACTCCCTCAAAAAAGGTTTTTTTTTTTGCGAAATCCCTCAAAAAGTATATTCATTTTGAAGAAAAATCACAAAAATGAAAAAAGTTCATTGATTTTGAAAGAAAAGATCGTCGACATGAAAAGAGTTCATCAATTTTGAAAAGGAAACTTGTCGATTTTGAAAAAAAGTTCAACGATTTTTAAAAAGTTCATCGAGTTTGACAAAAAGTTCACCAAGTTTGACAAAAAGTTCATCGACTTTGAAAAAAAAAGTTCATCAACTTTGAAAAATGTTCATCAATTTTTAGAAAAGTTCATCTATTTTTTAAAAAAATTCATCGAATTTGAAAAAAGTTCATAGAATTTAAAAATAGTTCACCAATTTTGCAAAAATTTGGTCGCCTTTGAAAAAGTTCACACATTGAAGGAAAAACAAAAAAACAAGATAGAGAAAAAAGTAAAGGAAACATGGAAAATAGCTGCCTCTTTTGCGTTTTATAAAGAGCAGAAAAAGAAGTATAACAGCACATGTGGTCAACTGGACGAACTGGTTAGTGCTGTCTCTACCTGAACGAACGAGCGGGGTTTGAGTCGCGGCGGACACACCTTTTTGGGGTTTTAAAAAACAGGAAAGCATTACGGGCCGGCCCGCTATAAAGCCGAGTGTACAGGGGGTGTGTGCGCCCTGTACCAAATGACCTGTATTTGGCGCTTAAGGCGCCGAATAGGATTTGGCGTTTAAGCCCACCCAGAAGGTTAGCCACTGGGTGGCGCAGCCAGAGTTCATTGCCCTCCAGCAGGGCGTACACGGTGATGGTGTCCTGGCCGCCGAGGTGCTGCGGGAGGAACAGTACCCAGAGCGCAACAAGCTGGTGCTCACCAGACGATTTCTTGGACAAGATCGCGGACATGTGCCCCATGGCGTACATCGCAATGACACCGGCAAGCAGGTGTACCAGCCAGAGGAGGGCGTTGAGAACAGAAGAGACGGTGTAGCGGCAGATCCTTGCAAAGAAGAAGAGGATAACCTGTAGACTGAAGTGGATAACTCCGGCCGTCTATCCCCAACCTTGTTACCCGCCGCCCCCAAGCTCCACGCAAGTCGCCGAATCTGAGCGCCTCCACCCCTCCCTGACCTTCGGCTACCACGGTCCATCCCTCCCCTACCTCCAGGTTGTTACCCGCTGCTCCCGAACTTTGACTACACGGCCCTCTCTGAGCTCCCCCTACGCCTCATGGAAGGTCCAGTTGGGCTGTCACCACATCAACATGTGCAGCGCTGGAGGTCTAGCCGCACGACCCCAAACTCAACTGGCGGATGCGCCCGAAGAGATTCAAGATTTGGTCAATAGCATAAAAGATCTATTTGTTCATTTGCAACCTCAACTTTGAGAGACAATATAGACATTTCAAAAACATTTACGGTTCTTACAGATATCCAGTAGTAGAGTAAACAAACAGCCAACTTCTGAATTTTCGGAATCCACAGCCACAAACTGATTTCCAGGAATCCGCAGGTAAGTGATTTTTGGGAATCTGTAACTCAAACAAAGGGGGCCTGAATTCACGTCATCGAAAGGCATGAAATAAATCAAGAAAAATCCGAGCACCAATATCAAGTCTAGGACTTGAAAACTGTGACTTGTGGATCACACTGTCCTCCTAACCATCCAACCACAGGGTGGTTCACATTAAGTGTTGAATTGCCGGCCTCACACACAAGGGATCACTCTACTAGACTAGCCCATCATTGCAATGCAGTTGCTTGGCTGTTGCAGTGGCCCTTCTTTAAGGTTTTTTTTTCCATTCAGTTTATCGGAAAACATGAAATGTTGTTAACTTTTAAAATAAATGTACAAATTATTTTTGAAAAGTAATAATTTTATAAGAACACAAACAGTTTTAGAAAAATGCAAAAATAACTTATTTGAATATTTTTTGAAATACTAACATTAACATTTTTTCAACAAATTAAACATTTTTTCAAACAAAAACTTAAAATTTACAAACATAGTTTGAAAAATATGATTTTTTTTCAAATTTTCAAACATTGCTAGATTCTGAATAAAATTTTAAAATGGGACATTTTTTGACTTGTGAATTATTTTTGAAAATTTGACCATTTTTTGAAATACCGAACAATATTTGAAAATACTGAACGTTTTCTTGAAAACGCGAACACCATTTGAAATTTACAAGCATTTTTTTCTTAGAAAGGAAACTTTTAAATTAGAAAGAAAAAAAGATAAAAGAAACAGCAGGAATATATATATGAAAAAAAAAACGGAGCTGAAGGTCTGGCCCAGCTCGATTGCGTCTGTGCGACGCGAGGACTACTTTGATGCAGTATGGGCCATATAGGATTTGCCGTCAAGGAGTGCTCCAGGGATAGAGCTACCAGTTGCAGTGGCAGTTTAAGAAGATGGAATGTTTCTGGCACTCATTTACCCAAGAATCAAATAACGAAGCATCCAACAAAAATGTGTGGTTGAGTCCGGTTGAGATCATGAAAGAATCAACAAGCAGCCCAAAGTTTGGACAGAACCTGATTATTACGGATAATTAGGTACACTTTGCATGGCTGATTTACATTTTCTACACGGATGCAGTTTTTTTTTCCTTTTTGCTTTGAGGAAAAAAAGGGTTGATCATTCTGTCCTAACCGCGGACCTCCGGTAATAGAAACCATGTTCAATCGCTACAACGTCCAGATACCAAACTGAAAAAACAACATGAGTAAGACATAACGCAGGCGGCATCCACTGCACTCTGCGTGCTGTTGGCCTCCACCCTTTCCCAGGCTGAAGACTTCCTGTGCAACTTGCTACATCAGGCCAGCACCTCCGATCGCCACCATCTTACAGTATAATTACAGCCCAAGATCGCAATGTTCAACTGACAGAAAAAAAAATCACTTCGATGGGCTGAGTTAAACTGCTTTTGCAGTTGAAACATGTGCAGTTCCCAAACACACCATACATAACAGTGATGCAATCCACACAGAAACCAACCCCAGCAAAGTTTCATCCCCATTTCTAGACAACTAATCTCCAAACAACTAATCTCCATTTCTAGACAAAGTTCTCGACGAAAAGGCAGAGTTAATCACTCTCCGTACAGCAGCAGAAAGATGCTGATTTTGGATGCAGAGTAAAAGCAAACATAACCATTAGAGCTTTTACTGCCTTACAAATTGGCAAAAGAGATGAGGTTACATGCTTCAGCAGCCACAGTAAGGCTGAAATCGAAATGGATACAAAATTCAACGAATAACATACGACAATGGAATTGCATATGCTAGATTCGAGGAGAACAGATTTGCAGATTGTTGACCTGCTATATTCGGCGGATTTCGGTGATCTCATCATTGCAGCCATCATCCACATTTATTACGACGTGCCCAGAACCATTGTTGCAGATTTCCTCCACATTCAGTACGACCTGGCGACCAGCACTAGCTTCCACAGCTTCATCAGGTTTTATGTACGGCTTTGCTGGTTTCTCATCTATAAGAGAAGAATATTTAGTGAGGAGCAGGATGTGGGTCAGAAACTCACCACCATTGCTCAGCTGCCTGGCGTGGAATCCCCCAGATGCATTCTTTGCTGCGTAGCACAACATCTCCACCCACACTGTTCCAATTATCGCCATCTTGTGTGCGAGGACCAACTCCATGTCGAGCAATGTGTGAGCAAGAGTGCATGCTTTCACCAGCACAGCATCGCCCGGGTGAGCATCCCAACTGGGATGCGTCAAGTCACCATATAGTTCCATCCAGCCACATAGATCGCCCGTAAGATGCTTGCCCCCTTTATTGTAATCCAGAATTACCTGGTGAAAATCAACCACATTACTTCTGTTCCAGCCTACCATAGCCAAACCGTAACAGAGGCAGGTTTCCTTAAACATGTCCTTAGCAGCCGGTTTCATGGGCAGAATGTCAGGGTGCTTGACGAGGAGGTACATCATGTAATCAGAGAGAGTATTCACTTCTTCAGCCATGTGCTTGTCGACCAGCTTCGGTTTGATGGCAGGGTGATTGAGGAAGGTGCTTGTGGCTATATGCCAAATAACCACACTCTTCTGAAACTCGAAACTCATGCTCCAGTCGAGCTGTTTGATCCGGTCGTCGATGCCCCTGAACCTGCGAGCCCAGTTCCCACTCCGCATGTCCACCTCTTCAATTTCAATTTCAAACATATGAGTCTTGTCACCTTTGAGCAAGCCCCATACGAACTCCTTGACCTTGAGGGTAGGCGAAAGCTTGGCATGTTTGGTGCAGCGAGCTTTGTCCCAAAAGTCCTTGACTCCAATCAAACGGGCTATTATTTCCTTGAGGCCCCTCTTTCTGCTGTGAGCACAGAAGGATATGAAGTCAAATTGCCCGACGGAATTGGACCACCTTCCATCCTTGACGACGACGAGGTGGTAACGTGCAAACAGAACTGCATTGGCCAGCCAGTGCAATCTGCAGCGTCTCAAGATGTCATATGTCCAGGTGGACCCAATCGCCTTGAAAACAGATGTGACCTCCAGTGCGCAAGCTCCGCCCAGAAGAGCAAAAGTGATAATAATGTTGGGTGTGCTGTATCCATCTCTCTTGCTTTTTGTGAAGACCACAAGAGCGGTGAAGCAACACACAAGTGAAACGGCACGGATCAAGTGGCCACGGGTTTTGTGGATCACTTCTGCCTTGGTGTATAGCATGTCATACATGAGGCTGAGCTGCACCTCTATTGCCTTGTACAGCTGCCCAATAGTCCTCTTCTCCTTTGCCGATGCATCTTCGCTCTCGTCGTCTTGCCATTGAAAGCCTCGTACAAGACCATTTACCACACTACTTGTTTTGTAGTAATTCCATTCTATGGACGCCTCATTCCTGTCTATGATTAAAGGCTTGACAAGTTGATGCCGCAACGCGTGTGCTGTCATCACAATAGATGCATATGCTCTAAACTGTTTGTTTTTGGTGAAGCAGTCCACCTGCTGAATATGTATTTGCAGTCTTCTTTGGCAATACCGATTTTCTCGTCTTTCCTCGCTTATGCAAGAATCACAAAACAAGTAATAAATCTTCAAGAGAGAAGGTGTACGTGGCCTTGGGGAGCCACCCTTGCTTGCAAGCTTCAGCGCCCATATCCTCTCTCCGTACTTGACAACTCCAGCGGCCAGAACCAACACAGCGGCGTGGACATAGGTTGCCCCGCCCGCAGTGATGTACTTGTAGAGCACATACACGGTGCCAGCGACCTGCACAAACATATTCAGCAGGTGGCGCCGCCAGAGTGCATTGTCCTCCAGGGCGTACGCGGTGATGGTGTCCTGGCCGCCGAGGTGCAGGAGGAGAAACGGCGCCCAGAACGCCACCAGCTGGTTCTCGCCGGACGATTTCTTCGACAACGACGAGGCCATGTGCCCCAGAGCGTACGTCGCAACAACATCGGCAAACAGATACACCAACCAGAGGAGGGACCTGAGAACTGAAGAGACGGTGTAGCGGCGGATCCCAGCAAAGAAGAAGAGGATAACCTGCAGACTGAAGCTGAGAACAACAACAGCTTGGATCTCCCACTCATTCCACAGTTCCAGCAAATACTGCATCATCGGTGCTCCAGCTTCACCCATCCTGCAAGCAACGAATTAAATATAAACATACTGCATATACATATCTATTTGAAAATGAAATATGTCACAGTATATACAGCTTGGAGAAATAGTAGTACACGCGCGAATGAATAAATGCATACATGTGAGTGAGCTAGATTCGGCTTAGGGCAGCAAAGCTACAACACAGAAACGCACAAAATTGCTACGTACTCCCTCCGTCTGAAAATACTTGTCATCAAAATGGATAAATGATGATGTATCTCAAACTAAAATAGGTCTAGATACATCCTCTTTTATTTTCCAGACGGAGGGAGGGAGAGCTCAAGAGTGGTAAGGAAGAATGGGAGGATCCGAGAGTCGTATGCATATGCTTATATAACCTAAAACAAACCACCCAGATCCGGTTATTGCGTTCCGAGTAACAAGTTGAGTAGCCTGCGTGGGTACCTTTGTTATTTTTTCTTGACATCTGTTTCCTATCTTTTAAAGCGATTCTTATAAGATTCTCCAACAGCTGTTTCCTATCTTTTTCATTCTTGCTATATCTCCACACTCTGGTTGACTTCGGCGGTGAGATGCAAACTACCGACAATGCTTTGATGCAAAGGGATGGTTGTGTAGCAGCGGCGGTCAGACATCTCGCATGTAGCTACTCGGATCACAGAAAAGTGGTGCCACACTCGAGCACCCGGTCTCAAGCTTCAGGGTGAAAGCCTATGTCCGTTTATACCTGGCGATGGCGATGTTTTTACGTTGTTAACTTGTTGAAGGCATTGCTCGGATATGTTCGGACTGGTTCTTTAGGATGAAAACCTAGATTCTAGCCTTTGTTGGTTGGATCTAGTGATGGTGGTGATCGAGCGTCACTCCCTTCCTGAAGGCGTTGCTATTGAAGAATATCATCGGTCGTGTGGTGTCGTGAGATTGTTGGTGCTCATATAGTCATGGTAGTAGTTTGTCGATCATGGATATGATCGTTTTTTTGCCCTTACTTGAGCATAGCTTTAGTCTTGTATACTTTGCTATTTGCCGCCGTATTTTTGTGTGTGTGTGTGTGTGTTGACTTTGGATGTGTTATGCAGAGGACGGGTGTATGTTCTTCGTATTCGTATCTTCGTGGTGCTTTATTTTGAGCTAATAAAACTAACCCTTTTATCAAAAAAAAATCTCAAAACAAGAGCTTTGGTCCTGCTTTATATATAAAACAACAATGAAACAAAGTACACGGCCCAACGATATAAGATGGTGAAGTAATCCTCATATAGTACCGATCCTAGAATTACCGGATCACGTGGAATGCATGCGACTACGGTACCAGACGAAAATGTAGAAACAATTAAGTAAAATGCCTTGTTATGCCTTATAAGACCTAACTCCATGACATATCTATTTGAAAATGAAATATGTCACAGTATATACAGCTTGAAGAAATAGTAGTACACGCGCTAATGAATAAAGGCATACCTGTGAGTGAGCTAGATTCGGCTTGTGGCAGCAAAGCTACAACACAGAAGCACACGGAATTGCTAGGTAGGAGGGAGAGCTCAGGAGTGTGGTACAAGAAGAATGGGAGGATCCGATGGGTGTATGCATATGCTTATATAACCAAAAACGAACCACCCAGATCCGGTTATTGCGCTCCGTGCTCCGACTGACAAGTTGAGTAGCCTGCGCGGGTATCTTTATTTTTCTTTTGACATTTATATAATAATGTTTCTTTTTAAAGCGGTTTCTGTTAGATTCTCCAACCGTTGTTTCCTATCAATTTTTTTCTTTCTATATCACTTCTCTTAATCACAAATCGTTTGAGATTTATCCTACATCTAAGTCAGTTCAGTAACAAGTGCTACTGGGTGAAAGTGCAATGTTTTTTTTTTCCCTGAATCCACGTAGACATAATAAGAACATTAAACTAACTTACACTTCAGTAAATCTTTTTGTCCCACAAAAAAAAGTGTTGTACTTTTCGAAGAACACTTAGATCCCTCCCAAAAAAACACTCAGATCTATTAAGCAAACCAGAAAGTACAAACACTCATGAAAAAGATAAAATTACATCAAAATCCATGTGGCTTGACCATCTTCATCTTTCCGAACAGGCTGATGACGCGCCAATGCTAGCCATTGTTGATGACGCGCCAATGAACAGGTTGATGAAGCTACAACTCCATCCCTAAGAGCATCTCCAACAGCCGCGCTACGCGCCGCGCCTAAAAAATCTGTTTGGCGCGCGCTGGTCGCCTGGTTTGCCGCGTCGCGCAGCGCTGGCTCCAGCAGCAGCTTTAAAATGCAGCGCGCGCGCTCCGCTCCAGCAACGCGCTAAAATACAGCGCGCGCCCCGCTCCAGCAGCTTTCAAATATAGGGCATATGGACACAAAATAGTTTGAAACATTCATCAAAATGCAATGAACATGTGAAATTTTTAACACAAACAAGTTGATGAATATAAAAGTCATGCCCACAAGTTCATCCAACCAAGTTCAAAATGCAAACCAAGTTCAAAATACAAGTTCATCCAACAAAGTTGAAGACATAAACACATCAACCATCTTCCTCGTCTTCTTCCTCTTCTTCCTCTTCTTCCGCCGACGATTCTTCCGCCGACGATTCTTCCGCCTTCGAAGATGAATCTTCCTCCCTAACCTCATCACGCACCGCATCACGTGTAGCTCCGACGGTCTTGGCAAGTTCTTCAACGGCATTTTCATGGGTATGTGTGTGAGGCACATCGAAAGACATTCCACCCATGGCCGGAGGTGCACCCATGCCTCCCATGAGAGAAGCAAAACTCATGCCACCCATGCCTCCCATAGCGTTGGAGGGTGCTCCAAAGCCACCCATGCCTNGTAGCTCCGACGGTCTTGGCAAGTTCTTCAACGGCATTTTCATGGGTATGTGTGTGAGGCACATCGAAAGACATTCCACCCATGGCCGGAGGTGCACCCATGCCTCCCATGAGAGAAGCAAAACTCATGCCACCCATGCCTCCCATAGCGTTGGAGGGTGCTCCAAAGCCACCCATGCCTCCCATGGCGGCCGGAGGTGCACCCATGCCTCCCATAGCGTTGGAGGGTGCTCCAAAGCCTCCCATGCCTCCCATAGCGTTGGAGGGTGCTCCAAAGCCACCCATGCCTCCCATGGCGGCCGGAGGTGCACCCATGCCTCCCATGGCGCCGAAGCCACCCAAGCCTCCCATGGCGCCGAGGCCCATGCCTCCCATGGCGCCGAGGCCACCGCCACCCATGCCGCCAAGGCCACCGCGGATCATGGCTCTTTTTTGAATCAAGACTTCTTCACGGGCAAGGTTGACATATTCCTTTTGCGCATCATTGAACAAAGATGTGTCCAAGAAGAACAAGTGCTTTTCCCATTCCAACAACTTAGCTCGCTCCTCCATGCCCACCTTCCTCTCCTCCAATGCCACTTTCCTCTCCTCGGCGGCCACCCTCCTCTCCTCGGCCGCCAACCTCCTCTCCTCGGCCGCGGCATCTTGGTTCCTNTGCCCACCTTCCTCTCCTCCAATGCCACTTTCCTCTCCTCGGCGGCCACCCTCCTCTCCTCGGCCGCCAACCTCCTCTCCTCGGCCGCGGCATCTTGGTTCCTTGCCATTTTCCTCACCTCGTTCGCTTCTTTTCTTGCCTTCACAATAGCTTCCATAGCATTTGTGAGCTCATCATCTCCTTTCCTCTTCTTCTTTTCGGTTTTGTCCTTCTTGTACCCATCCGGTTGTTGGGGAACGTAGTAATTTCAAAAAAATTCCTACGATCACGCAAGACCATGGTGATGGCATAGCAACGAGAGGGGAGAGTGTCCGTCCACGTACCCTCGTAGACCGAAAGCGGAAGCGTTATATCAACGCGGTTGATGTAGTCGTACGTCTTCACGATCCGACCGATCCAAGCACCGTTACTCCGGCACCTCCGAGTTCTTAGCACACGTTCAGCTCGATGACGATCCCCGGGCTCCGATCCAGCAAAGCGTCGGGGAGGAGTTCCGTCAGCACGACGGCGTGGTGACGATCTTGATGTTCTACCGTCGCAGGGCTTCGCCTAAGCACCGCTACAATATGACCGAGGTGGAATAT
>LR880972.1:979679593-979693695 GCA_904067115.1 Aegilops sharonensis
GTAATTTTTAGACATATATTTGATGTACTATAGCGAGCTTCATGCATGAATGCAGGCCTAGGACTGAGCTAGATTCGACTTATGATACCAAGCGTAAGCTATAACACAGAACCACAACAAAATTGAAAGGTCCGAGAGGGAGGGCTCATGAGAAGTACAAGAAGAACTGGAGGATCAGGTGTATGCATATCCATATATCACTTAAAAAAACAAGCCAGATCCGGTTCTTCCGTTCCAGGTAACAAGTTGAGTGGCCTGCGCTTTATATACTTTTTGACATTTACACAATAATGTTTGTTTTAACATGTAATTCTAGAGAGATTCTTTCTCCAGCAGGTGTGAACTGCATCTTTTTTTCCTGCAACGCTCTCATGGGTTTCGATCTGGTTGGCACATGTACATGTCATCCACCGTATTCCAGTCCAAAACCTGTTAACCAAGTTGGCATACAAGTACTCCCTTCGTCTAGGTGAGTAAGTCATCTTAGGTTGTGCACCGTGACCAAGGAGGAGGGGAAAACGAGAGACTTTAATGTTTATTTGTTAATTAATAGCATTGCATGCAATGAACTAACCACTGCATGTCATGTTTGGTAGTCTCAAGTCACTAAAAACATGCACACCCCTCAATTCTCATTAGTTGATATGTCAAAAAACAAAAAATGAGGTAGAAGTTAATGTACCGCGCCTAAGTGTTTTAGGATTATTTGGTTTTCGTAAGATGACTTACACACCTAGACGGAGGGAGTAGTAGGAATGATAAATGGGGGACATGTACACATGACAGATGAGTTTACTTCATTTCAAATAGGGACCTCGTTCCAATGGATTCCTTTACTTGGTCCTTCCATATTCTATGTGTGCAAGTTGATTGCATCCATCGGGAGTCGGGGTTTTTAATGAGGCTTTAAGGTAAGACATCGGAAGTTGGGTTGCATCAAGTGTGCACATGTGTACTATGTACTCCTATTATTTCTAATAACGGCAACTTGATTATGGACTGGTATATGGTGGATGTGACTTACGCTACGTACCAGTTAGGGGAAAAAAGGCTCCATCTGAAACCTAAGAGAGCGTTGAAGATGAGACATGTTTGTGATAGATACTGACAAACCTCGAATTAACTTCAATGGAAGGGGCCATCTGAAAGTTAAGCTGCAGATTTTGAGCTCCACTGGGAATGTGCTCACTAGAATTTAGAACCAATAATACGCCGCTTGGCTGTGTAATTAAGTTTGCTCCTACCTATTCAATACAACAAGGTACAAAGCTTTTGCGTTTTCGAGAGAGAAAAAAGGTACGCCGCGCACCCGTACCGAGGATTGTTTCCGGCGAAGGGTTAAGTTTGAACAATGGCAAGTTATAGTGGCTAGTATTAAACACATGCTACTGGATCATGCGAGCACACTGTCAGAATGCCTTCTTTTCTTGTTTCTGCTACTGCGGCATTGCTTCTTTGACTGCTCCATCGATGGCCCGGTTCATTGCGAGAAAAGGCACAACCAAAATGCCTACCAAGAAACAGAACTGAGACATTAATATCTCAAAAATGTTAAGGAGACAGGAAAAGGAAAGTTCAAAGATTGAAACAGTCAAAGATAACCATACCTCAGAAGGATCTTCATTAGGTTTGTCATTTCGGAATTCAGATACAAACAGAAAGAACAACTTCACTCCCACTTAGTCAATCACATCTTCAGAAGACGAACTTCAATAATCTGCATTCAAGAGGGCAACTAAATTAAAATATTTTGAGTGACAAACATTCAGGCTGGCGATACAGTTATAAACGTGTTGTCTAAAATTTAGTGGAACTGAAGGAGCAGTACATTTTTTTTCATTTTTTTTCTTTTGAGGACAGAAAAGTAGAAATACCTTTGCTGGACCCCTCAAGTAATAGAAGGGAGCACTGCCCTTGCATACACATGGGCCATGGCTCCAAATTTCTAAGTCACGTTCATTTGCTTTCAGATACCGTTTTCAGAGAAGCTAACTTTATTCCTCATAATATGGAAGTGATTTATCTTCCAGATTTGCAGGTGGATTCGTACATGTCTTCTCTTGAATGAACCTTCATCAGATTTGCCACTTCAAACATAGATAAGAAGAACATATTCAGTCTGGCTCAGTCCAAGCGATTCAAGTAAAAACTCGACAAGACAATCCATGATCCGCCTATAGCGACCAATGACCTATCTGCAGTTCTGCACTGCACTACACAAAAGACATCCATCTGTGATCATCCTTTTGTGGTTGTATTCTTGGGAGGCATAGCTCACTAGCAGCATAGTACTATGGCAGCGAGTTTATTATGCATATGACTGCAGTACCTGATAGCTCGCCTAACATGACAGACTTTATGAGAGGAGAAACAGCAATAATTAACTATTTTTAGTGTAGGCCTCAAGTATGTCATAAAAAGGGGATCATATACCGAATCCATCAAAGCAGCAAGAACAATCTCTCCAGGAAATATGCTGAAAACCTCTCACCAACCTTTGAGTTAGCTGATGAGCTTGTAAAATAGTCAGTGCTCTTCACAACTCCAAGTAACAGCATTCCAGCTGCCACTTTCTCAGACATTTTGGTGGTCTCCTTCTGAACCCTGCCAGCAAAACACAAGCGTCATTCTTTCAGAACGACAACAAAACTAATATTCGGCCAAGATTATGTGGGTACAAATTGTGTAACTAAACCCAAGGTAAAATAAAAACAATATTCCCACCAGAAAACGAATCACAAAATGCGACATCGGAGTTAGTTGGACCAATCAGCACAAGCTGAATAAAACATGCGATGCTACGTACCTCGAGATCGTTGATGAACAATGTGACAGTACTTGCAAAGCACAGGGTTTTGATTCCTTGTACATTCACATGCATCTTTATGCAATATACTTAGCAGTAAAGCAAGCTTAAAAACAACACTGTCGTTGTCACAAAAATAACAGTAAACACATTTCTCCGTCTAAACCTTACCAAAATGCAGATATTCACAATCACGGGGCATTTCAGCACGCCCATTGGGATTACTCCTATATGGCATAAAGATCAAGCCATAGCTACGATTCAACAGAGCAAGACCAAAAGTTACATAGCACCACCAATGGCAAACAACAGAACTGGTAAAAGGCATGAAAGTTCTACATGATTGCATATAAACCATTTAAAGAGATTGTCCCTACCTATTATAAGATTTGTAAGTCAACTGAAATACTCTTAAGGAACAATGAAACTCATGTTGGACAATGTACCAGGGTATGAATTATGAAGTGCCAAAAGCCAGAAACTTGAACCTTCTGAGTCTTTGTAAGATGGGTTAGTATCTTCTAGAAAGAATTAAAATGACAATCACTTTGATTTCAACCTTGAATCACCGGTAGTCATTGCAAGAACATGACCCCATCTTGAAGTGATGGAGTCTATTCAGATCCCTCACAACAAACTCGCGCTCCATAATGCCACTTATGAGCTTGAACGCGTCATGGCAGTCACAGCACATCCTCAGGTTCTTCATCACCCTGATGGTCATCCCCTTGGGGATAACCAGCAAACAAAACCCCAAAGCCAATAACTCACTCCCTCCCTTCCCAAATATAAGTCTTTCTAGAGATTTCCAACAAGTGGCTACATACCAAGCAAAATGAGTGAATCTACACTATAAAATATGTCTACATGCATCCGTATGTTGTAGTCTATTTGAAATGCCTAAAAAGACTTATATTTAGGAACGGAGGGAGTATATTTTAAGCATATTACTTGGCTAAATATGCAACCTGAATTCCCAAATCACCACGGTGCCATTAAAGAAACACACTGCAGCTGAAGACACGTTTATTCTCTCAGCATTAGAAAGCCGACTACCTAAGATTTATAAATTTATTATCAGGCTGCAAACTAATAAATTTGTACTCCGTAATAGGCTAATATGGTTAGCAAGTCGCAGCGAGTGAATTGCAAAAAACATCGACACTTCAGGCAAGGTTTGCAGGAATCACACATTTACGGAATTGTGCCAAAAAGCACTAATTTTTTTCATAATTTTTTGTAAAAAACACTGGTTGGTCGTTTGGACCGTTTTAAATACGTTTATGACATGGGGGGTCCCGCTTTTGCTGACGTGGCGTAACGGTTCGCATGCGACGCCGTTAGACAGACGGTTTCACACCAACACCCTTTTTGGAAAAATGAAAAAGCAATCAGGTCCTTTTCCAGTCTCATCTCTCTCTACCCATGAGCTCTATCCCGCCGTGCCATGGACGCCAAGGTCGAGCCGCCGTGTTCTTCGCCCGGATCCAGTGAACCAAGTCGTTGTTGAAGCCCTCCACATCGGATTTGGACCCCAAGCGCCTCGCTGTGCCCATTCCCGGACCTCATCGCCGCGCCAAGTCCTTGCAGCGGCCGTGCCTCACGCCGGAGCTCTGCTTCCATCTGCACCACTGCTGCGTCCACTGCGTCGACCCCATGCCCGACCTCTGCATCGCGCGTTGATCCTGGTCCTCGCTTCGATCTTCGAGTTCGAGCACGCATCCTGCCAGCACTGGGCGGGGGCGGCGCAGCCCGATGTGGCCATGTGGGGCACGACACTGTGCGGCGACAAAGCTCGCCGGACGCGAGCAGCAGCCGCGGCGGCGCCGGACGCGAGCAGTGGCGGTGGCGGCGTACGGGAGCAGCAGCAGCCGCGCCGGACTCGCGTGGGCACGAGCAGCCGCGCCGGCCGCGGGTAGCAGCAGTCACACCGGCCGCTCGTGGTGGCGAGCAGCGGCACCGGCCACGAGTAGCAGCAGCCGCGCCGGCCGCGCGTGGACGCGAGAAGCCGCGCCGGCGGCCAGGCGGCGAAGCTCCAGGTGAGTTGTTCGAAGTGGGGCATGGCGGAGCTCGTGGCCCGGCTGGCGCAGGGGAGCTGCTCTGCTGGTTTGCACGCCGGCGAACTCGAGCTCCATTGGCTGGCGGCGCAGGGGTGGCCCAGCTGACATAGTCAACGGTGGGAGAGGAGATGGAAACTTACGTTGGCTCTTTTCTAAAAAGGGAGGGAGCTTTTGGTAAATATATATCTTTAACGACGTCTAGTGTGAACAGTTACGCCACGTCATAATTTATGGGACTCCCATGTCATAAACGTACTTAAAATGGTCCAAACGAGCAACCAGTGTTTTTTGCAAAAAAATATGAAAAAATTAATGCTTTTTGGCACAATTCCGTAAATGTGTGGCTGCAAACCTTGCCTGAAGTGTCGATGTTTTTTGCAATTCACTCAGCCGCAGCACATGACACCAGGGAAGCGAGCTAGGCAAGCATCCAGAAATAAGAGAAGGATGCTCCTACAAGCCTCCTCAGAGCTCAGCGCCTCTCGGCCGTCGGATTCGTTCGCTTGATGGAGTTCGGGCCGTCGGATCGACCATGTGGAAGAGCTCGGCCGTCGGATCTGGGAGGAACACTATTGGAATGAATAGTTACCGCCCCATCCCGGTCTCGCTCACTCCGCTATTTCCGGCCGGGTCTCACTAACATGTGGGGCCACTCGCGTGTGGGCCGTGTTTGTTAGCGGATGTGCCTAGAGATGCGCCCGGTGTACGTGCTTTGCTGTCAAAATATCATGCCACCGTCAGTTATTTTGCCACCCCACAGAGGCATTTGCGGGAATTCGCGTGCGTGACCATGCGTGGCGTCGTGTGGGTGGTTGCATTTGGCATAGGAGTGAGGAGGGCCCCCGATGGGGTGAGAACCCTAGCCCATTCTCTCCGCCGCGCCCCTCTCCTCTTCTCTACCGTAGCCGCCGCCGCCAGCGCGCGCTGCGGACACGACGAGAATGCGGCCGGCATCACCACGCGCCGCCCGGCCAAGGTCTTCTCCCGCGTGCGCCACCTCCTCGCCAAGTCCTTCCGCTACGCACGGTCCTCGCCGGATCGCTCTTCCTCCCCTACGACCTCGTCCAGGAGGCCCGCGGCGCCTCTGCCGTCTGTGCTGACGGCGGCAAGGTCGGGGATGTTAGGGATGCGGCCGAGCAGCGCGGCAGCATCATGGGTGGCGTGCGGATGGGCACGGAGCCACGACGCCGTCGTCCCCAACGCCGCCCCGTCCCGGCGCTCCTCGACTCCTGCTTGGACGGCGACAAGTTCGAGCCGCGTCCGTCGACCCCGACGTCCCGCTCGCCTACAAGTTCCCTGAGGTAACTAACTTACCAGCCCATTCACGCGGCCCTATCCCGCTTCCTCCGAGCCGGCGTCCTACTCTTCTCTGCTGATCCGCGCAGGTCTCCTTCGCCTACGACGAGAGGTGCGGGCCTTAGCTCGACGGAATGGCTCTTCCGGTTGATCCCATCTATCACGACGTCTCCTTGCTCCGTGCAGGAACGTGGCGCTGTACGCGCTCGGCATGGGGGCCTGCGGCGTCGATGGCTAGGAGCTCCACCTCGTGCACCACAGCCAGCGCCACATCAAGGTTCCCTGTCCTCCCCTCCCCTCCCCCTCGATTAATTAATCCCCTCTTTTTTCTGTGTGAATTGGTTGTTGAGATGCCCAAATCGTATACAATTGGGTTGTCGAAATTGATATTTTGTGGACACAATGCAAACGATCCTACCAATTTCTCAATCTAAAGACGTCATTGCTTTCCACGTGATGTTGCTTTACCATTTTACCAGAGTAACTAATTAGTTTTGTTTATGATTTTCCCCTTCTGCCATTGTTATCATGCATGTACTATAATTTTCATTTGGATTAATTATAAATGTGGAGCTCTTGATTTGGTTTTTGTGTGTCCCCTCTTTTGAAGTAAGCCATCACTACGGCCTCATGATTATTGTTTGTATATATACGGCAAATGTATTTTTGTTTTATATTGATAAATCACGCATTTAGTCATACTGGCCGAGAATAGTGCTTATAGTTTACTGCCAACTACTTCTGCTGATGGCTTATATACTTTTATACAGATTGCCACCATATTTGTGAGCCTTTTGGTACGTCACTCATAGAATAAGTATAACGGACTTGAGTGGTGGATTGAGTAACTTCGGAAATGGACCTTATTATCTTGACAAAAGATGTCATGCAAGTTCTTTTCCATAAGCACGTATGACTATATATGGAATACATGCCTACATTATATTGATGAGTTGGAGCTAGTTCTGTGTCACCCTAGGTTATAATTGTTGCATGATGAATGCCACTAACATAATTATCCATCATTGATCCATTGCCTACGAGTTTGTTTTCATATTGATCCTTGCTAAGTTACTTTTCCGTTGCCACTGTTACGATTGTTACAAAACTGCTACTGTTACTTTTGCCACCGTTATCGTTACTTCCATACTACTTTGCTACTAAATACTTTGTTGCAGATATTAAGTCTTTCGGGTGTGGTTGAATTGACAACTCAACTGCTAATACTTGAGAATATTCTTTGGCTCCCCTTGCGAATCAATAAATTTGGGTTGAATACTCTACCCTCAAAAACTATTGTGATCTCCTATACTTGTGATTATCAGTCCTCCAAAGCAGGTGGGTCCCACTCCGGAACCTTCTAGAACCTTCCCGGTACAATACCGAAAAAACTTGAACTTTTTCCAGAACCCCGATAACAACTTTCTATATATGAATCTTTACCTCCGGACCATTCCAGGGCTCCTCGTGATGTCTCGGATCCCATCCAGAACTCCGAACAACCTTCGGACTTTCCACTATTAATATCTCAACACTACCCTAGAGCTACCGATGTTAAGTGCGACCCTACGGGTTCGAGAATCATGCAAACATGACCGAGACTTCTCTTCGGTCAATGACCAATAGTGGGACTTGGATGCCCATATTGATTCCTACATATTCAATGAAGATCTTTATCGGTTGAACCACGATGTCAAGGATTCAGTCAATCCCGTATGCAATTCCCTTTGTCCAGCGATATGTTACTTGCCCGAGATTCGATCGTCTGTATCTCCATACCTAGTTCAATCTTGTTACCGGCAAGTCTCTTTACTCGCTCCGTAATACAATATCCTGCGACTAAACTCATTAGGCACATGAAGCTTCTTATGGTGTTGTATTACCGAGAGGGCCCATAGATATCTGTCCATCACACGGAGTGACAAATCCCAGTCTCGATCAACACAACCCAACAGACACCTTCAGAGATATCTGTAGAGCATCTTTATGATCACTCAGTTATGAAGTGACGTTTGATAGCACACAAGGCATTCATCTGGTATCCGGGAGTAGCATGATCTCATGGTCAAAGGAATAGATACTTTACATGAAGAAAGCTATAGCAAATAACTACACGATCTGATGCTAAGCTTACGGTTGGGTCTGTCCATCACATCATTCTCCTAATGATGTGATCCTGTTATCAAATGACAACTCATGTCCATGGTTAGGAAACCTTAACCATCTTTGACCAACGAGCTAGTCTAGTAGAGGCTTACTAGGGACACGGTGTTGTCTATGTATTCACACATGTATTTAAGTTTTCGATCAATACAATTCTAGCATGAATAATAAACATTTATCATGAGCGGGAAATATGATAATAACCATTTTATTATTGCCTCTAGGGCATATTTCCAACACTAGGGGGTATTGGGAAGTCGACTTTCACACAACATGTATATCAAGAAGGGAAGAGCTCCTTTGATGTTATGACTTGGGTCTGTGTGTCTTTGTGTTCCGATGCAAATAGGTTTGCAAAAGAGATTGTAAAATATATTCCTAAGGTTAATGGTGAAATGAAAAATGCTATCAAAGAAGTGCTTATTGAGCAAAGATTAAAACATAAGAGGTTTTGCCTGATCTTGGATGATGTGTGGACATATCATGGGATGAGTGCAAGAAATTGCTAGCTCCCTTCAGAAAAGGAGAGACAAGAGGTTATATGGTTAGTGTCACTACACGAATTCTAGAGACAACAACAATGGTAAAAACAATTGATTATTCGATAGACCTGAATGGATTGGGAATTTAAGATTCATGCATTTATCTGAAGCATATGTATTTGGTCACCAACAGTCATGGAAAGACCATCCTGAATTGCTTGATGTTGGCAGAAAAATAGTGGTCAATTTGAAGGCTTTCCCTCTTGCAGATTGTAGGTAGAGTACTAAGAAACCAACTTACATTGGAACCATTGGACAACAGTTTGGAAAGCAAAGAATGGGGGTTACAAACCAGCGACTATGACATTATGCCAGCTCTGAAGCTTAGCTATGATCTCCCTTTCCATCTACAACAATGTTTTCTCTATTGTGGCTTGTTTCCTGAAGATTATATGTTTGGCAGCACAAGGTTTGTTCACTTATGGATAGGGCTCAATATTTTAGATTCATCAGATCAATGGAAAAGTCTTGAAGATGTTGGGATGAGCTATTTATATGACTTGGTTAATCTTGGTGTTATGAAGAAGAGCGGACAAGATGGTGGCAGTCCTTATTATGTTGTGCATGACCTACTACATGACTTGGCGGTGAATGTTTCTTAGCATATCTAGTTGTACTGTGAGATATCTACAATCCTCCCCATCTATACGTCACTTGTCTATCATTGTAGATGAGAGAGATGCCAATGATCGAATGGCCTTTGATGATTTTTAAGAGGGATTTGAGTACATTGCATCAGAAGTTGAAATTTGAAAATCTACAAACGGTGTTTTTATTTGGAAAATCTCATGGAAGCTTTGCGAAGACTTTTGATGATTGGTTTGCATAAGCAAAATCCCTTCATACTACTTTTTGGTCTGGGGCATCTTATAGTTATATTTTGGAGGATGTGTCCGGCAGCCTTCCGAGATTTGTCCATCTTCACTACCTAAGGATAGATCCAAAATTAAGTTTGAACACGAACATCTCAAGATTTTATCACCTCAGGGTCCTAGATGTTCAACGATGCATTGTCCACCTTGGTCTTCATAGAGCAATGAGCAACCTTGTATAAATGTGTCATTTTTTTCCAAGACGTCGGTTTCGAGCTAAGGGAGATAGGACAGTTGGAAGAGCTTGGCGGGTTACTAGGAATTTATACATTGAGAATGTTGAACAGAAGAAAGAAGCGGATGAAGCAAAAATGATACGCAAAATACACTTAGAGGAGCTATAATTACAGTGGTGTATATATGGAGAAATACTTGTTCAACATTTTTCAAATACTCGTTCAACATTTATAATACTTGTTCAATATTTTTCAAATAGTTTTTCAACATTTTTTAAATACTTGTTCAACATTTTTATTTCGAATGCTTGGTTAACATTTTTATATACATGATCGACATTTTTTTAAATACTTGTTCAATAATTTTCAAATACTTGTTTAACATGCTTCAAATGTTTTCTGTAGAGTGTTTTCTGTTACATAATATTTTAAAGTATAAACAGGGACAAAAATAAAGCAAAAAAATGAAATCAGAAAACGTAAAAAAAAATACGAGGATGTGGCCAGCATTCCCTCGCTCTCGTAGAAAGAGGGAAATAGGGGCCCCCTCATTGTACTGAGTCCTCTTCGTTGGCGCCTAATGCGCCACTTTTGCCTGGTGGCGCTCACGTGCAGCTCACTTGGGTCGGCCCATTCATTCTATCGCCCCCTTCGTTCGATCATAGTGGCGCTTAATCAAGCCCTTCCTTCCATCGCTCGACAAAAAAACTCGCTTGTAGATTCAGTTGACAACGCTGATCAGTTTAGTTGACCGCGTTGACCATCTCTTTAAAAAATCAACAATTTTTGGGAAAAGTTCATCAATCTTAAAAAAAATCATCAATTTTTTTCAAAAACAGACATCAGATTTGAAAAAAGTTCATCAAATCTGAAAGAAAGTTCATCAAATTTGAGAAAAGTTCTTCAAATTTTAAAAAAAGTTCAATTAACTATAAAAAAGTTCGTTCAATTTGAAAAAAGTGCACCAATTTTGAAAAATGTTCAATGATTTTGAAAAAGCTCATCAAGTTCAAACAAAAGGTTCATTCAATGAGCATTAAGAAAAAACCAAACAAAAACGTTCCGAATAAAAAAGAAAAACAAAAAGAGAAAAGAAAAAGAAACAGAAAAAAAATAAAAGGTGCAAAAAAAGTAGAAAGAAGTTTCTATTGAGCACATAAGTTGTAGTCAGTAGGGTGGTTAGCGCAGCGAGTATCGAGCAGGAAGTCCCCGGTTTGAACCTTGGCGCGCATGATCCTTTTTGTTTTACAAACAGAAAAAATAAATAGAGTGCGTTGGCCCAGCTATAATACCCGCCTTGTACCAAATGCCCTATATTCGGCGTTGTATTGTCATGATTGAAGATGAATAGATTGGATGTAATTTGTAGTTGGGCCCCTCGGCTCTTTTGCCCGGACTATGGGCCAGCCATGGTGTCGGTGTACTAGAGTAGGGGTACTCTAGTATCCCGAACTCGTGCACGGATAGTTGCAGCACCCCGCGGTAGGGACGACTTGGCGATCGCCAAGATCCTCAACAGCTCCTTTGGAACCATTCAAGGGCAAAGTAATCAAGACCCCGGCAAAAGGAGCTTGCCGGGAAAGCCACTCACGACGCGAAGGAAACAAGGCCCCGGCAAGAGGAGCTTGCCGGGAAGGCTTGGTGGGCGCCGAGCCCCCAAGAGCGACAAGGTCCTGCCGCGGCAAGGCACTTGCCGGGGCGGGCAACCTCTCTTCATCTCCGCTCCAGCTCATCCGCCAACGTGTCATCACTGGGCTCTCCCAAGCACGCGTGTCGACGGGCTGTGCAGCCAGCGGGGAGCAGCGATAAGCGGCGCTGACAAGCTACCATCGTGGCAAACGGAGGCGCACTTGACGGTCCCTGTTACACTGTTCGGGCGACTGAGACGGGCATTGATGACTCTTGTCCCTTGCCGTCAGAGTTAGGTATAGATTACTGTACACTGTACAGTGCGGTGTACCAACCTATGTTTTTACTATCTTACCCTTGTCTACTTGCCACATGTGGTGACCCCTTTGTGCCTATAAAAGGAGGCCCAAGTGCAACGTAGAAAGGGTTCGGTTCAGCTCTGGCTTAGTTGATTCTACTCATACGAGACCACACTCATGCTAGGTTTTGTAGCTCCCATTGCTCCCTAGCAAGAACACAAGATAATCCACAAAGCAGCAGTAGGAGTATTATCTCTCCGGAGAGCTCCGAAGCTGGGTAAATCTGCTCGTGTGCATCGCCTCGATCCGCTCTTTGTGCAATCTCCGCCCCCCTACCTGGCGCGCCAAAGATGTCGGGGAGAACTGGTCGTGTCCCACGAACACCTACGGGACCTGGGTCGCTTTCCGGCAGAGCTCCCCGAAGCCGCCGCCAAGAAGGTCCCTAAAATCAACGCAAATATCACTGAGGAGCAGTCTGCTCCGACAAACCATGCAGTTTGTATCGTTGAAGCAAACGCTCCCGACAAGTTTCGCTCCGGCAAGCTTGCCGGGGATCATCAAGCTCCGGCGGACCCACAGGTTCTTGCCGTAGAAGCTAATGTTCCCGCAGTGATAGAAGAGCCTTTAGTCCTTGTTGTCGAGCCACAAGCTCCAGCATGGGCACAGAAAATCGTCCATTTCCTTCAGACAGGAGAACTTCTCGAAGAGCAAGAAGAAGCGGAAAAAGTAGCCCGACAGTCAAGTATGTACCAGTTTGTTGACAACATCCTGTACAGAAGAAGACTCAACGGTGTGAAATTGAAGTGTATTTGCCGGAAAGATGGACAGAAGCTGTTGGCGGAGATACATGGAGGCATATGTGGTCACCACATTGGCGCGAGAGCACTTGCCGGCAAAGCGTTCCGGCAAGGTTTCTTCTGGCCGACAAGCCCTCCAGGATGCAACTGCACAAGTAACCAAGTGTGAAGCGTGCCAGTTCCATTCAAAACAGATTCATCAACCAGCTCAAGCTCTCCAGACGATCCCTTTATCCTGGCCATTTTCGGTATGGGGGCTCGACATCCTCGGCCCTTTCCCTCGCGCTGTCGGGGGCTTTGAGTACTGGTGCGTAGCAGTGACCTAGTTTCGCCTTGCCGGGAAGCGAACGACAGAAAATCTAAGTTGCCAAAGTTTGAGCATTCGATTTTTTTAAGTTATTTTCCTTGAACGACCGCGCATTGTATGGAAAACCTGTGCGCGAAGGAACCAAATCATGACTGGTCGCGCCCTTACTTTGTTTCGAGTCCGCTCAACAACTTAAGTGAGCTGCGGCTAGTCCGCGACAAGGTTGCTTGTCGATAGCGGCCCCGCCAGCAGGCTGCTGAAGTTCCGCACTCGGCGCTCGCAGCAAGGGTGCCTGCACCGGCAAGTTTCCCTGAAAAGCGTAGGGCAGTAACATACAAAGCCAAGAGTCGAGTAAAGGAAGTAACATAGCAAATATTGCCCAGAATGAAGTTATATTACAAAAATAACTTATTGCGGCACTGGCTAAATTGTTCTCAGAACTGAAATAACAGCGAAGAGGAGAAGAAGGGCGCGCCGGCACCCAAGCCCCGGCAAGCCAGAGTTGCCGGGGGCTGCGGCAAGCCAGAGTTGCCGGGGGCTGCAGTATCAGATAAGCCTTTCGTCCCTTTTCAAGCATCCCTTTTTCATTAAAAACATCCTACTCGGATACAGTCCGTGGAGAATGAAAAACATGAAAGAGAGGATTACAAGTTTTAAATGCGGATAAGGCCCGAAGGCTTACAAATTAAAAAGATAAGATGCCCGTAATCCTTTTTCTGTCCCACTTTTCAGGAGGTAGGTCAAGGAGGCGAGAAAGGCAAAAGGAGCGCCTAGGCAAGCTACAGGTGCCAGAAGGCACCAAGGGAACATCCCGGGGGCTCTCCGAGGGCTTAACGGAGACGGCGGCGCCGGAAGCGGGGCTCGAAGACGGGGCGGCAGGACGTCAGCACGCTGTCGAGGGCACTACGCCCTCGTACTCCGACTTGACGGCCTTGTCGCCATCCCTCTTCCCCTTCCGCAGCCTCCCTACGCCAGTCGCCCAAGGAGACGACCCCGGGGAGTTCAAGGAGCCGGCGACGCGGATGATGGGGTCGCCGGTGACGCACGAAGCGGCGCCCGACAACTAATCGGGCCCGCTACCCTCGTCGTCGCTGTCGCTCTCCTCCTCGTCACTCTCGCTCGAGGGGGAATCTTCGCTGTCGGAGGAGCTATCCA